>SJOL01002446.1:79599-94601 GCA_004794785.1 Opisthorchis felineus
TATATATATATATAGTCGTAATTTGATGGTTATGCATGTTTCACTGAACAGTGTGCACACATGACGAATTGCAGGCAAAAGAACGCCGGATGATGGCTGTTTGATAAGACTGTTCAGATTTAATCGACCCGATACACCGAACGCGGGTCTCAAGTCCAACAATGTGCACGAATAGACTGTGTGCCTTTTTCGTTAGGATCCTTGCTTCGGCATGACCTCTGACGGTAAAGTATACTGCAAGAAAGGGTGCAGTAACCGAGGTGCATGGTAAGTAACATTCTCTGCATTTCAGGTCCCAGGGACGTTGAAGGTCTTTAGTGCGGTGGGAAATTAACCTAACCTACCAGGTATCTGTTAAGCCACCCGCTCGAATCCGCGTGCCCTCGTACAATCATTCGACAAAATTTGAAAGACATTTCTTAGCGTTAAGCATACAGTTTCCCTACGACTTCGCGAAAGTCGTTACCAGAAGCCCGATAATCCATGGCTTTTGCTTCTCAGTATTTCGTTAACTCAGTATGTCTGAGAAGTGAACAAGCAGCATAGGTTTGTTCACCAACGAGCATAGGTATTTTATGCAAGGCTCAGGGTTTATCACAATCTGCACTGAACCTGTACAGATTCAGTACCCCAGACCGGCTATACAGCCATACCTTCCGCTTAATTCGTACGATGTGATGGCCGCAAACAGGGAACCTTCGGTTCAACACTCGTCTGGCACTGGAAATCATATGATCCAGTGCTTTAAGTTCACCCGCGTGGAGTACGGACACGTGGGCAGGCAAACAAATGAACAGCATTTGAAGCGTAGAAGTAGTCTGGTTAAATGAAATAAGTAAATTCTCGTTGGATTCCCCGTCACACTCTTTAGCAATCTCAAAAGGATTCCGTCCAAGATGAGTTCAAGTAGAACATAAGGGACAGCACCCACCTGATGAGCCTCAACAAGGACGAAACCGATCATGGGCTATCGGGGGGTTTTCAGCAACCTTATGAGTAATGTGTTACATGTGCAAAATGGATTAAGACATCTCAAATATCGTATCAACTGAAACATGAGGCGGACTGGTTCAGCTGAACGAGATCATTATAAACGAGTGATTCGGCTGAATTCAGATAAGTCTTCCATGAAAACCAAATTCATGTGTAAATTCATGGCAAATATTCAAACATTGCTCGTTGTCAAAAGTTGATTTGGATTCTCCCGGTTTCTTTGGAAAAAGTCCGACTCGCTGGACCATAATTCAATGTGTACGATAGTATACCTTGACGACCAAGTAGATATGCACGTGTTTTATTGTGTCAAATAAAACGAACTCCCAGGAGAATCAGACTTCAATTGATCCCATTTCAGGCTACCGTGAAAGTGTGATCTCGTCAGTTCTGGTGTCTAGCTAAGAAACTAGCTATAATTCCATGTGAGTTTTGCTTTGAGCTTGCGCAATATGGTATGAATTATTTATTTTCATGTTTATTTTAAAATAGGTTTGCTGGACCATCTTCTTCATCGGTCAACACAGGTAACCTTGGCAAGAGAATTCCCCAGCCCTATATTTTCCCCACTTGCCTATGACATCGACCGGGAACAGCATCATTCCTTCTATCACAAAAGACAAGGTATGGTGATCCTGGACAAAGTTTTGAGTCATCTGGCGAGTGAGACTGAGTCCAGAGCGAGCAGTCATGCTTTTTTGTTAACCACAGCGACAAGCGTGGAAGTGGAACTAGAGAAGGTAATTACTGTTGTCGAAGAGTTTTCAGCAAACTTGTGAGTAGTTTCGTTTATGAAAAATTAGTATTGTTGTTATCTCCATGTCTGTGGTTCAAATTGACTCGAGGTAGCAAAGAATAAAACTGAATGGAACCCGGACAGATGCTATCATCTCGCAACAGTGAGCCACACATTCTAACACCTAATTTCTCTGCCCTCCGACTGCTGTGCCATATCCCCTGCATCTGTTATCTGCTATTAAAACTTTGCAAATTTAGATGGGATTCATTGTTACCACTGGATTCTGTCGTTTGACGACCAGCTTAGGCGTCTTGACTAACTTATTATGCTATTGTATTGTTCGGGCGAGATTTCAATACGTACCACTACTGAAACCGCAAGTACCTTTCGACGCTTTAACGTGCAAACGCCCAACTATTCAGAGACTCATGGCCATTCCAGGTTGGAAACTACCTCGAGTTTCGGAAGATGCACACTGCTAATAATTCTTGATAAGGATGAAACTGCTGAAGAATGCTCACCGGCTTTTCAGCATAGACTGGCCTCATTCACAGGACGAAATCAAACCCCTCACAGTAACACCAATCTATGAGTAGCACGGAGGAAGAATGAATAAATCTTCTGTTTGATAAGCCGTCACTCGGGTAGCCAGTTACCAGCGAGTGACCAAGTTATGCGGTTTCCTTGATAAAAAGATAACGGGTGATATATCTTTATATTCGTAATGCACTACTCATAAGGTTGCTGAAAATTCTTCGACAGCCCACGACCGGTTTCGCCCTTCTTGGGGCTCTTCAGGTAAAACATAAGGTTGACGGAAACTCGGGGACTGCGTCTACCTGATGAGCCCGAAGAAGGCGAAACCGGTCGTGGGCTGTCGAAGAATTTTCAGCAACCTTATGAGTAGTGCATTACGAATATACATGTATCGAGATATCGCGAATATCGTAGCAACTGAAACATGAGGCGGCATGGTGCAGTTTTCAGTTGCCTGGAAACATCACAAACGAGAGATTCAGCTGGGTTCAAGGTGAGTCTCTCGCGAAACCACATTTGTTTGCAAATGGGCGCTATATCTTGTTTAAGTGCGAGTTAATCACATTTTTGATCAGCCGCTCGTGACCGAATGACTAAGTGTTCAAACTACTAGCCGTGAGGTCATGAGTTCCAAATTTCCGGGGTTTCGGGGGATGCGCACTGCCGGTTATTCTTAATAGAAATGGGACTGGTGTACTTCTCGGCTTCTCGGCATAGATTACCTTCACATACAGAACGAAATCCCCACTGAAAAGAGACCACAGTTGAAACTTTTGATAGAAGTGTTATATATGTGTATTCAGGAATGTTGGATAGAACCAGATGCATATGGAAACACACACAGAAGTACCCGTCAAATCGAGCATTGGTGTCTGAAGATGGAATGTTGGCAATTCATTTGCAAAGTTTGACGGATAGATGACTTGATTAGCAAGCGAGAATGAATTTTGCCAATGGCAGCTGAGAAAGGCGAATTTAAACAAGAAAAATCATCATATGCCATCTATCAATCAAATTCCCTAGTGACCCATTTTTGCCTACAGTTCGTTAGTCCGTGTAGTGTTTTTTTATTTTGGGGACACTAATTTCACGCACTATTTCACTGCAGATTGCTATTCATTCAAAGTTGATGACAGAATATTTTTGGATCTTGGGGGAGAGGCTGGATATGTCAGTGTCCGTCCTTCTACGGATTTTATCGGCAACCGAGGAGAGGTCAATGATGAATTTTGGGTTTCTTCGCTACACACCATTCCTCAACCCAGAAGATTGTGCCGAGTTCGGATTTCTATTACCTTGGATTAACGTGACATTTACTAGGGAAATTGGCTGTAATTTCCTGGATATTCCAGTGAGTCAATGGCTCGATTTCAGTAATTCAGTTTGGTTATCCACAGACTTATAAAATGTGGTTATCGAAGTTTGCATGGTTCAGTAGGATATGACCATCAATTGTTCCCGAGTAGCTTGATATTCAGCTTCTTTTCCGTTAAGTCGGCGGGTCAACTGGCCCTTATAAGCAGAGCCCAACCAAGGGGCAAGACAACCATTGTTGTCCCTGTTTAACGGAGGCTTGGGAACAAATACCAAACCTCCATAGATTGTGTCCTTGGGTCATAAAAGATAAAAGGGGTGCAAAGACGGGATAACAAACAACTTCGACACTGATTGGTTGGTTTCCGCAAGTCACCTGATCAGTGCCGGAGTAGCAGAATCGTTTGTTTCAACTACTTTTGTGTACGTTGTCTGGGCTGGTGTGATTTAATCAGCAACACTTCGCTTATCGCTGGTATTTTTGCTCACTCCCATCTATTCTAGGGGTAAACCCTTGTCCAACCGGCAACGGATTTTGTCGAAAAATCCATCTGTTTGTGAATGCGCAGATTCTTCCATCCATGAAGTCATCGAACGCGACGGAGTGCGTACTTTTTACTAAGCTATGAATGATTTCGAATCAAAATGAGCGTTTCTTAGACTTCTCTAAGATCTGCCCCCCCCCCCGTATTCTGGTAGACCATTCTTCAACTGCCCATAAAACAGTTGTTTAGGAATTCGTTCTGGTTCCATACGCTCCATCTGACCTAACCAAAGCAGCTGGTCGCCGGGTGATCTGTTCTCGAACCTGAACATCTTGGAGTTTTGAAGAATTCGAATATTCGGGGTCCGATCTTCCCAGTGTGTGCGCTTAATTATCCGCGGACGATGCGGCTGAAACCAATCGAGGATTCGAAAATGATGCTTGCATACTGTCCATGTCTCATTGCTGTATAATAGCGTAGACAATACGATAGCACAGCAGGTGACGAGTGCTCTAAACATGTGTCTGGAGTTTTCCAGATACAGAAGTCCCATTCTCTGTCGATCATCTGCTGGCTAGTCAGAATGCTGCTAAGGTAGCAGAAATCTGGACAACACGCTCTCCGGCTCCCTTTGACCACTGAGTTTGGCAACTTTTGTGCCCCCCATGAGCGACTGGATGGCAAACCAGCCTGGGTTTACTAAACATTTACATCTAAACCAAAATGGGATACCGCAGGCGCGAATGTTGCTTTTGGACACTACAGTTCCGATTGAGAATGTCTATAGAGCACACTCGTCAGCAGAGAGACGAAACACGGTGCTTTGCGTCACGTAGCATTCGTTTGGATAAAAGTATTAGGAATCGAATAGGTGATGATTCAGGCGATACCGTTCAGTCACACCATCTGACTTCTGGAACGTTGGCACTATAACGCGGATTTGTTCCACCTCCTTGTCATTGTCGTAAATCTGCAGACGTATTTCCACGAGTTCAGACAGTATCCATCATCCCAGAGTGAAAACGTTTGACGAATTCGTTCGAGTAGCCCACCTCCCGAAGAACGATTCGCAGCTCTTCTCTGTCCACCGATTCCGACGTTTTTGAGTCACGGAATAGAACGCATATCGGTTGTTTGAATTGGCAATATTTCTCCTGTACTTTTCTCACCGAGAAGATTAATTCAGTGGTATCTCTCCTCTCCCGTCTAAAATCCGCCTAAGACTAGATTTCTTCTCTGCCTTCCATGCGCACTCATTCTTCAGCTGACGCAAACAGTCCGTGAAATTTCCTCTAGTGCTTTGAAATTATTCTTTGGAGATAGAGCTTGACGAGTTTTTCAGCACTCCACTAGCACTCCACTAGTGCTTTACGAAACCTCAGGGGTGTGTCTGGCGGAACAATCATCCCGGGCAAATTACTTCCTCCCAGAACAGGTGGGTTCTTATTCAGCCTATTGTTCGTCCACGGATCCCCGTAGAGTTGAATCTGACAGTCCCTTTGTTGGAGCCTGAAATTTTATTACACATGCCGACACTTTCAATCCTCTGACATCCGGCCTCATGGATTGTTCTTTTGTTCCACCCCGGTAGTGATTCTCAAGATGACACGCATCATCACTCGTATGAAAAATGATTAGGGTTACGTTTCGAGCTACGTACCAGCTTGGTAAGGAATGTCTTCAAATCATCCTTGCCGGATAGTGATATTTTCAATAAAAATTCCGTATGCACTTCTTGAGTGTGTGCATGGAGCCAGTGAGATTTTTCCGGAACCAATCATGTGCTATCAACTGTAAACCCCAGAGCTGCACACATAAAGAAAAGAAGTTGGCCATTGTTGTTTACTCATCCAATTCCAAAAGGCCCGTCTTTTTCCAAATTTCTGAATTCCTAAAAAGCATTGAGACCTAATTAAAGAAACCGGGTCAATGATGAGTGTGGACTTAATGACAGTCGGGTGTAAAAACCCAGTTTTTTTCCTTTAAGAACAGGGTACTAATGGTTCTCATGTGCTCACAAACGTGGGAAAATGCTCTCTTATGGACTGAATTCAAGTCGTCTTCATTCTTGGATTGATATATTTTGGGTCACTGACGATTCTTGCAAACATGTTTCTGGATAATGCAAATCCAACTCCGTATCACCTTTGAGGCTGCTGTTCAGTAAAAAGTGTATTCAATTCCAGCCATTCTGCCAGTTTTGTCTAACTGGCAATGGCGACGTTGAGTGCTCTGGCAACAAATGCTGTCGGCGTTTCAGGCTTAGTGCACTGAAGTCTTGATGTTCTAGGTTTCAAGCTCCGGTAGTCGAGTGACGTCAACCCCTAAATGTAATCATTCTCATCGTTGACAGTGACAGCAGCGAACAGCGAACGGGCCTTTTGGAATTGGATGAGTAAACAACAATGGCCAACTTCTTTTCTTTATGTGTGCAGCTCTGGGGTTTACAGTTGATAGCACATGATTGGTTCCGGAAAAATCTCACTGGCTCCATGCACACACTCAAGAAGTGCATAAGCGAACAGTGGCGCTTCACTGACGTACCACCCTGAACAAGGTGCCTTCGGGTTCGATCGGAGTTGTGAATATTAGTACGTTTCCGATTACCCCGCATGCGGGTTTAAATTGGTTTGATGTAATTCACCTCTAGTTTCTAATGCCCTAGTTTGGCCGGAAAGACGGTGAGCAGCAGGGTTTTTTTAGCAAGAATGTTTGAAGCCAATGACCCAAAGTTTCCTCCCATTTGTTTGTATTGGTTGAAATCGCCCTAGGACGTAGAGAGTGAGACATGTAGGTCCCACTCCAAATGCTGTTGTGCACATCGTGTGCGTTTTGAGCCGCACCTGTTTCATGGTTTTTGGAGCTATTTTGACCATATCATTTAGAAAGCTGACGGTTACGACCAACCGTTGGGCGATGGGAGTGAGCGGTACTTAGCAACTACCTTTACAGACCCCTCCTTTCTCATGAGAGGACGTCGTCACCGCTTCCAAAAATATGGAAAAGCAGGCTGCCTAAGGAACACACCTTACGTGCCTCACAGTCCTGCGAGCAGTACGGCTTTACCTCCAGACGGTTACATAATACAATCATACCAGGGGGCTAGCTACCCTTCGTCTGTCTGGTTGCGGTTGGCCTTTCTGATAGGATTAAACACAAAGGACCAAATATTTTAGTCAGTTTAGCCATTAGGGTCATTGCAGAATACGTAACCATGTACCAGCCTCCTGCTGGAATCCGGAAGGTGTCGAATTTTGGTGGTCAATTCAAATAAACATCTAGACGACATCCCAAACCACACTTAGCACTCACGAATACACTGATCTCTCTTGAGGTAAAGAATTCTTGTTTGGAATAGGAGGGGGCATTCTGGTTGTCTTTTGCACTACTTTTCTCATTTTATTTAGAACCTACTCTCTATGCTGTTGTTTTTCCGCGCAGGATCGTGCTTCAGCAATCATCCAATCGGTCCTAGTGCTCTACCGGATATACCTTGAATATATGCGTGTGGTAGAAGACCCTCAGGTTGTGCAATGTGATGTGAGACCCTATCCGATATACGTGCACGGCTCCATGTTTCGCTCCAACTTCCTTCTGGTTAGTAAATCTCTATCAACATGCGCTTGACATAACACATTGGTCCTAAAGCTCACCGCCGGCCTGGCCCTTTTTAAGGCTCATTAGTTTGACGTAGTTCCCGTGTTCGAATCAGTCTTTTGTACCAACGGAAAACCGAATTGTGCACAAGAGTCAAAATGTACTCACTTTCAAAGTAGGTTGATATCAACGAAAAAAAATTGACTGAATTCCGAGGGATCCAGCTGAATTTGCCGTCAACCCTAACTCAATTTGGAAACTAGTGAAAAGTTGCTTTCAATATGTAACTGGTCATGTTTACCATAAACTCAGAAGGGTAGTTTCAGTGTAGACACAACCGAAGACCGGCTACTTCTTTGAAGATTCTTCAGAAACTTAGTCTGTCAAAGACGATCCAGTGTGCAGCTTGCTAAAAGATAAATCAGTACTCATACCTACCCCCTTCCCACGTGCTGTTCCCTACTTGGGGGGGGGTTCATTTTAAATTTTGGTGAAAGCTGACATGATGAAACAATTCTCCTTCCTTTAAAGAAATAGGCTCCTCTTTGGTGGAGGTTCACTAACTCTTTTACAAAAAGGGGCATATTTTTATGTGTGTGTATGTGTATGAGAACAAAGAACGAAAAAGGTGGCTATTTCAATAACGATCACCTAACCAAATAACTTTACTGCACAAGTGCCTGTACAGAAGACTCATGGGTTTTGACTTTCTCTAGCAGATCAGGATGTCCAAAGACTAGGATATCATCCACTTCACTGTGTTGTCTAAATCGTTTTAACCACCTCTTGTGCATGCTGGGGAAGAGAATTACATTTATGGCTACCCAATTTTACTGAACCTGAATTAAAAGCGACAGATTATAGTGGGACAAGGTCAGTGTTGCTGTATCAACGAGAACAGCTAAAACGATCGATGAACCAGCTGGATTAATAGGGCAACTTCGGAGTTCTAGAAGATTACGAGTGCTATTAAACATTACTACAGCAAAGACAAGCCCCATCGTTCACAAGGGTAAAAGATTTCTCACTGAAAATCGGTTCTGTACTAACCCATTTCAAAATAGCCTTCAGCCGAAATGAAATAAGGGTGTTTCCTTTCATTCTGTGCAGAACACCGTTAATAGTAACGCCATTTTCTTTGTAAAAACAAACTTGTGTATTTCCACTGTGAGCGGAAAAAAATCCTATTATCGACTGGGAAAAAAGACATTGATCCGGGGTTTTAGAGATAGATGAGCTCTCGACCCACCCGAATTTCCCTGGCTGATCGAGTCCATAATCACGACCTAAGATGACTGAACACCTTGTGCACCACAGCTGCTAACGCTCCAAAGACGCGCGCATACACAGTGGGATGATATCAGCTTATGGATTCAGATTGCAGTATGCCGATGAACACTGCGCAGGAAAGATAATACTTTATGACGTTTGAACCCAGGCGCCCCTGCAACCGACTGAAAGCTCTCCATCCGGTGTAGATTCGATCTATTGATACTGAGGGTTGAAAGCATGGGCATTTCCAAATCTATAACCATGCTGGACTGACGGTCTATAGTTGTCAAGTCATTCGGAGAAGCCAAGGGTATGCAGAAGGTAGCTCGGTAGTCTGCACCGCTCATAAGACTTATCAGGTACATGATGGAAATTTCGTACTATAAATGGGGCCAATCTGTTCTAAAAATCGAGGAACACTGTACAGTTGTTTTATCCTTACTGGGAATCATCAAGTGTGAACTCAAGACTTCCCTCCTAGTGGTTTGAACACTTAACCGATCAGCAACGAGCAGCTGATCAGCAGTGTGATTGGCCCTCACCTCACTTTAGCCGATGCCTAGTATCTGCCTCATCGTATATAAAGTTGTTGAAGTGCCGCATACCAGGCAGTGACTTGGCCAGCCTTTCAGTGTCAAACAACAGGACAGACGGGAGCGTTTCTTAGTTTGGCCTCGAGCTGCAAGTTTCGGTATGCCCGTACCCCCTTCACAAGTTTACCAGAAGCCACGACAGCCTTGGAAATATTGGATTTGGACTCAATTAGATAATCAGTCAGCAAGCTGCCAGAGTAGCAGAGGTGTGTATATTAATCCATGAAACCTGCTCTAATCTTGATTTGTGAAGAAGCATTGAAGAGCGATTGCACCGTGTCAATGTCTTCACCTTGATGCAACATGCACAAATTACCTACTTGAAAGTGAGGATAGACGGGTATTTCCGCACCTAAAGGGGGATTTTCCACACACGTAGACAATGAAGTGTCTGTGAGTCAATACAATAGCTTTGTTGCATTTGATTATAGTTAACTGTCTGGTTGTGACCGGAAAGACTGATACCAGACTCTACAAGTGACCGCGAAGTCCCTTAGGTGTAAATGGTAAAAACTACATACTAGCGCCTAAAAACGATTTTATGGAATTAATCGAGCTCATGTAATTTCATGACGTTTTATTCAACTGTTTGTTCGCCACTTAAACGCAGAAGATACTCCGAAGACAAGAGGAAAACAGGCAAGAAGCTTGGAGAGCAGAGTTGTAGGAAACCGATTTTTGGGGACATGTTATGACCACAGCTAAAATGTCAGGGAAATTCGAGGCAGATCGATTTTGCTGTAGGGTGTGAAGGCATATCTGAAAGAGTAAGCGTACAGAAGGGCATGACCAGTAAGACAATAGCACGTCCTACCTTACTGCGATGTAGAAACCCCCTGAACGACATCTTTTTGACACAATGTTTCGATTAGAGACGTCAGATAGCCACAGCTTCAGCCGGTAGTTCGGAATGATTAAAAAGTGTTCATTTTCGAAATTTAAGATGTGCGGATTATAAACTAGCGGACATCTTGAGGAAGATTTACAATATAGGCTTTCAGTGGGAGACCCATTGCCTTTGTTCGAAATAAGCAACGTCATTTATCGCTTTGGCTACAATTACATCGTCCAAACAGTGAGGCACATCAGAACTTGCATCACTGATTATGTCCATAGCCCAGAAGGGCGATGACGAAACATCTGATGGTTAGTGGTCACCATGTAAACCCCTCAACAGCTTTGAAAGTTGTTTTTTATACCCAGGTCAGATTTTATCCTTATTATTCCTGAAGTTGATGTCATTCACCGTTTATCCCTCTCTATGCAGACAAAAATATTGCATTAATTACACTACACTAAGCTGTTGATTGAATAGCACAGCCGAATTTCTCTCCCTAAAAATATTCAAATGTCGCGAACAAATACACTCACTTGCAAGCTAACCCCAGCTGAATCTCTCTTTATGATAATGTTCAACTGCACAAAGGCCGCCCCATGCTTCATTTGGGGTGAAACTCGAGATAGCATAGAATATTTTCTTGACATAAGTTACTGAAAATGAGGCTGCTAAAAACTCCTTGATAGCCCATTACCAGTTTCAACATCAGTTATGTGTGGTCGCCAAGTCTGCGTCATCGTTCAGGCGGAACACACGCATCTGTAAATTACTTTGGTTTCATTTGTAGCATGAACCTGTGGTTGTGCAGCACATTCTGCTAAGATGTAGTAGAGTCACCCGTGGAAGCTAAATTAGTGTATTTAACGAACTACGTACAACTTGGGTACGACAGACGTAAACCCGGGGAATGAGCCAGCCTGATGAGCCTCAAAGAGGGCAAAATCGGTTGTGAAATGTCGAAGGATTTTCATAAACCTTATAAGCGGTGTGTTCTTTATAGACAATATCTGGATCCCAGTCTTCTTTTTATTACCCGCTCGATTGGGCGAAACCAGTCTTATTTACATATGGACTCATCCCATCACATTTCGTATTACTCAACCTTGCTTGTATTACTGTTCCACTTTTGTAGCATTCCATCGATATCCATCCTAATTCATTCCTCTCTAGCGTGAAGTCACGTGGTTTTAATTGGTACAACGGCCACTCTAGGCGAGCTCTAGCCTTCCTCATCCCCACATCATGGTCCTTTGAACTTCTTCGAAAATGACTTCTTTAATAAACTTGTAGGCAAGAGATGTGGCTGAACTGTCTCTGCGAAAGACATCTCTCCTGCTAATCAGGCTCATTTGAACCTGATTCCCAGGAGAACTTTTTCCTCAGTGACGTATGAGTCTCGTCTGCCAGTGCATTTTGCTGCAGCCACAATATGTTTGACGGTGAGGTTTATTCGGATTTTATGAACCTTTCCGAGTAGCAGTTTGTGCAAAGAGTTCAACGAGGACTTTCCACTCTCCCCTTTCGCCTATGGTCAAACCTTTGACCGAATTCTATGGGCTCCGAAATTCAGCGAACGTTCATCCCCGGTGTCACATCCAGCCTCCATTATTGATTGTTCACACCTTCATGATCAGTGCAGTATTGCTTGGCAGCCTTCTGTACGCCTTCTCCCTTTTGGGGTGAATGTAGATAGACCGATAAGATTTCGAAAGTTGCAAGAGCTTGAATAATTCCGTCAAAATTTGTTTTAATTTATTCAGTGGTACTATTGCTTTACAAACTTATGCGAGCAGAGTTGCTGAAACTCTGGCACACCGAAGTAACAGTCACGAATTACCCTAAGCGTTTAATGTGCAAATCCTCCATCTTTACACACACAAACAGGGTATGAACGTCCATGTATGGGAAACCGTTACGTTCTATTCACTGGAAAAACCTCCAAATCGACCGGCTCGGTTTCGAGCGACGGCCCGTATCAACGGATCGGCAGTCAGGGCACTTACGCAATTTGGGAAGTTCTTGAAGCACCGGACAATGGGTTCCGGTCTATTCGCGAATCGTTTCTGGAGTTTTCATGGGCGGATGCTGAAGCTTGGAACAGTGATTGTACGTTCTGTGACTGATAACTGAAGGACGACAGATTCTATATAAAATCATCTTCTGTGACATTTTTAATATCAAGATAGCGTTGAGTAATCTTCGACCTATTCGCTGATTGAATGGTTGATGGCTTTATTGATTCACTGCTCGATCAGCACTGTAGTTCGTCGTCTGTCTGACTGACTGACTGTTTATTTGAGTGATTTGTTGATCGATCGATTGATTGATTGAGTGATTGATTGATTGACTGATTGATTGATTGACTGATTGATCGATTGATTGAATGATTGAGTGATTGATCAAGCTATCGCTCGACCAGTGAGTGACTGTTGCACGCGCTGGGAATCCGAGGCGATGGGGTAGACCCTGACTTTGAATTAATCCTCACTTGAATTCCGTTGATACTTTTCTAAGGACAGCACACACACTATGGGATTCCACAATAGGGATGGAACAGAAACCAGATGCACCAAGCGGACTTGACACAAGTTAACGCTCTACAACGAGCACTTCGCTAGGGCGGCCAGGTTTTGTTGATACCGTCAAATTCCAGCCATGACTGCCGTCGAACGAATTCGAACACAGGATGTCTCCCGCTACACGACAACATCACGTTAACACATAGTTTAATTCAAGTACCAGTGTAAGATGGCAACAGTTTCGACAAAGTCCTTCTTCTGTGGAGGTCCCGCTGCTGACCAATCCTGTCGGCGTTCGTTTTAAAGTGGAACTGTTTTACATTAGCACTACAACGACCGGAAGAAAAAACCGGGACTGTTATAAATACTGCGATCACACATCTGAGCAGCAGCAATCTGCAAGGGGAAAGTCAAGTGTCGTGTATCAGTCGAATCCGCAAATGAAGCTCCTCATTAGGCTTCGTAGCATCATATCAAGGTAATCAAGCAACGAGTTAGGCAGCGTGCACATTTGGTACAAATTTCTTCCAAACTTTCCAGTTTTACTGCAGAAAGATGCAAAAGCGATAGAAAAGGTACAGAATCAAATTTCATAAATTCCTCTTTTTCTCTTGAAGTGTACCGGTTTTCACCCATCCCTACAGGATCATAAGTAGATACTGTCTGATCTGTGGTAACATAACTTGACTACATTTATACAAACACAAGTTAAAGATGTGGCAAATCGGCAACTGCATTTGGATGCGACATGATACCCTTTCCACAAGCCATGACCAAGTCTGAAATATACTTGCAGACAAGATCCAATCGAACCGAGGAAACTGGAGCCGAAGAGTTCTAGCCTGTGGACCTTACCCTAGACGACACACTGCAAACCGCTTCTATATGTACGGAAAAACATGAAGCTATCAAGTTTTATACACTGTCCACTGAATCATCCCAATTTTTGCAGTCTCACTGTCATTAAAACGAACTAAGGCAAACTGCATAAACACAGGTATTTTCGGACTTTAGAAACCATGTGAGTCCAAATAGCACCACATGAGTGTTTTGAAAGTTGCTTTCATGGTGATGGGTTGGAATATCGGTAGCCTGGATGCATTCACTGATAAGTCACCAGGTAATTGTTGATTTTTTCTCCGAGATTTGCGGTTGAATTGGTGACGTTGCATCACCATCCGAGGAAACAACATCAGTGCGTTGTTGGGCGGGGACCCCACAGAGAGGAGACATCCAAATCGACGAAACAGGCTCATGAAGATAAACCGCAAGTTGGGAATGGACCAATCAGGATGAAGACAACAAACTACTAAATATGGAAGGTGCAACATCAACTAATCAAACAACAGGAAGATGACGCAGGGCCATGACGCAATACAGATCACGAAAGGACCAACCAGAACAGAAGAAAATGGACAGCAATTTCAGCATGTAGTGGAGCAGTCCAAAGCACGACCATAATGCGACACGGATCACGACCAGACCAATCAGACTTCAAGTGAGATGATTGTCAACATCCAATCAGGTTACAGCTTAACGATGCTCTTTGCCAACAAGCACGAAGACAGGAACTACCCACCTAACAGTGAACTGATGATGCCTCCTCGAATGACGACGAGGCATCTGTAAATCAATTACAAAGCTCGATGAACAGATGAACAGCCGCCTGATCAAGTACCGAAGTTGAGTTCTCTTCAAGGCCACAAGATATAATCTGCCTACAGGAGAAATTAGCGACAAGCTTACTTAATTACCTTAATTGCCTAATTAATTATTTGCTCACTTGCTTACTTACTTACTGACTTACTTACTTACTTACTTACTTGCTTATTTACCTGCATACTTAATAATTAGTTAGGTAATGAGTTTGTTACGGAAAAGTTTCGCCACCCTTAAGGGCAATTTTGGCCAATCTTGGGCCAGTCGCTTAGGGAACTTGGACGAACTAGACTATTCTGCAGGAAGGAAACCCTCAAGCAACGGCAGGTGATAAAGCCGTTCTGTGTAATTCATGCTCCGTTATTCCAAGAAAAACGGATGTCATTTTTTCAAACTTTGCAAAACAACGAACAAATTCAACCTGAAAATTTTGAAATCACTACCAGTGGTGTGGAC
>SJOL01002446.1:103882-125412 GCA_004794785.1 Opisthorchis felineus
GCATTCGGAACGGACATGCCGGCAGCCACCCCCCACCACCACTACCACCACCACCAGCTCAAGTTAAACACCTGAATTATTGCATCTGAGCAGTTGAACACGCTATTGCTCGATCACACACAGATTCCCACACCTGTCCACGGGTAACCAAACAAAAATGTCGGGCAGGTTTCTGGCTTCCGTGCTGCTATCTGGTCAAAAAGTCCTGACACGTAGGGTAGGCAACCAACGCGACAGGAGGAAGTTACCAAGTCTCCGTTCAAGATGTCCGACAGACCGGTCGCATCGCTTGAACTGATCAGTCAGGTGCCTTAGTGCGTTAGTGAGGTCCAGACACGGTCAATTCCAAACACTACCGACAGCCTGCAGTAATTCCGTTTGTCAAGACTATCAAAATTGCACTGCAATTCAACATCCGTCTCATACACTGGCTGCAGTCGGGTTATTGTATTTCTCTCCATATGCACTGATTGTATTGAGGGCAAAATCGCGACGTTTTTGGAAGTGCTAATCAAAGGTTTTATGGACTGGCACTTCCAAGTCTAGCAGCGGCATGATCATTGTGAGACGCCAGGACACTTCATTGTAAGTAGATCACCTATTGTAAGTCAGTGCGTTCACCATGAATAAATCACTTTTCTAATCATAGAGTAATCGAATACAGTTTTTGAAATGATGGTTATACTGTCTTGGATGTGCACTCAACAGTCCATTCCAAAAAAACGGTGCATAACCTCCAAGAACACTTGGGTACTCGAAGGAAGGAGCCAGTTTTCTGGTGGTGTTGCCGTACAACAGAAAATCTGCTCTGTCAAACTGTTGAAATAACCAGCTGCGTCGCACTGGATAGGAGGCATTACTTCAGAGCTCACAGCTTGATATCCTGAGACTTTCATGTTGGGAATGACCGGAAGTATAGAACGTGGGACTTCCTGAAGGCCCACTGTTATAGGAGTCTTCAGTACCTCTCTGCCAACAACCCTGCAATTGTTGAGTCTGGTGACAGCTTCATATTCTGGTTTCCCATTGGACTAACTGCGTTTTCCAATCTTCGGGATGAACTCGCTATCCCGATTGTGTACCCATGATCTCGTAAGTCACATGTCCCATTGTTGGAAAACTTTGCAGCCGAAGATTTTACCCCGGGAAACTGTTAGTTAGTGACCTTTGGACAAACAAAAATTGGTGAAGTCGACAGGGAAATAAAATGGACTAACATGTGACTGCGTCACTCTCAGGAATCAATAACTGGGAAGTGCTGTGCTGTGCTGTTCAAGACATACGCGAGGAATAAGAGGTCAACGGTCGGTCCGGTCCGGTCCGGTCCGGTCCGGTCCAGCAACGGATACTGAAATACACGTACATCCACGCAGACTTAGGTTGGATTTTGTCGCACGCACGACCTTGAGTAAAATACTCCTGTGTTTACGTCTGACAAAAATGCTACAAGCCACCCGACCAGTCTGACTAAAATTGATCTCTTAGGTCCGAACTTACCAACGGTTTGTTCACCCCGAATGAAGCAGCGTAGCTCACGTCTGCCAGCCTCAATCGCTGCTGAAACATGTAACTAAGCTACTGGAACACAACGCCTTTTCGAACCCCTCGGGCGTCCATTTAAAAGTTGCGTCCGGCGGTGGATACATCGGTTTTCACCAAGAAACACCCTTACTGATTGTGTCAAAACGTGAACAAAAGCAACAGTTTGATGTCATTTTAGTTGTGTCCGTAATAATCTGAACCCTGACTTTGTTAGCTTGCTGGTTATTGAGGCAAGTACGGATAAAACTATCCAGACCACCTATGTTTTGTCTCGTGGCTTCGTAATTCACTCGCCTCTTTCTCACTGTCTTCTGCGTCTGATCAGAATTTCGATTTCGCCGCTGCTGCAATCACCATCACCAAATCCCGCTCAAAAGTCGTTCAGTATCTCGGTCCATTCATGGAGGAGAAAACCAGTATACTGATGGTGATCCCAACATCCCCTTGGGGACTGTTTCGTATGCTCCAGCCGTTTAAGCTTGATGTTTGGTTATTGCTAGCGATTTGCATCATTCTGGTAGGCTGTTTGCTCTACTACACGACTCGGAGAAGCCCTCTCAGTTCGTACAATCAAGGCATTCAGACGGAACGAACGAATGATGAAGAAGTCTCCTTTTCCGAAAACTTGTGGTGTTCTGTCAAGAGTTTTTTATCTCAGGGTAAGTGGCCTGTACGGTGAAAAAACCTTTCTAGAGTTTACCCCTCATGAGAGACTCACCTACCGTGGTTGCCGACAGACCGGTAGCAGACCATCATGCCAGGGGGGATAGCTACTCTAGAGGACAATGAAACTATGCACTTATTTACATTTCTTAATAAAACGGTGGGGTTCAGTGTAACTTCAGGGAAGAAAAACTGCATTCCGTGACATATGGATAAATGTGTTTAAGCTTCTGTTGCCAAAAATATGGGAACTCGTTTGGGAAAGCTGGTGACAGGATCATGGACAAGACCGACGGACACCGGAGCTGTTGAAAAAGTTCAATCTATATCTTTTCCAAGAGTCAGGTACTCACACTGCTGATCAATCGCTTTTGTTGTGATGTTCACCCATTCACCAAGAGGTTGCTGATTCGAATCTGTCCGGTGACCAATGAGATTCCTACTACTCATCTTTCCCAAGAAGCAGGAAACAGCTGTAAAGTATATGTCACTTTCTCAGCACTTACAGGATAAAAGTTCCAAAGATAAGTTCCACAAGTACAGAACTTAGAAACCCAGCCTCAAATTAAAAGGCAGATAACGGGCTGTATAACATCAGTGACTTCGCTATCTACGAGTGACTCGAATAAAACCAATCTTTGCATTAATTCCTCTCTGAAAGGTTTTGTTAAGGGACCTGGCAGTATTGAAAAGGCAAGCAGCGTGATATATAAGAGAATTCATGACTTGAGGTTGGAAACAGCTAATCTTCAGATGGCTGCTTCTCAAACAGGCTCTAATTAGTGGTTACACAATACCATATGGGTACTTTCATGCATTAAATGCAATGCAAACAAAAGTCTGCTGATCTGTTCAGTACATTCCAGCGCCTATTTTTGGTCTTGTTTCTAAATCAAGGCCACTCCGAGCTCCATAAGCTGTTCCTAAGAGAGCAAGAATGTTTACCTTTTCCATCACGTCTCCTCCAGGTCTTGAAGTCTATCCAGTGGCGAGTTCAGCGCGCACAATTTTGCTATCATTCTGGCTTCTGGCCTTGCTTACTCGTGTATTCTGGCAAGCGGACATGACAGCCCATTTGACACGCAAACCGAACAAACTGCCAATTAACTCTTTGGAGGAATTCGCAGCGCAAGACAAGATCCGACCACTTTTGATAAAAGGCACCGCCACATATCAAATGTTCAAGGTAATCATAACTGACGCAGTTCTAAATATACACACGATGCATGTTATTGTACAGTCTGCATGTGAACATTTGGTCGACGTTATCGCCCTAATCGTGACATGGTCTATTTCATTACAACTGAACCTATTCGAACTCTTCGGCGCACGGTGTTATGATTGTTACGACAATTACTGGCGACGGGACTCAAAATGGGCTACCAAACCTTTTACTGCAGTACATTTTTCCTTCTACTAAGGGGAATATCATTTATTAAAAAAAACGTTTGCAATTGTCCTCAAGAGTTTTCGTTACTTTGCCGGATCCAAAGACACTTGAAACGATTAAAATGCACAGCCTCCAAATGGGAACTGTAATGAAACGCGAATCTGGTTGTAATACAGAGGCGTCGCAATTAGGATCGCTTGTCAAAACTCTAGTCCACAAGGATTAAACTGACCCCATTCAGGAGGTATTGCTGAGAAATCGTAAAGGAAGAGGTGCGGCATTGAGAGGATGAAGACAATCAGATGTCAGCCTACAGGATTCCTGTGAACAAAGATGGTCTACATTGAGTCTGCTCTATCGGAACCAACTAACCCAATGTAACTGGGTGCACAGTGAATTGCTTAGACTAAACCGCTTCGTCAGTCATTGGCATATATATCGCTGCCTACAGATGTAAACTTTTAGGGGCGAACCCGCTTTCTGCAATTCGTTCACATAATGTGCCATGGTAACTGCACAAGACTAGTATGCTCGCGGACAATCTACAGGTATTAGAAACACTGGGATACTAGGGTTCAACATCGGTGATGCTCTCATTGATGATGATGGAAATACGAAGTGCCAAATTTGCAGCGACCGACCGCTTATTGATCACACTAAAGCAGTTAAAAGGCCACACAAACTTTATAGCGTCGAGTATTAGCTCCCATAACGTTTACAGACATTCTGCAGGAGCCACCATCACGCATGAGT
Organism: Opisthorchis felineus; assembly: GCA_004794785.1. Taxonomy (NCBI): domain Eukaryota; kingdom Metazoa; phylum Platyhelminthes; class Trematoda; order Opisthorchiida; family Opisthorchiidae; genus Opisthorchis; species Opisthorchis felineus. The sequence goes on from SJOL01002446.1 coordinate 108,231, forward strand.
TGATACGTTCCTTAGATTCCTTCCATTTTGTTACATCAAATTCCTAAGATACGTGTATGAACAACAGTAAGATAAACAACTTTGAAATACACGAAAGTAGAACCAGTTACTCGGGAACGGGACCCGTATTAGGAATCACTCAGAATGTAACCTCATCAACCCGCGAGCCATTCAGAGACGGCTTTGAATCAGTACTGCTTACCATATCTCAAAGCAAATAATCTGTCACTGTAAACTGAGCATTTGGATCGGACTTAACACTTGATGCTTGTTATACGTACAGTACCTTCATCACCCAGGAAGAAGCACCACTACAGGACGAAATCTACACAAACAAAAATTCCCAAATCTCTTCACACTATCAATAGATTATAAGTAACTCATAGGAAGAGTAAGATTCACCCGGTGAGTGAAACTTCCATCTGAGAAGTCGTCGCTCGAGGAACCAGTCAACACATGTCAACAGGTGATTGAAGGATGAGCGGCGATATATCCTGGTAAAGTGCTGACCAGACGCTCATGGCTGAACGGTTAAGAATTCAGACTTGTAGCCGGTAGGTCGCGGGTTCGAGACTCTCTGGAGTTTCGTGAGGTACCCACTGCCGATGATTTCCAACAAGGATGAAACAGCAACTCTACGTCCTTCGCGGCTTCTTAGCTTAGATTGGCTTCACTGACAGGACGAAACCCACACCAACAAAAATTCCCAAATCTTCTCACACTACCAACAGATGAATTTGTCTCCCCAATGGGTGTGTTTCCCCTCGAGGAATGGGACCGGACAATTGCGTTCCACTTGGTCAATGCGACGGATGTTTGACTTGGTTGGATATGGGTGCTTCAAGTCACAGTTTGCATTTGCGATAGGATATTTCATTCCTTCTGGATCGAAAGCGACCAACATTTAATATCTTTGTATCTTTGATGAACAAAGCGGACGTGCATAGCGGCCGTCAGTTTACACAACTCAAGTTAAAATGAGGGGGAAACTATCATATCGCCTAGATAAACCTCAACAAGGCCCTAAACGGGGCAACTTCTCTTGAGTATGCATTCCAATATGGCAACTACTGTGACGGCAACAACCGGGGTCTCGATGAAGATCATGATATCGCACGTTACTCCCTTCAAAGTTTATTACAAACAGTCAGTTATTGTTCCAATGCTATATGTTTTAACAAGTAGTACAATGCCCGCGGTCTAAGTTAAACGATTATCAGTGCGGTCGAGAAACGTTCTCTGCTGTGTATGGTTATTTTAGCAGCAATGTACGTGATACGAAAGCCCCCAAGGTGACCAGTAGAGCTGGATCAGTAGCACGAAAAACATCCATTGTGATGTTCCGTTTTAACAGTAAGTCAGCGATTCTGGGATCTCCACCACCTTCCCTCTTTGATCTTGAGTAGCTTGTCTCCTCAAAGAAGATGGTGGTAGAGCTGCGAATTCCGGGCCGCAGTAACTCTCACGTCATGAGCGGTTTACTGAAGTGGAGGTTTGTGATAAGATGATAATGTTTTTCGGTTGCCTTACGGTTCCTAAACACTCCATGCTCAATATTACATCATCAGATACAGTCCCATTGTTGTCCGTGGTATCGAACACATCACAAATATCAGCCAAACTCGAAAGCGTTTGATTCCTGGTCGTGATAATTCGGGCGCCTCCACTGTGCGTTGATGCAGTGGCAGCAACCCATTTGTCTCGCACTTCATCTCCGATCGCGGTGGGGAGTACCATACACACTGCCAATCTACCCTAGAAAGAGTGGAATAAGAGTCCAGTGCTGATTCTGGGTCCGCACCGGATGAAGTCTTTGCGAACGACAGCGATATGGATGCAGCTGTAGCGGATACCATAACCACCCGAATGGGACGTTGGTGTCCATTCGAAAACGGAAAGTTTTGTCTGATGCTTTTAGAAGCTTTAGTTTTGTCGATTTTGTATGGTTACTGGCTGCTCAATTAGCACTCGAATACCGTTTCAGCCAATCGGTTTATTGATTATAGGGTGACTGATGTTAGGGACCATGAGGAACTAACTGATATACCTTTTGTTTTAGAAAATGAGTATTGGTAGAAATCCACACCAGTTGGTATCTGCGGCAACGCGCCGGCAGACGAGTCTCATGGACATTGGCATTATTCCGAAGCTTCGGCGGAACTCAGACTTTTAATATTCTGTTTTATTGCTCAGCATACAGCTCCTTGGCAGGCTTAGCACATGGCTGAGTAATCCTCAGTTTTCTTGTTTCATGATGATTCATGGTCTTTTAAACCCCGGTCATTATGAAGCCAGTCTGACCTATCGATCCTCAAAGACCTGAAGATGCCTCAGTCACTCAGTTAGCAAAGAGCAGAGTACAGGCGTACAGTAGCTCAGCTCATACGACAATCCAGAATACACACACATATAACTCTGTTATTTTTTGTCGGTAATTTTAATTCCGCCCACATTGTCTCTTGTTAACCACAACAGGATCCAGCAGCCTATGAAGTACACAGGCGCCTGTACCAAAAACACGTGGAACAACGTTCAAACTTGACCACTCTCTCACAGGCAGTCAAAATGATTTTGAATAATTCCCAGTACGCAGTTATTGGGGGTCATCACACCCTCAGTTATGCCACAGCAGTGCACTGCCTAGAATTGGATTGGGTGTCCGACGATGGTGGAAACTATCATTTGGGGTTTGCGGCTTTGCCAGGTGAAAGATACACCGAAGCGGTTTCACTCTAGTAGGTTGATTTCACAGTGCATTTGAACAATTTCGTTCATTTCCATAGAACATACTAGCGTCAATTGTTAAAGGTTACTTGCTCTACTTCATGTCCTTGTACAGCGTCTCTACGCAGAGGAGTCCGCTTTTGTTGGTCGCACCAAATTTCCGCCGCTGCGATGGCCTGACTAGTTTCCGCAGCCATGACTGGAACGATTCTGTAACCATTTTAGTGCCTACAGTTATTTCCAATTAGTTAAGCGCCGAAGGCAAGCGCCACGGACATGAAGCAGATCCAAACACCCAGTTCGAGCGAGCATTTTACGCTCGTCCTCTTTGTGGTTGTTGCGAAGTAGCTATACCATATGCTAACTATCTATTTGTAAAACGCGAAAATGATCAATCACATTTTGGCACAAAATGCCAAAAAAAAACCGGAAGACAAGAGAATTATGATTATCCGGTTTTTCTATTTTCAAGTACTTTTTCTTTGTTAGCCAGTTAAGTGTAGTTGACAGGTAATTTGACAAGGAAGGTCGGTAACCCCCAAGATGTTTCCATGTGGAATCAAAAGCACTGCGCACTCGGAATGGAAAAGTGACACAATCACTCAAAAGATTATTGCAGATATTTATCCAAATACTACTTGCATCAGGTAAATCCCGAGGAAAATTCAATGAGTCGTTTAGTGCTACCATCAAACAGATTTCAGCCCTTATAGAAGAATATTAAATATTATATGATCCGCGAGTAACCATCCGTATTAATACATCAAGCCAAGAATAGTATGCAGGTACTGCGAAAAGTGCTTGAAGCTTCAAGTAATACTTTTATTCTGAATTTGCTGCCAACCAGTTCTGAAAGGCCAAAAAGTACTCTACGTTATACAGATACACTTGATTGCAAATCATTTTAGTTTTCACGGGAGACTCAACAGAATTTCTCGTTTATGCTATTTTCAGCAAGCTTGTGAGTAGTTTCTTTTTTGAGAGTATACTCTACCTTCTTTTCAGTCTGGTTGGGAAACATCGTTGGAAAACATTTCAAGACTGTTTCGAGACATTTTATCCCTGGAATCTTCCATGCGGTCACGGGGGCTGCTCAGGAGTGTGATCAGATCACCCTTATATATGATGTGCACCAACAACCTTTCGGTCGCGCAATTCCTATCACGTGACTCGGTGTTGACTGGCTCTAAGTTTGGCGTTTCAGACTGAAAGTTCAAGTGGCTTTTGAAATGTTTCCCCTTCCGAGAAAATTATCCATGGAAAGTAAGGGGAGATTTTCAGGCTTCGGTTGAAAATTCATCCTGCAAAACGTCTATACTTGCTGAAAAATCAAGAGGCAATATACAGATGCTTTCACCTAGTCCTCGAGATGTGGCAGGGGGTTCGTACATTCGGGGCTCAAGCTTGGGGCCTCCTTAAGGATTCGTGTGACTATCACTGCTGATTATTCCCAACAAGGTTACAGCAGCCTTCTAGTCCATGTCGGCTTCTACTGTTGGCCTCCAATGCAGAATAAAATTTGCACTGGATATCCACAAGTGATTCTTTCCAGCCTCATGAATATGGCATTCTTTGATGAAAATTTCGTCAGGTTATCAGTGCGCTACCGCTTCGCATGTTCGGTTTTGTGGGGTGGGGGCAGCCATGCATCCCCTATAGAAGCCTCTGAAATAATTCTGTCAAACGTTCCGACAGAAAATGTTCACTTTAGATAAAAAGGAAACACTCCAGGAGATGAAATGAAGAGTTCTCCGAGAAGTCGTCACCCCGCCTGCCATGGGCAACATGACGCGGATATTTGTGCTCTGGAATTGCCATCTGGCCCTAGCTGGCATACATGCTGAAAGAAAATCTATAAGTGAAAACAGAACGATGCAGCTTTCCCTACTTTTCTAGTTCTTATGATAGCTTCATACTTCCTGACTCTTCGTAGCCCCTTAGGACCAGGCTGACATGTTTTCGAAGCCCGTAAGTCCTAAAGGTCCACGAAGATAGATAAAAACCTTTTTTAAAACTATCCTTCAGGAGCTAACCTTAGCATGCAAGTCTACAGGTAACCCTCGCTTGAGTTTCTTATATCTGGCAGCGTTCAGGGAAGCTACTCACAGCCTTTATTTTTTGCTGATATAATAGTAGAACCCTTTTGCCTGCCTTCGTCCACAGGGCCGAAACCTTTTCGACTCACAGGCAGTTCTGTGCTCATATAATTCTAAACATCGGTATCATTGTACCGCATAACTTGTCCGCTTCACAAATCTGGAACTGAGTGGGATCAAAAGTTGACTTTATGTATACAGGCTGGCCATCTAATGTGATCGAAAATTTTATTTGTTGGAGCATATTTTTGGCCTGGTGGGTGGCAAAACAGGTTCTGCATTGGACTGGCCAGAAAGGACTTACCAACCTACACCTATGGAGGTGGTCTATAAGACACCAGTGCGTCATCTTCCATGAGTTGGGGATAAGTGAGACCGAAGAGTTGCCGTGTTAAGTGGGACATCGGATAAGTGATCTTTAACTAAGCTCGGGTAGCTGAGTAGTTAGGGCGCAGGAGTTTCCAGAAGCTTCGAACCCGACAACGACTGCTCCGGTCTGGGCCTGGGCAAGCTGGCAGTGCACCAGTCCTCGAGCTTCCTTCTGGTGGCACGGCAGCAAAGCATCGAAAGTGTGCTACTATTGTACTATTGTTTTTTATTCATTACAACCTTTCCAATGCAGATTTACGTGGCTAACATTGTATAAGGTTCCGAGTCATCGTAGCAGCTTGTACAGTAAGCGTTTTTATCCTTTGACTCAAAAGGTGTTCGTCGAAATGGCAATACATAAAGTTTCATTGTAATGTCCTTAAAAGCGGCCTTGTAAATGTTCCATTATTTCCGTTTTGCAGTTTATCCAAGCTGAAGGAAACCGGTGTGATTGATCGCCTTCGAAACAAATGGTGGTTCACAATGAATAAATGTAGTATTCACGAAACTGAATATCATTCACTGGGTATTCAGCGCTCCGCCGGAGCTCTCATCATTCTGACTGCTTTTGTCGCTTTGAGCTTGTTGTCTTTGCTGGTTGAAATGGCGTGGGAGCGTCTGGCGCGTAATCGAAAGACAGTACCTGAATCTGACCAACGATCGGTTGTCGATGAGAAAGGAGATTATGAATGTCAGGAATACGAAGTTGAGTGAATGCATCTCTAACAAACTTGAAGAGTCATCAAGCTTTGTTTCTTTGCTCTACGCGAATGCAATCCAATATTTTTGTCGTGAAGTTCTCTTCCTCAATGATACATTCTATTCATCTTGTGTTTTCAATGTCCACTGCTCGGTATGTCAGCTTGGTGTTTTGTCGGTCATGCTGTTGAAGAAAATTTATCCTGCACGAAATTAGACGTCAGCTGAAATTTCAGGCTGGCAACTCTCACCTCGTATCAAGGAACCCATCATACATTCACGCATAAATGATCCATGTCGTTAATTTTGTACGCAACGGCTAGTTCTACGCTATTGTGTGACATCTCATTGGTCTGAAGTGTTGCGCTAATGATTGATTTCATAACTGCCTGAACACTATGTCTTCGATATTGCCGAATTTACACTGTCTCTTTCACTCATTTTATGCAAATATTTCTTTTGCCCCTTGAAGCCTGGAATGTTTTGAATTCCAAAACGGACTCCTTGGTGGCTTCGTACAACTCGGTGCTAGTGAGGTAGTGTGGACACACCTAAGAATCGTCAAAGCGACAAAAACGAATATGAGGATATCCTATTTAATTTGCCCCGCTCAATAAGGACTTTCCCCCCCAGTTTGTGGCATTTATGCAAAATAACCATAACCAAAAACGGATAGGAAAATTTCAGTAATTTTATCCTTGGCAGCCTTCAAAAAAGAACTGACAACAATTCCGGAATTCGGGGAGTTTAAACTCTCTTTGGCAGGTTGTTTCAGTGCCATATTGTGCTGTTTTGCCTGCCTGAGTTGGAAGTTTACAATACTGACTAATTAGTTAGAGATTTGAGCTAATCGTAAGAGGGCCGGACTCATTGCATTCCGCATGTGTTGCGGTAATTAAGATTTTCTTCCCATATGGCTGCAAAGAAGTGTTTTGGTTTAGAGGACATTGTATAACACTGCAATATTTATGAGTATTTGGCTGTCGTTTTCGGCCTGATTGGAGGTAAATACTAGAATTCAGCTGAATAAGAACTAAAGGGAAGTTTCCAAGTGAAAAAGCAAAATTTGTGTGCACATGTATTTATATATATGTGCACATATACATACATATTCATATATATGACCTAAATTCCCAACTTGCTGTGGGTAGGCTATAGTTCTCTAAACATGCTGTGGGCCACAGAGGCTGGAAACGGGTTCTTTAAGGTTCACTTGTCCGACGAAGTACCACGAGAAGTAGCCTGAGAAAGGACAGCGAGACACTCTGCGGCGACAAGCGTGTTACGATTTGCCGTACTTTTCACTGCGATAAGAAAGTGAGAACAGCTATTAGTTAGCCTGTCCATGTGTACAGGAGCAGCAATTCTAGCTTCTACTTAGGATGAACTGGATTGAAAAGGTTGACCCAGAAACCTGCACACTTCACTCACCGAACGGTTGATTTTGATCGCTAAAGAATTATCTAATACGGCCGAAATACTTATAAAAGCCAAGGTTCTGGTACCGTTCGACACACGACGTTGTGGGTACTGGCATTAGGAGCCAGACTTCCACGCCTCACTCCCTGCACCCCCGGGAGTAAGTCATCCCTTCACCGTCCTGTTTGTCACGAATCCAGGTATAAGTCGCAAAATCAGTTGGCTAAAATACAACCCTGCTTCCAGTGTCTGAAAATAGAAGGCGTTTGTTTCCCATTGGTAACACTGGCTGTCAAAACTGAGGAAGATACGTCCTTTGCGAAAACTGAACTTGGAGAAGAATTAGGAAAACAGGCACAGAAATCGGGCTCCTTTTGTTTTGAAAGAATTCCATATGACCGCAAGACATATGAAACTTCCTGATCGATTTTCAGAGAACAGGCGAAATTTTGTCGTTTCGGGACAACTACACCGAATACTCATTCTTATTATCTTCAGCCAGTTGCACAGGAACCAGTGCGTGGATAACTAATAGAGAGTACATAGCTTGGGGAGGGAAATACTCCGATAAAAGATCTGGAGCGGTCAACTCTCGTAGATAACGACTGCCAGCAATATCGAGTAGTCAGTCAAAAAAATCGCCACCTCTTCTTTACTTACCACCCACCTTTTGTGAACCCAGATTGGATGTCCAGCGAGCAAGTCGAATGGAACCTTACCGATTACATCGTCCCATACTCGGTAACGCTCCATACAAACTTGATGTGTTATCGGGAATTTTATGTCCAGAGCTAAACTTGTGGGACTTACCTATCGTTTCGCGGTATGGACATAGCTGATTTAAATTTTATTTGGTAACGATGGCCAGTGAGGAAAAGATAGTCTAACGTAGTTGTCAGTTGTAGATAACAGTACATATGAGAAAACGTATAATCCGTTGGTTTTTATATTACTCCCAAGTACTTTGTTCACAGAAATCGCGAGCTGTGTTGGTAAAAGGAAAGACCGACTGCCAGTGTCAAATATCGCTGAGCACTGTTCAGTGCTGTATCCTGTTTGACGCAAGGATATCCTACAGAAACGAATCACAGTTTTCATTCGACTCCGTCATGAGCGTTTATGTAAGCCTCATCGCCGCGCTGTTTTATGTTTTCACTCGTCACAAATCTGCCTCCATCACTGTAGTTGATGAAATTGGAGTGCGGTTATATCCTCAAAGAACTATTGTGGTTACACTACTAATGGTTTAAATCAAAGTCATATGATATTAATGGTGATCAGGAAAGTCAAAATAAATGAAATCTCAAATAACAAACTTGTAAACTACCCCATGAAGCAAAACTCAAACAATCGATTCATCCGACTTTTTGTGCACATAAAATGTAGGACAGAGTGCACATTTCCTGGATATTTCTTATCTACGTGCCAGTCCGACGACACTGTTGAACCTCTTCCCATTTATAGCATCCTCTTCTCTCATCAAACCGAATAGAACACGCTGCACAAACACCTGCTCTAACTAAACAATGTAGCACGTACAGGCGAAGCTTTGCACTTACTTTCACGTAGGCGACCATCATTCAATAAGTTTTCCCCTGCCACTTTTTTCGGTCTACTGTAGTAGAAGGTACTCAAATGGACGATGGACCAGAATCAATTAACATTTGAAAGATTTGTTGCCCGATGGTTATTGTGATGTGATATTGTGCCGGATATTGAAGAAATCAGGTGGAAATATTCGGATGCTTCCGGCATTCACACGATACACTGGGATTCTGAGCAAAGCTCAATCATCACGGATTACTTTATTGGATTCTTCGGACGTGCATTCATTTATTTACTTCACATCCGTAAATACACAATCAATGAATGCCAGGGAGAAGAAGCACATCTTCCGAATTTCCTAACTTTAAACTTCACTTATTTGCATTCTACATATCTTAGCTAATGACGCTCCCCCTCATTTGATTTTAGCCAAATGAACATGGGAGATTCAGTTGAGTATCCCGTGAAAACCGAATTGATTTGCAAATGAGCGTATTTGTTGAAATCAGTCCAATTAGGGTTCAAGTTGAACAAAAGGTTGACGGAAACTCGGGGACTGCGTCTACCTGATGAGCCTCAAGAAGGGCGAAACCAGTCCTGGACTGTCGAAGAGTTTTCAGCAACCTTGTGAGTAGTTTTCTTTATGGAAACATGAGTTGTTTCATTCGTCACAGAGATGAGCCTAACTGAGGGACAACCAACCAGCTTTGCAAGCGGACGAAATTCGTGCAGCTCTGGACATTTCAAGCATGAGTCGTGTAGAAATATCTGTTTACCTTCGCCAAACCACCCAGGTTGCAAATCAAAGTTATTTGTCGTACAAATCTGGAAGATAAATTAAGTTCAAAAAAACATAATGATCCCAGTCGGTTTATTTGACTGGGTACCTTCAGAATAAAAAAGACCTCTTCGTTCCGGTGATGTGAGGTTTACCATTGAACTAAAGGGTAAAACTTTGACCAGGCAGTAAAGGTATTTTTAACCCAAGACAGCCTGACAGCGCGCACTTATTTCCGAATTCAAGCAAAGCGGACATTAGCTAATTGGTTACTTCGTACCTGTGTAGGCATGGCGGAACAACAGGTGGGGAACAGGTTTTAGCTACCGTGTTTAACCCTGACCCACACCACTGGGTAAGGTGTGTGGTCAACAGTGAAAATGTCACAGGTAAGTGTGATGACATGACTTACGTTTATTGTGGCAATTCATGTGACATACCGATAGGGATAGACTCATCGGTGATCAGTTTGATTAATAGAGTCAACTAAACATAGCCCAGCATTGACCTGTTAAATCGTTCGATTAGTGTGCACTATCAGTTCAGTCGTATTCAAATGACTGTACGTTTGACTGCTTAAGGCAGTGAGTGACATTGACATCTGTTATGGGCCTACGTGGATTAGCTCATGGTTTTAAAAATGGAAAGATTTCATGAAATATTGCCTAACTAATAAAAGTCACCAAGACAACTGTTGACGTTTTTGAAAAAAAAAATAGTGAAGCCGGCAAACATGACAAACAAGCAATTAGCAATTTTTAGATAATATTTAGGTTTGAAATTCTGGACAGGACATCATCTTGTGGATAGCTCCAGTTTAGCGAAGTACACTCATTTGCATACCAGTTTGGTTTTGACGGGAGACTCGCCTAGAACCTGACTGAATCTCTCGTTCGTGGTGTTCTTAGAGCCTATTTATATTGAAGAACGACTAAATGTAACCATGCAATTCTTGACATAATCGAAGAAAGTGGACATAACTTGTTTTCTGTGATTGGTCCTGTTGACTAGTAGGCCACAAATGAATATGGCACTGAACGAAAATTGCGAGTTAGACTAAGTACGTTCTTGAGTAAGTGTGTAGTAAAGGAAAGAGGAAAAACAAGGATTAGTGGGTCACAGATTAAAATGAATTAATTCGTCGCCAAGCATCGTTATGGAATGGAATTTCTAGAAGACCATCTCAAGCCCAAATTTTGTACAAGATTCCGCTGGACGCAAATTTATTAGTCCCAGCCATGAACCAATCACCGCTGCTGCAAATAATAGTCTGAATTCAACCGATCTCGACTTGGTACTCGTTCAATGATTTGGAGGTTCTGCTCTTCGCCTACGACACGATCAGTCCCCGTAAGATGTAAGAGATGGGTTCCCTCCAACCAGCATCCTGGGACATCGAATTGTGTGCACATATTAGCTGTGACAAAGGTCTTGTCGTATGAACAACATACGATGCGCCGCAGGAGTATATGGATGATCACACAGAGAGACCGGCGATTGAGCTTGACGGTTAGCCTTTTTAAAATGGAACCTGATAACTGGGCTAGAGCCGAATATCAGACTCAAATTGATTGCACCAATTCGTTCAACAATTAGACGGAAATGCCCATAATTTGAGGTTTTTATCCCTCTCATATACATATTCTGTACCTATAGTACCGCATTTTGTTAATCAGTCCCAAAACTTCATAATTCTTGGCTTGCGATTTCGCGCGTCACTCAGTTGGGCTTCACAGAATACCTCACGTTCTCTACACTGAGTGCATTCGGCTGTTGACTTCCAAGTCTACTGATGGATAGATCTACCAGAGGCTGACCCAAAGGAAATCCCATCGGAACTCCGTCTTTCCGTCGACAGATTTCACTGTTAAAGCTAAGCTGAACATTGACTATGCAAAGCAGTAGCGGTTTTTTAATGGAGATTTTGTTCTGTAGGTGGAGCTGATCTATACTGCAAAGACGAGTAGTGCTTGTCGGCTTATCAACATAGATTGGTTTCACTTACACGACGAGATCTTCATTAACAGTGACTAAAGTTCCTCACACCACTAACGGTAACAGTGATCTTCAGCCGACGTGAGAATTGCAATATATTCGCCAACTTACTCAACAGCTTGACAAATATGGTCTCTTATTTCAATCAGTGTTAAACACTGACACCACACCGAGAGTAAATGTTCGATTGTTCTTGAACTTTAAGCCATTAAGCTTATTAATAAATATATAATTATGGCAAAACACGCTCATTTGAAGATTGGGTTTTTGTTGGCAGGTGACTCAGCTGATTTTCTCATTTATGGTGTTATTCAGAGGCTACTCCAGACAGATTTGCTTTTAATGCCCTGTACACGAATAAAGGAAGAGGAGACTTCAACTAAGTACTCTTCAGCCAAATCACACAGGGTTAGAAAAAGACAGTTTTTGTAGGCTCGGTTACGGCAACCGTCGACATACTATAGGGATGTGTGTTACGTCGAGAACAAATGAAACATGCATGGTGAAATAAGGTGAAATAAGGTGTTTTTCGTCGTCAGGTGGTTAGGCGAACCCAAAGGAAAGTTGGACAAATTTCTGTTAGCCTACAACAGTTGAATTGTTGCGGACAGACTCAGAGTCAGAAGTACTAATGGGCGCAGTAGCTAACGAGTAGTTGGAAACAGGATGATCCGGGTGGAATCACACCGCTGTAGAGTTAGTCCGTTCCATTCAGTGATACTGAATGTTCTTACTAAAATCACTGTGACAAATCATAGACCGTGTGGTTGGACCCAGTGAAGCAATACACGTGTTATTACACACTCTACAGTACAAGTTTTCCCATTAGATCGCGTTTTTCTCCAGAGATTGCAACAGAGGAGTGGCACACTTATCTCTTGATTACATGTGTTTATTCTTTATTGTCAGAAACTGTCTCAGAAACTGACGAAGTGAGTCGAAATACAGGAAACCATACATAGGAAGCAATAAACGATGACCCTCGATTAGTAACTGGCAAACAAATCAACCACCATCGAAGTAAATGGCACGACTACTGTACGAATGGTTAGATCAATGAGCGTGCGTTTTTCCTCAATGGTTTTTCAACCTCTATCTTGATAGTCCATTTGTTTTTTTCAAGCAAAGTCTGACCAATGATACTCAAGCTCAGCAGTGGCGGACGCAGAGAGGTGACCAACAGTTGACCTGGCAGCGGGGTATGAAGGAGATTACGAAATGCTTGGGTGCTGTTGGTGCTACTCGCCTTCCAGGTTGAGGACCACGTGATCCTCACTGTGCCTGGTTGGAGACGCTGCAAGATATGGCTGCTAACCGATGTCAGTGGTGATCTTGTTGTCAGTTTCTATCCAGATTGCCCGAATGCTTGTGTGGAGGCGTAGGCACCTCGGAGTGATTGTAGTAAGCTAGCACTAAGTCCCTTCCCCGTCCACCTTTATTCTTTCCTTCACAATAAGGCTTTCAAATAAACCATGGTTGTACGGCAGTGAAGCATCNAAACAGTCATTGTTCCACACCGAAGGGGTGTCCGAAAAAACCAAATTCCGTGTCAAGTCAATTCTGCCGAGATTCGCCCAGCCACTCTCGGTAAACCTAGATAGTCAGTTTGGAGCGCAAATCGTTGTCCATCCGAAATGAGTTTACAGAAATGACTGTCGAATGGCCCTTAGGTTGTCATGGTGTTTGGGCGATCAGTTTGCATGATGCACCCAGACCATTCTAGAGAATCCGGGTGAATAGTGCATTGTATGGTACGCCGTCTGTACAAGCTGACGTTTGTCCGACAACCAAGTGTCAGGACCATTTTCTTTCGGTTCTGCCGTGTCTTTTTCTGGTAAAAACTGACGACTACTCTACTGGATTACTGTTGAGTCACAGCCTATCCACCATAAGTGCAGCCACCAGTAAACAGAAATAAGGGGATTTCCTTTCAAGGCCATGGACTCTCTCTTGCCATTGGAAACCCCGAGTCCACAGAATAGAGATTTGTGGAACCTTATTCCATCCAGTTTGTGTATAAATATAAAACGGCTCAAGAACCACCAAGGGAGAAAGATCGCTCATGATTTTGGATCCACTGTGTAAAATCAACCGTTGTGAGAGGCTTAAAAAGTATAATAACTAGTAATGAATTGCAACGTAAAACCATCAACCAGTCGTTGTTTCCCGGGGCACCCAGCTAGCGAAGTCCACATCACTGACTTCTCATCTAAAAACGCCAGAAGGTAGCAAGCTACATCCGGTCTCACAGCTTCAACAGCTGCACTCTATTTGTGTCATTCCTATTCGAAGGACGGAAGCTCCAAGGGGAAACTGACTCCAGTGAGAGCATGCAGGTAAATGGCGACTGGGTCTGCCACCGTGGTCCTGTGAACAATGAACACAAGCAGTATTGATACAGTGGTTTCGAAGGCGCGAAACATGAATGACAGGTGGGCTAATCAGTAAATTCCGAAAGTTTCACCTCATTCGAAATCTACGCTCACCACTATGCTCGGCAGTCGGTATGAAGAGGGTTAACAGCAGAAACGCACATGCAAACAAATTGTAAAAACTTAAACGGAAACAAAAATCTACCTAACTCCAGTGACCTCATTCATGAGAGGTAGCAACTAGTAGGCCGTCCAAGTACGGCTGACACAAACAATATGAGATCAGCCTAATATAAGGCAACCTTCTCAAATCAGGAAGACTTGTTTGCTGGTAAATTATTGGACAAAACTGCTTAGTAAGCTACTGATGAATCATTTTGGACAGATACCTAATTCACGGGGTACAAACGATGTGACAGAGAATTGGTTATTTACAGAGACCACTGACAACGAAATTTCGTCTCCGTGGGACGCCGTTCATCCGAACAGATCGTTGCGTGAGACAGGTGTACTGATCCTACGGAAAAAAAAACCGAAAGGCGATTACTTCCTGGACCGCACTCACAGATGTCTTGTGAAATCAATGCGGTACGATGTAGGCATAATGAGAGTAACATACCGTCCCAGAACTGAACCACAGCAAAGAATAATTTTCCACCTTACAACCATTTCTCACAACGTACTGGATTTAGTCAGGTTCCGATTAGGGACGATTTTATCATCCTATCCTTATAAGAGACCACCAGACCAGCTGCAACATTCGAAACCAATCCACTGCCTATGATCATCAGCTGCCTAGTATATAATCGCATCCAAAAACCTATCAACTTTCGCCTATACAACCCGTCCCCTAGAGTAGATCGCATGTTAACCAACGAAGAACTGATGACGGAAATCTCCCCTGGAACACGTTGCTCTTGGAATCCACCACACTTTATATGAAATGACTGCACAGCATTACAGTTACCAGTTGCAGTCGTATTTGATTCAGACAATAGTCGTCGGGACAAATACACATCATAACATGGGGAAAACTGCTCCCTCCGAACTAATCACCAGCGCAGAACAATTGCCTCCTAGACAACATCCCTGGATAATTGTCTGCTATGACCTTTCTAGATCGTGTTTGGAAGATATTTCCGTCAGTAGCATCTAGTCTGGATTGTAAGCTTACATCTTTCTTATCTGCAAGAGTCTTATCTTGTACGGAAATCATAAAAAAACTTTATATCAGACGTGTCCGTATAGATGAGTTGACCTCAGAGCATGATTTACCCCGTCTGAGTTGACATGGACGGATCCTGGTTACGATCAATTGTGACTGCTTGCTCGTCATTTGTCTCGACCGTACACGTTCATCGACATGTTCTCGGACAGTTATAGACGTCCTTATTCCTTACAGTTTAGACAACAAAGTAACAATGTCACTCACGTCTTTCATACGTTAGGATATCATCTCTACCCAAAACCGCACGTCCCTTTCAATAAGTGACCAATAAGTGAGGGCTGACGATTAAACAGAACGTCAGAAATTAATTTAGGTCTCAACTCAGCATTCTAACTGATGCACCTGTCTCCATTTGTCCGAGGGGGGCTGAGGAAACCCAGACAGATTTGCGTTTAATGCCCTGTACACGAAGAAAGGAAGAGGAGACGTCAACTAAGTACTCTTCAGCCAAATCACACGGGGTTAGAAAAAGACGGTTTTTGTAGGCTCGAATACGGCAACCGTCGACATACTACAGTGACGTGTGTTACGTCGAGAACAAATGGAACATGCATGGTGAAATAAGGTGTTTTTCGTCGTCAGGTGGTTAGGCGAACCCAAAGGAAAGTTGGACAAATTTCTGTTAGTCTACAACAGTCGAATTGTTGCGGACAGACTCAGAGTCAGAAGTACTAATGGGCGCAGTAGCTAACGAGTAGTTGAAAAATTTTCGGTTGGAGCTAACGATCCACTTGGTATGTTTGGTCGAGAGCGGTTTTGTTGCCACTGAGAAACCCCAAGGTGTTATCGGATTTTTGCTGCGGCACAACCGGCGTTCCGCAGTCAAAATGCTGTCCTCGATTAATACTTCCTTTTGGCTGCAGCGCACTAAGTTCTTCTCTGGCCCTGGGTCTTTTGCCGGTTTTACCTTGCAGAACTTAGAGGAGTATCGATCCCTCCCTCGAGATTATCTGAATTTGCGTTGGACAAAACTATAGCCTGCTTGTACGGTAGTTACAGCAGTTTTTTTTTGAAGCTTTTAATCGAACGTAAAACTTCCGCGAACACTCTGAGCCTGTTCTAAGGAATACTTTAGGCACTATGTGACAAGCACTGCAGCCAGCTATTAAAGCTTGCGGAATGTTCAATTTCTACCCAGTGAGTGTTCACAGACTAATAGGTATTGCCGACTGAAGTCCTGGTTCCTCTCCGCAACGGAGTGGCTGTGGATCCCTGTTGGGTTCCATGTGAACCAGTAAGTGTTCAATCTTTGTGTTCCTCCTCTCAAAATAGATCCACTCCTCCTCTGTGGAGTTTCGTGGACTACTTTAGAATGTCTGTTGTGCATGCAGCCATTTGGATAGGTGAAAAAATAAGGGGCAATTTTGAAGAAATACACTCATTTTCATACCAATTTGGTCTTGACGGGGGACTCACTTGGAACCCAGCCGAGTCTCTCGTTTACGATATTCTTAGGGGACATCTTTGCCAGTATTTTGGCTAGCAAACAATGCGTCACCTGTGATAACTTGCCCTTTAGGATCCAGGAGAGAATGTGTAAAAAACCCTCCCCCTTTTTCTAATTCTTAACACCCGATCAGAATTCGTATTCATATTTGCTCGTACAAAGACCTTCTTTAATTCCAACTTACGTAGCCTAATTGCCTAACGTCCATTCATCAGAGGTTTCTCAATGAATGCTCACGTTCCAGTTTGTTATGCTAACTCATCTGTGTTTTTGGGCTCTGAAAACGTAGCCTTTAGGATCGCGGAATTTTCCTCGACTTGACTAATCTGAAGTCGAACAGTTTGTTTTTATTCCGGACACATTTTCACATGAATCCATTGGGAGAAAACAAACAATTCTAATTGTTGTATACCTGAATGAATTGGCGTGTGGTTCGCAAGTAATTCGTCACAACAACAAATTTACGTCCCATTGTAGGAACTATGTAAACGGTTTTAAAAAGCTTGAGCT
>SJOL01002446.1:128064-141440 GCA_004794785.1 Opisthorchis felineus
CTTATCAACATAGATTGGTTTCACTTACACGACGAGATCCTCATTAACAGTGACTAAAGTTCCTCACACCACTAACGGTAACAGTGATCTTCAGCCGACGTGAGAATTGCAATATATTCGCCAACTTACTCAACAGCTTGACAAATATGGTCTCTTATTTCAATCAGTGTTAAACACTGACACCACACCGAGAGTAAATGTTCGATTGTTCTTGAACTTTAAGCCATTAAGCTTATTAATAAATATATAATTATGGCAAAACACGCTCATTTGAAGATTGGGTTTTTGTTGGCAGGTGACTCAGCTGATTTTCTCATTTATGGTGTTATTCAGAGGCTACTCCAGACAGATTTGCTTTTAATGCCCTGTACACGAATAAAGGAAGAGGAGACTTCAACTAAGTACTCTTCAGCCAAATCACACAGGGTTAGAAAAAGACAGTTTTTGTAGGCTCGGTTACGGCAACCGTCGACATACTATAGGGATGTGTGTTACGTCGAGAACAAATGAAACATGCATGGTGAAATAAGGTGAAATAAGGTGTTTTTCGTCGTCAGGTGGTTAGGCGAACCCAAAGGAAAGTTGGACAAATTTCTGTTAGCCTACAACAGTTGAATTGTTGCGGACAGACTCAGAGTCAGAAGTACTAATGGGCGCAGTAGCTAACGAGTAGTTGGAAACAGGATGATCCGGGTGGAATCACACCGCTGTAGAGTTAGTCCGTTCCATTCAGTGATACTGAATGTTCTTACTAAAATCACTGTGACAAATCATAGACCGTGTGGTTGGACCCAGTGAAGCAATACACGTGTTATTACACACTCTACAGTACAAGTTTTCCCATTAGATCGCGTTTTTCTCCAGAGATTGCAACAGAGGAGTGGCACACTTATCTCTTGATTACATGTGTTTATTCTTTATTGTCAGAAACTGTCTCAGAAACTGACGAAGTGAGTCGAAATACAGGAAACCATACATAGGAAGCAATAAACGATGACCCTCGATTAGTAACTGGCAAACAAATCAACCACCATCGAAGTAAATGGCACGACTACTGTACGAATGGTTAGATCAATGAGCGTGCGTTTTTCCTCAATGGTTTTTCAACCTCTATCTTGATAGTCCATTTGTTTTTTTCAAGCAAAGTCTGACCAATGATACTCAAGCTCAGCAGTGGCGGACGCAGAGAGGTGACCAACAGTTGACCTGGCAGCGGGGTATGAAGGAGATTACGAAATGCTTGGGTGCTGTTGGTGCTACTCGCCTTAAAGGATGGGGATCGCGTGATCCTCACTGCGCCTGGTTAAAGACGCTGCATCGTATGGCTGCCAACCGATGTCAGTGGCGATCTTGTTGTCAGTTTCTATCCAGATTGCCTGAATGAGTGTTTGGAGGTGTAGGCACCTCGGAATGATTGAAGTAAGCTAGTACTAAGTCCCTTCCCCGTCCACCTTTATTCTTTTCTTCACAATAAGGCTTTCAAATAAATCATGGTTGTACGGCATCAAAGCATCGGTGTTGAACGCTGATGTCATGCTGTCGATGATGATGATGAAGCTCAGCAGAAAAAATCTCTATGGTGTGCGAATTGTGTCCTGCAAGTAATTAAATGTTTTGTCCAAATTTCCATACTCAGGAATACTGCTGATGCAGAGATGACGCTGAACTCTGGCCAAATAAATCGAAGCAGACTCTTATTTGTGTTCTCAGGTTTGGTTGTTGCTTAGCGCGGCTAAGGTCTAGTATGGTGAAGAGCTCACTAATGGAAGAGTGGGCTTCAAGATCCAAAATCTTCGGTTGGAGCTAACGATCCACTTGGTATGTTTGGTCGAGAGCGGTTTTGTTGCCACTGAGAAACCTCAAGGTGTTGTCGGATTTTTGCTGTGGCACAACCGGCGTTCCGCAGTCAAATGCTGTCCTAGTTTAATAGTTCCTTTTGGCTGCAGCCCACTAAGTTCTTCTCTGGCCCTGGGCCTTTTGCCGGTTTTACCTTGCAGAACTTAGAGGAGTATCAATCCCTCCCTTGAGGTTATCTGCATTTGCGTTGGACAAAACAATAGCCTGCTTGTACGGTAATTACAGCAGTTTTTTGGAGGCTTTTACTCGAACGTAAAACTTCCGAGGGCACTCTGAGCCTGTTCTAAGGAATACTTTAGGCACTGCATTACCTGCACTGCAGCCAGCTATTAAGGTAGTTCCCTGTATTTAAAGCTTGCGGAATGTTCACTTTCTACCCAGTGAGTGTTCACAGACTAATAGGCATTGCTGACTGAAGTCCTGATTCCTATCCGCAACGAAGTGGCTGTGGACCCCTGTTGGGTTCAATGTGAACCAGTAAGTGTTCAATCATTGAGTTCTTCCTTTCAAAATAGATCCACTCTTCCTCTGTTGAGTTTCGTGGACTACTTTAGAGTGTCTGTTGTGCATGCAGTTCTTTGGATAGTTGAAAAAACAAGGGACAATCTTGAAGAAATACACTCATTTGCATACCTGTTTGGTCTTGACGGGAGACTCACTTGGAACCCAGCTAAATCTCTCGTTTGTGATGTTCTTAGGGGACATCTTTGCCAGTATTTTGGCGTCACCTGTGATAACTCGTCCTTGAGGATCTAGGAGAGAATGTGTAAAAAAAACCCTCCCCCTTTTCTAATTCTTAACACCCGATCAGAATTCCTATTCATGTGTGCTCGTACAAAGACCTTCTTTAATTCTGTGTCCATCTGACGTAGCCTAATTGCCTAACGTCCATTTAGGAGAGGCTTCTCAATGAATGCTCACGTTCCAGTTTGTTATGCTAACTCATCTGTGTTTTTGGGCTCTGAAAACGTAGCCTTTAGGATCACGGAAGTTTCCTCGACTTGGCTAATCTGAAGTTGAACGGTTTGTTTTTATTCCGGACACATTTTCACATGAATCCTTTGGGAGAAAACAAACAATTCTAATTGTCGTAAACCTGGATGAATTGGTGTGTGGTTCGCAAGTAATTCGTCACAACAACAAACCTACGTCCCATTGTAGGAACTATGTAAACGGTTTTAAAAAGCTTGAGCTAGACTAGTGCATTTGAACCGAGTAGGTCATCATTAGTTGTTTACCACCATCTCATCAGTGACCGCTGCACGCAAAAAGTGGTCAGTCTTTATGAAGTTCCATGTTGATTAATTTGTTGTTAAACAAATGGCCAAAATTTACGTCTGATGTTGATCAGATGTGCACAATGGAAGTAGAGACATGCTATAAAAGCATCTCAGACTGAAACTCAAACGGTATTCCGATGCTTAAGCACGCATGAGGTTTCAATGTTGCCCTCGTTGTGGTTCCAACACGTTGTTGACCCTACTGATCGCCCTGGTTCGAATAACAGCTGAAGAGTCAATCTATACTTTTCGTCTTGGTAAGTGACCATGTAAATTTTTTCTGATACTCAGTAACGATTGATTCTCATTCATTAGTTTCATTGGCATAGACATACAACAGTCTATCTATCTGTCTAACTATTGCAGTAACTGCCTATTTGTGGGCCTTGCCAAACAGTGGTGGTAGTTAGTTGTCCAACCTTCTTTTGTTGGCACGTTTGTAGACCAATGTGACGCCTTTTTTCTGGTTGTAACGCTTTTTTTATAGGTATTTGCACTTATAGCAGAGGTCCTGATGTATCAGTCACCCATTCTCCCCATAACCAGGATAACAGGATTTCCAAAGCCTGACTCCCATAGGATGGCCACTGTCAAGGGGAATTGAGTATAGAGCTGTTCTTTCTCGATGCTTTCATCTGCCAGTACAGTTCTCCCGTGTGTGTGTGTGTGTAACTCGTATCCATCTACTGGCATCTGGATCCATGCCGGGCGAGCATAGCCGACGTATATGAACCTTGAGAGTGTTCCGCTTTCCGAGGTAAATCGTCCTAACAGAAGACTCAACTTTAATGGTGACTTCAACGGATTGACAAAACTGTTGTGTTTTGAGGCTTGCCACTTTTGAGAGTCAAACCTATTAGTCATGGTAAATATCCCAAGTTAAGTCTGGAAACAGTAACGAGCCATGACTGATCCGCTCTACGAGGTAACGTAACTGTGACTGGGACCCTCCCCCTCCCCCCCGATGCCACATCGTCATCAATAAATGCTGACTGTGATGCAATCATAGCTCTTTCACTTCGTTTCTTCATCATCAGCTCTAAATGTCGGTCGAAGGACACAGTCACTTGCAGTAACTATAAACAACTATGGACAGACATTTAACATTGATTTCGTGTGTTAGTCAAAAGAGCTCTTGGTAACTGTTTTTCTGTCTGGAATAAAACTCTCTCAGCCTAGTAATCTTCTCCATTGGGCTGAAGAAGGTTCTGTGTCAAAAAGAGAATCGTTGCCGCAAAATAAAGCTACGGACTGCTGGCCACACCTTTCTGCGCAACGAACTATGAACCAGGTCTAAACTTTGCCTCACCAGTAACCAACTTCTCTGTCCCATGCTAACCACTTTCATGAACTTCAAAGGACCTAATGGGTAAGAGAATAACCAAAGAGAACCGTTTTGGGAAAGTTTGGAAAACATTCGTTAGCCCAGACGTCTATGACAAACCGAACACACCCTTTGCGGTCGTATCCGAATCAGCTCGGCGAGTGGCTGAACGACGCCTTATAGGAGGACAGTTAGATCAAACAAAGTTTTAGCAGTACTCCCTTCTGTGGCTTTCACGCTGAGGTGAAGGCAGCTGCGGATGATCGATTGACCGATGCGAGGGAGTTTGAGAATTCAGTCGGTCGATGATTCGGACAACTTCAGACATCCAGGCTGAATCAGGTAACTGATGAACACCACCTGAATCTCATGGTCCACAATTTTCTGGCTTGAGTTTAGTGTTCCACCGCTCTTGTTTACCACATCTAATGTGCTATTGAGAAGAATGCTGGTAGCTCAGGTAGCATAAACGGTTGTTGGTTTGTTCGCTGAGCTGGACAATTTGATTGAAAATGGCCCAGCTCATCATCTGTGTTTATAGGTGGTGAAGGTGTTGGTATGACGGGAGTAGAGGTTGAGGATAGGAGATAATGCTTGCACAGACTACAAAACAACATTGCTCATTTGCGGTTCTAAATGCGTTTTTTTGTTTACCCGGTTGCCACCGATGCATAGAACATCAGCTTAGACGTGGTCAGCGGAATTCTTCTGCATGAGCAACAGAAAACAACCACTCGGTTTGTCTGCATCGGTGATCAGGGTGATTTGACTGATCAGTCGGGGAAGGGCTGATTATGAACGGATCAGGTAAAATCCACTGCAGCCCAGTCAGGCGATCTTTTTTATTCGGTGTTTCGAGTTTTACTGAAAGAACAGGAGAACCCTGGTAAAAAAATCCCCTGAGGGTCCCTCACAAGGCACACATTTCAGAGCAGCTGTCGCACCCAGAAGCCACTCAGGTTTCTGTATCTTATTCTATGAACGTGTGCTGGAAAACCGTTTAGAACGCTACACACGGCTCGTAAGGATAACCAAATTTTCCTGTCGAAGGACAGCGAAATGGCAAAGCCAATAAGAATGGCATAACACCTGGTGAAGCAAGCATACTGACGAAACTTTTTGAATGCTTTGCACTTAAATGTAATCTGGTAGCTGAAAGGCATTTGAAAAATTGTGGTAAAATCTTGTTCCTAAAGTGTACTCGTCCACATTTCATCGTCCACTCTAAGTCTAACCACTGGACTCACACTGTACCAATGACTGACGTAAATCCAATGGTGGGTCCAGAACGCTTGTAGGTGACCGTAATGGGAAAAGTATGGTACGAAACTCGCATAGACATTTTTTAATTCCACCAGTCTCTCTAAGCGCTTGATGCGCCCCTTTTTGATAGCATGCAGGAACACACACGATGCGTCCGACAGATCTCTTCCAGACTTATACCACTCCTCAGGCTTGCATTCAAAATGTGGTGATATTAGGTGGGCCATCGTGTCAGTCATTAACTTGTTGGTTATATCATACTTAACTGTTACTAAATATTTAGGATATCAACTACAATTATGAGATGTGGCTTGCCTATGTGGTCGCACTTGCCAAAATTAATCGTTCGGCAAGATGGCTGATTGCGGAGTTTTTCTAGAGATGATGAATACGTGAAAAATCAGTAAATCAACAATAGCACCCAGAGTTTTCGTCCGCGGCCTATCATGAGTAAGCCAAAAGTTACGATGGATTTGCTGGTCATTTTGTTAGGTTCCAGCTTCCGAAAATCACCAGGTTATGATGAACTATGTTTTGGAGAACGTTTTGTACGTGACGGAAACTGGTTTGAGGAAAGTTGGAATACCATGAGGAGGTTGGACAACGCAAAACTGATTATACCTCCAGCTCAGTGATTTCAACTGACAGGTCGTAAGGCTAATCATTTGTTACAGAATGCAAGGCACTAGAAGGCTGATCCCCATTTCAGAATTTGTCTGATGCATCAGGCCGATGGAGTCCCAAGCCGGATGGTTAGTACCGTATTTCATTTTGAGCACTGTGTGAACCAGCATGAGTGAACCAAAGTCCGTTTAAACTGGAGGGAACAAGACCGGCGATAAGACGAGAAGACAGTTGTAAATCTATTGGTGTACATTACCAGTAGAAGAGCTTGAGATAGCCCAGTGGTTACTGTCCAAACTTACCAACCGGAAGGTCCGTGGTTGGAACTCAATCTCAGCATCTCGACTGGTTCCGTCTAGGCTTGGGCCACTTGACAGCATCTCAGCCCTCCAGCTTCCTTCGGGTGGCATGGCCGTTAGGATGTTAAAGCTGAACGATTATTATAATTTATTATTATTACCGGTAGAATATGACTGCCAAGTAAGCTGAAGGGGAGTGAAAGTATGGGGTACATAGTGCATAATGAGCCAGACCATGCTGGAGCTACATCAAGGTTGAACTTCTGTAGATAACTGAGATGAAAGATGGGGCAACTTGTTCCGGATTATATCTGTGCCATATTAAAAGCGTCAGGGTTAGAGAGGCGCGTAGAATTACGCTCTATATCCAGGGTAGTGTTCGATTTTAGTGAGCTCCTACGTCTAGACTTTTATGCCAAGTCTTGCATCCTTACAAACCTGGCCTTGTCTTACTAATATGACAATAGATAGTAATAGGACCTTTGGATGGAACACCTTGCGCACAAATCCGTTTACTATTTAGTGAGCATGACTGGCTAGCTGAGCTAACTCATTCCAGAAGTTCATGCGACCATGTAAAAAATATGACATTGGAGGATTGTAAAAGTTCAAATTCCCTGCTCCGCGAATGAAGGTTTGTAGATGCGATGTGTGAGAGTGTACAACCAATATTCAGTGAAGCTTGTTCTGCATAAAAGTGGATACATGAGAAGTGGTTGCAAAGTTGGACGTTTTACGATAATGCTTCTACAGTAAGTCGTGGACCCCGATCGGTCCATGCAAAGTCGGACTATCTATAAAAAATTCTGTGCGACAGCTGACACACTCGACAGCACATCATGTATACATTTGTAACTGATGCTTCTGGATATTGCGGCACTGGAGGCGACTCCCTTTGACCGTCGTTTTACGGACCAAAATGATAAACAGCACCAGCTAATTAGATGAGTGGTTCAGACCACCAGATTACCCTTTGGATGCCGATCCGTTGCCCGGATCTGATTTGACAGCAACGGGTTTCCAGTTGGGCATCCTGATGACTTTAGAAATGTACCCTCCCGTTCACACTGCGATCTAATTCCCAGCGAGTATGAAACGAATACAAGGCGTTCAGATGGATGCACCCATATGTTGCAGTTCAAACCGCATGTGGCCTACCGGTTTTTACATGGAATTCCATCGATGTGACAGGCCAGCCCGAAAACGGACCCCCACTCAAGGCGGAATCAATTATATGACCGGGTAAACCAAGAATTAACAATAATTGTGAAAGTGCAGACATACATGACAAGTACTACAATAAATTGACAACCACCTCATTAGTTGAAGCAATCCATCAGGTAAACTCTCACTACAGTACGCCTTTGATCATCACTTATTCATCCAGACTGATTTTCACCAAAACCTCATTCATCCACGATTAACTGTATCGGTCCGGGTTTCTCAGTGTTACTCTGTGTTCTTCGTCAATAGGACATCTTGTCGGGCTCACTTAACAGCACTCGGTTCGAAGATCAGATGTTCCCTGTAGTTAGTGTTACAGCAAACTTCATGTTTGGGGTTTGGGACATTTTGTTGCTATACATACCTGGCATTAGGAAAATAGGTGTGAACTGGGTACTTTATATTTCGCTTTTGAGAATCAGACTCTTTTATCCTTAAACTGGACGGTACATGGATCCAGATAATAATGAAACCTGAATTGAAAACTTAACGCAAAATGTATAATGCTCTGTTTCGTTCAACCTGACTTTTGTCTGGCAACTGGCCGGTCACCACCATAAACAACCCAATCGAGAATCCTTAGATTTCAACAAGTGCATTTAGTTAAGTAGGAATTTTTGACTGAGCTTCCACCTTATGTGTCAAAGAGCTGAGAAGCTCTGTACAGCTGCTTCATCCTTGTTGAAAATCAGCTCTGTACATCTCAAGGACTTCCAGAGAGGCTCGAACTAGAAACCTCCCGGTTGATAGTTGAAGCCCACATCGTTCGGCTACGAGCCGATCAGCTGTTGAGCAGCAGTGTACTCAACTGATAGTTAGACAGGACGTGATCTGTGGATCCGGTTACGTGATCCACAACCCCATTTTCACGGGAAACTTATACGAGGTTTTAACTTACTTTGATCAACTCCCAATCCAGCTGCGCCATCATAATTGACTGCTATGGAAGGCCTATTTGCCGGATGACCCTACTGGTCCCTTTACCTCTGTTGCCTGTGAAATTCAGCATGGATCATAGAACCCACGCAATTGCTGTACATTTTGATGTCCTTACCTGGACACATTTAAAAGAACCACTACGTTGTTTATTCTGCTGTCGATGAATCGTCCATATGTATCTAACATGCTCCCAAATGCATTCCGAACTCAGTCACAATGATGTTTTCCCAGGATGTCACGTATGTTTTCCAAGCTACGTCACTGGTTATCTAGGGGGGCCACCATCAAAGCTTCCATGTTAGGATGGTATATCAACCTACTTCGCTAGCCTTATCACCGATTTTGCTTGAGTTGTTTCTTCAGACACCTATACACCTACTGTTTTGTTCAATGGGTGGGGTACGCTCTTCTATTGTTGTTCTTGACCGCGACTGTTTGAGTGAGGCCTTACAGGACTAATATACTATCCTTTTTTAAAACTAACCGAATACTTGATTGAACGGTCCTCTGGTATCGATACTCGCCATTAGATCCTTTATTGCTTTGCTTAAATTTTCTGTGGTCAGATTGGGAATATTTTCACTGAGTGAGTACGGTCAGTGGCGCCGATGTGTTCAACAGCGTGTCTCCACATTTCGCTCTTTTTGATAGGCATTATCTACGACGAATTTTATGACAGCTCCACCTTCGAATTGCAGCCTCTTTTGGATAAGCTAAAACCAGAGCTTGAGAGGACAAGATGGCTTGCTCAAGATACGGTCAACACATCTTTTGTTTTCCTTTTAAGATCCTACGATCTTTCACAACGTGAGTTTACGTGGTATTTAGAAAAACCGGTATTTTTGCTGGACTCTGTTATTTTTACTCGTGGTTTTCTTTTGCAAGATGCCAAACTTTAACTAAACCAAACACTTGACATGCCTTGCTCGCTAGTTTGTTCAGTCTCTAAGTTACAGGTTCGAGACTTTGCATGTGATCACGCAACATCGGTTCGAAAATGAAAAAAAGGTATAAAAATACATATAGTGAAGCGCTTTTGAGCTCCTCAATGAGGATGTGAGGCAAAATTAACCGAAGACTTTCCGCCATGAGCATGTAAACCGAGGACTCCAAACGCAGCCCATGGATTTTGCACAACTTTGACGGCTTGGAAACGGCCGACTCTTTCTAAAGCGAGCTTGGCTGGCGTTCAGGAATGGAACTTTCAGCACTCGGAGTCATTCGCTTGGTCATTTCGAAGAACAGCTCTGATCAGTGTACATAATATATGGGCTTGATTGGGGCGAGACTTGAGGTTTGACATTTGTCTCAATTATTCAGATAGGATACTCAAAGAACAGGTAGTCCTCTAGATGTATGAAGATGACATTCGTGACCAGGAAGAGAATTGACACGATACAATTAAACCTGAATTCGGTAAAGGCCTGTTATCTAGAAAGGTGGATAGTTTGGTCGAAATATATTCCATGGGGCAACAAGCCCAGCCTAGAAATATTATTATTGTTATAATGTGGTCCATCTGAGGTACGTCTATATCAGTGTGGACGCAGGCATATCGTACGCTGATTCAAGCAGCAAAATCCAAAGATATCCCGTGGAAGGGAACCGATTGTATAGAAAAGTGGGTCTGCTTGTTCCCTTGCTACAATATAGTGCTTATGGAGCGTATGCACAGTTTCCAGTGCTACGAATAATTGGCAGTAATAATTATTACCCGTTAATCTTTTTTGAATGGTTCTGTTGTTTTTTCCATGATCGACTCAGCTAAAGATTCATGTGATGGGACCAACAAATCTATCAGGATCGGTTCGGCCGAAAATTTCGAACTAATCGTTTTCTGACCAACCTCTATGGAAACAGCAGTGACGACAATAGGACGCCGTCACACACTGCAAGGCAGCGTAATTAGAAAGCGGCTGAGGACAGTAAACAACCACACAACACGTAACTCGGAAGCACCTTAAACTGAGGGTGAGGCGTGCCCAGTCAGAGTCCTAAGGTCCTTCGCGTGTAAAGCAGGAAGGCGACTGGGATACACTTGCAGCTCAGTGTCAAGCTGAGAGGTAGTCGGCTTTTAAGAGATCGCGAATGGAAGTAGTATGTGTCTACTGATGCTAAAGATTACTATCTGGACAACCCAAGCACCTGGCTTCTCTTGAGGCATGGCGTTAATGGTGATTTACGGTTCGATATTCCTTTTCTGTGGTATATAAACTACATATAGTTGAAAGGACTCATTTTCGTTGCATAAGGACACTTACTAATGAACTCTTGTTACTCTTTAGAGGGTAAGGGGGAGAAATTAGAAATAAATGCGACAAAACCCGAGCCGTTCAGTCTTTTTATTGGAACTAGGATTTTATTCTGTATATTCGACTGTAACGCACCCATGTGGGTAGTTACGGACAAATAGTCATAGAGATTCATGCAACGGCATAATGGCCAAGTCCGGATTCTTCGATAGTGTGATAGTGCATGATATTATTCTAGGGTGAGTCTTTCCCGTAATTTAACAGTAAGTGTCCAAGAGTACTGTGTTCTTAACAAAAATTATACAGGGAACCACTTTCCAAAGGTGTGCGAATTCATGCACTCACTTTGAGCTTTCCCTCGTTAGCTTACGCAATTCATCAAAACACTAGATAATGTATGCTTATTGGGCCAAAATTAATCATGAATTCAGTGAAACTGAATTGAACATTCACTGATTTGGCTGAAAAGTGTTGGCGTCTAATTGAAAAGAGGGTGGAGAAATTCCAGAAAAATTTCCGAATTCAGCAGATGCGCTTACACGGTATTGGGATGGTGCGACCCACCCTGGTAAACATGTCGAATGCATACTTTACTCAGAATAGCTCATCCAAACAGTACAGCGAATGATGTACACTCCGCATGCAGGCCTTGCGGACGTGGCCACGCAGTTGCAGGTGAGACCCATTTTGGGACTGGTGGAATTGGTACCGCAACCGGAGAACATCACCATTTTGACCCGATGAGGTACAGTTCTTAAGAAAGTACATGGTGTGAATTTCCGAGTTGTAAGCTACTATCCTTTCATCCGTGTAGACCGAGAAGAGCTCTGTCTGAGTTTGATAAGAGTTGATCAAATTGCGGTTTACTTTCTGCCTGAAAGGCTTGGCGTGATTCTCAAGGTTTCATCAACACAAACAACGGAGGAAAGTCGTCAGATTTCTTTGGGTCCACGTAGTGGCTTTGGGTGTGCTTCAAATCAAATACAGATTACAAGAGAAAAGTAAAAGCATCATACGCATCTGCATAGCAATTTGGTTTTGACATGGGACTCACCTAAAACCCAGCTGAATCTCTCGTTTTTTGATGGTCTTAAGCAACTGAATGTGATGCGCCAGGCGGCCTCATGTTTCAGTTGCCTAAAGGC
Organism: Opisthorchis felineus; assembly: GCA_004794785.1. Lineage (NCBI taxonomy): Eukaryota > Metazoa > Platyhelminthes > Trematoda > Opisthorchiida > Opisthorchiidae > Opisthorchis > Opisthorchis felineus. Next base: position 140,272 of record SJOL01002446.1, read on the forward strand.
ATTATAAACGACAGATTCAGCTGGGTTCCAGGTGAGTCTCCCTTCAAAACCAAATTGGTTTGCAAATGAGTGTAGTTCGCTAATTTCCTGCAATTTGGGTTCAAGTAGAAAATAATGTTGACGGAAACTCGGGGACTGCGCCCACCTGATAAGCCCCAAGAAGGGCGAAGCCGGTCGTGGGCTGTCGAAGAGATTTCAGCAACCCTATGAGCAGCGTATTACGTCCATAAAAGCACGAGACTTTTGGTGTCTTTTAGGCTGATTAATTTATCAACACCAGACTCTAGCCTCTCACAGGAGAACATAGAAAAAATAACTCAGCTATAGTTACGTAATGTTTCTAGTTAGGCCGTTGATGTCCGAAAAGCCTGGCAACCTTGCTGATTAGTATTTCTGCTCAAACTGCTGACCGGTCGCCCGTAGCCGAAAGATCCAGGGTCCGACTATTGACGGTAGGTGGCGTGCTCCAACGCCTCTTGAGATTCGTGAAATGAACTGCGCAGTACAGCACCTCCAGACTTTTCAGAATATATCGGCTACACTTGTAAGTTGATGGCTCATCTGGGCAGTCAGTATCTTCTCCCTGCTAATAGGTTACTGGGGTTCAAAAGCGAACACGGGAATTTCAAGTTCGTCCTTGATATTCCATAATTTTGAACTGTTTGAACACCTGTGAGTTCGCTTGAGTGGATCGAAAGTAGCTAACAATGCTGCATCAAAATTTACAGTGTTTATTACAATATTTATTTTCATTTAAAAATTAGTGAACTCATTTGTTTACTTTTGAAATGGGACAGTGTTTAGCGGAAAGTTCTCGCTTGTTCTCTCATTTTCAGCCTGTGCCCTGCTTGCCGAAAGGGCTCGGGCCATCCTTAGCTTGACCAGCTGCGCTGTTGCCAAACGAATCGAGCTGTACACTAAGCCCCGCAAAATTATGCACGTGGCCATTCCCAAACCCATTTGTCCAGATAAGTCCTATCCGATCAAGGATCCCCCATACGATACCGTCTGGCTTCAACCAAGTATGGACCACATAATCCGCGTTTTACAAGACCTCGCCAGAATGGAACAGATTCCCAGAGCCTATCTACTTACCGATGGAACCAGCGGTAAGCATCCACCGTCCCGCTGACATGTTTGGTTCTATGGTTCTAGTCTATTGTGTGGAT
>SJOL01002446.1:144959-158784 GCA_004794785.1 Opisthorchis felineus
AGCTTACGCAATTCATCAAAACACTAGATAATGTATGCTTATTGGGCCAAAATTAATCATGTATTCAGTGAAACTGAATTGAACATTCACTGATTTGGCTGAAAAGTGTTGGCGTCTAATTGAAAAGAGGGTGGAGAAATTCCAGAAAAATTTCCGAATTCAGCAGATGCGCTTACACGGTATTGGGATGGTGCGACCCACCCTGGTAAACATGTCGAATGCATACTTTACTCAGAATAGCTCATCCAAACAGTACAGCGAATGATGTACACTCCGCATGCAGGCCTTGCGGACGTGGCCACGCAGTTGCAGGTGAGACCCATTTTGGGACTGGTGGAATTGGTACCGCAACCGGAGAACATCACCATTTTGACCCGATGAGGTACAGTTCTTACGAAAGTACATGGTGTGAATTTCCGAGTTGTAAGCTACTATCCTTTCATCTGTGTAGACCGAGAAGAGCTCTGTCTGAGTTTGATAAGAGTTGATCAAATTGCGGTCTACTTTCTGCCTGAAAGGCTTGGCGTGATTCTCAAGGTTTCATCAACACAAACAACGGAGGAAAGTCGTCAGATTTCTTTGGGTCCACGTAGTGGCTTTGGGTGTGCTTCAAATCAAATACAGATTAGAAGAGAAAAGTAAAAGCATCATACGCATCTGCATAGCAATTTGGTTTTGACATGGGACTCACCTAAAACCCAGCTGAATCTCTCGTTTTTTGATGGTCTTAAGCAACTGAATGTGATGCGCCAGGCGGCCTCATGTTTCAGTTGCCTAAAGGCATTATAAACGACAGATTCAGCTGGGTTCCAGGTGAGTCTCCCATCAAAACCAAATTGGTTTGCAAATGAGTGTAGTTCGCTAATTTCCTGCAATTTGGGTTCAAGTAGAAAATAAGGTTGACGGAAACTCGGGGACTGCGCCCACCTGATAAGCCCCAAGAAGGGCGAAGCCGGTCGTGGGCTGTCGAAGAGATTTCAGAAACCCTATGAGCAGCGTATTACGTCCATAAAAGCACGAGACTTTTGGTGTCTTTTAGGCTGATTAATTTATCAACACCAGACTCTAGCCTCTCACAGGAGAACATAGAAAAAATAACTCAGCTATAGTTACGTAATGTTTCTAGTTAGGCCGTTGATGTCCGAAAAGCCTGGCAACCTTGCTGATTAGTATTTCTGCTCAAACTGCTGACCGGTCGCCCGTAGCCGAAAGATCCAGGGTCCGACTATTGACGGTAGGTGGCGTGCTCCAACGCCTCTTGAGATTCGTGAAATGAACTGCGCAGTACAGCACCTCCAGACTTTTCAGAATATATCGGCTACACTTGTAAGTTGATGGCTCATCTGGGCAGTCAGTATCTTCTCCCTGCTAATAGGTTACTGGGGTTCAAAAGCGAACACGGGAATTTCAAGTTCGTCCTTGATATTCCATAATTTTGAACTGTTTGAACACCTGTGAGTTCGCTTGAGTGGATCGAAAGTAGCTAACAATGCTGCATCAAAATTTACAGTGTTTATTACAATATTTATTTTCATTTAAAAATTAGTGAACTCATTTGTTTACTTTTGAAATGGGACAGTGTTTAGCGGAAAGTTCTCGCTTGTTCTCATTTTCAGCCTGTGCCCTGCTTGCCGAAAGGGCTCGGGCCATCCTTAGCTTGACCAGCTGCGCTGTTGCCAAACGAATCGAGCTGTACACTAAGCCCCGCAAAATTATGCACGTGGCCATTCCCAAACCCATTTGTCCAGATAAGTCCTATCCGATCAAGGATCCCCCATACGATACCGTCTGGCTTCAACCAAGTATGGACCACATAATCCGCGTTTTACAAGACCTCGCCAGAATGGAACAGATTCCCAGAGCCTATCTACTTACCGATGGAACCAGCGGTAAGCATCCACCGTCCCGCTGACATGTTTGGTTCTATGGTTCTAGTCTATTGTGTGGATACCCCCCCCCAATACCTGTTGTCTGGCGCACACTCTACCGGTAAAACTATAGCTTTGAACATAACCTTAACTAGTTCCGCAGGCATTTCCATTCTGAAATACCGTTGGAGGCAAGAACACCGACTGAAGAACGGCAGTCTTTTAGAGATCACATCATTCGATTAAGACATATCTGACTTCTAAAATGAAGAAAAAACCCAATAGAATTTCTTAAATTAAAAGTAGGAAGAAGCATATACAATTGGTTGTGAATAAATATCGTCTAACTGGTTAGTGTAAGAAGGTCGATGGGCGACTGGGTTCTACTACTTGCCACTTTATCAAGGTAGACCCGGTTTCGTACGCATCCTTGTGGTATGACGGTGCATACCACTGATGAAGCATGCGAGTAGCCTATGGTCTGGTATCCAATCTCCACCCCTGCATCTGATGGACGGTGAAGTTCATTACGGAAATTGCGGAACTACTTTGCAGTGTTCTTTTGCTATTGTGTACTAGTCAATGAATATCCAGGAAAGTTCAAGAGGACGTGTGAGAATGTTCAGTTTTTAAAGACTATGTGCATATAAGATGTTTACCTTACTGTCTAATGACTTGTAACTGCTTAGTTTGTGTTTGCTAATAAATGACTTCGCAGCGAAGGGCTTTCCTCCTTTCACGGGTTGTCGGCCGTGTGCCACCTAGACGACACGGGACAGCTTTTTTGGTCTGACCACCTGCTCCACTGAACAGCACCACCGCCATCATCATCGAGAGCACATCGGTGTTCGCTGCCGTACAAACATAACCTGTTTGGAAGGTTTGTTGTGAAGAGTGAGAGTGAAGGAGAAAGAGACCTAGTGCTGGCCTACTACAGTAATTCCGAGGCGCCTACATCTGGAGACATTCATTGAGACAAACTGAATGGAGACTGGCAAGAAAAATGCTATTGACATAGATTAGCAGTCCTATATATTGCAGCATCTCCAAACATGTATGGGGAGATCGCCCGGACCGAAACCCGGAAGGCGCGTCGCAGCGACAACTCCAACAATCTTCGTGATTGTTTCCGTACCCCTGTGCAAGGTCATACGTGGACTATCTATCCAGCTGCATCGCTCTAATTTGGGTAAGGAAACCAGCTCTCTTTTCGGTAGATAGTGATTCGGTGCACTGGACACACTGTGCGACTGAAGTTCCCGTTGCACACACAACATTCGATTTTGCAATAGTCTCGTTGCGGATTTGTTGGCACCAGACTACGCCAGCTATGGTTTCATAAAAAGGTCCCAAGACGCTTACAGCCGTACAACAAATCGGTCCATACTGGAACTTGATATAAGTGTTCTTTACGATTCAGAAATGTGCCTATTTGCCCCGCAGAAGTTTCAAATTGCCATCTCTGGTGTGAGTCTTAGAGGTCCGTGCATTGACCTCATTGAGTACACTAAAATCGGAGCTCATACAGCTTCCAAGATACATAAAGCGGTCCATAATCTTGAATGTCTCCCCGGGGATTGCAGTGGCATATTCAGTAGCTGCGTGTCCAGGAGCCTGACCTTACCCTTTATGGTACAAAAGGCGTGCCAATTCATCCAAAAACACCCGCGCCCTTTTTTGTCTTCGAAGGCGAGAACGATATCGTCTTCATATTCCACATCGACAGGGTATTTTTCAGTAACTATTTAAGCATCAGGGTTTTGAGGATCCAGCGTCCGTATCACTATCGTCCGTCTCACTCTAATAAAACAAAAGTTAGAGTTCAAAAAACACTGGGGATAACAACAAACATCTAAAAGGAAAGAAGTTGGAATCCTGGGGAGTGGGTGCTTAAAAAAGTGTGAGCCCTCCACAAAATTTTACTAGCTTCTTGCTCACGACTGAACATAAAATTAGTGAAAACAGTAAAGAAAATGAAAAAAAGCTGTGAGGGGATAGCATTACCAAAAAAATTACCTGGTCAACCTCGGGGGAACCTTCTAAATTTCATGCTCGGACGCAAAGAAACAACACTCCTTATCTACTCACATTTCAAGTTGTTATTATTATATGTATCAGAACAACACACCCGAGATTTACTAGAAAAGTTCCAAAAATCTCATTTTCTGGAGGGGGGGGTTCCAGAGCAATAAGCAACCTGATGCATCCTCCCATCGTACACAACTTCCCCTCTATTATTATACTATATAATAATATATAATATATTTTACATGGTATATTAAATACTATCAAATATCATGTATTATATATTATATATTATATATACTAGTATTATAATAAATATAATACCAACTTCCTCAATGTTCACAGCTTATACCCCGTTCACTGTCTACAACAATTTCCGCGAGTTCTTATCATGCCCCTCAAAACTTTTCTGTCCCTCCGAGTATCAACCACTCACCATACTGTACCTCTCCTCCTCAACATATTACTTATCCCGAGATCCATAGTTTACCCACTGCCTTCTCCAAAACAAATAGGCTACTCTCCAATCTGTCCGGGTCCTTCTCTCCTTTCTCTTTTTTTCTATACCCCACCTCTCTCATACTCAGATTTAGTAACATTTTCGATCACGAAATTGAATACGGGTGAAGGTGATGGACATCCTTGTCGGACACCACCCTTTGTACAACATACCTGCGAGCCTAAGAATACACAGAACTTCCGCAGCATTACTTGTTCAGCAAGGAAACAGATCGATCAACAGAATCAAATGGGCTTTGGAAATCCCGGAATACAAAACTTATGGATCGCTCACATGTAAGACGTTCTAGCACCTGACAGAGATATGATCCACGTAATCCCTATCAGGCCGAAATCCCGCTTGTTGTTCTCGAGCCAGTTTCTCCCCGGCAATCATTGACTAGAGTTAGGCTGATCCTGCTGTGTTTATCGCACTCACTACAAGCCCAGTTTTTGAAAGTGGACACTACCATCAATTCTCCTGAGTTGTCTGGAGATTTTCCTCTCTCTGAATGGAGACAACTGGATCAGTGCGCATTGACAGAATATTTCAACCCTATCCTTGAACAGTGTGGAAGGAAGGTCATCCAAATCAGAAGCCTGGTGGAGCTTGAGAGAACATATACAGTCATAAATCTCCGATGGCGTGAAGAGTTTCGCAGTTTATCGTCTAGGGCTTGAGTGCAGTTCGACAGTCTGACTGAGTGGCAAAAGTGTAGTCACCTGAAGTGTTTTTCAAAATGGTCGGACCAATGCTCGAGGCATCCTTTTTTATTTGAGGATGGTCGCTCAACCTTGATCACTGATGGTTTCACCCATAGGCGACTTCCGGGGACCAGTCGCAAAGATCAGTCGAAATCACCTTCGAAAAGCCAGGCACTCTCCATCTCTTCCCTTTCCTTAGTATTCCGTGTCCACCAGGCTTCATTGTTTGAGTGCACGTTAATTTTCACCTGACGGGATGAAATATGTTCGGGACCGGCAGGAGCATTTCTCTGGGATTCAGGCAGCGCCACTGTCCTGCCTCGCATCGATTATTTGAGTGAAGCTGGCAATGCCATGCTGTAGAAGAAACTCCGAATGTGGCGATCTCATTCCACTGATAATTAGCATCCGAAGTTAAAGAAGTTGGAAGAAAGTCCAGAAAATAGTTGTGATAAATTCATTTAACTTCGTGATCTGCGAGCCTCCCAGTTGCCAAGGCTCTTGTACGACCCCGGAAGGGGAAGAGAGAAGAGATTCCGGACTCAAGCACGATCGAATCCACATCAGTGTTCCATAAGTAGCGCTAGTCATTTATTGATCCACGCTGTCGGTAACTGATGGCAATGTGGTCTGTTTGGGTCCATGAGTGGCACACTAATGGACATCATATGGCGAAACGACTTTGGTTACTGATAGTATGAGAAGATTTGAGATTTTCCAATGGAGATTTTCTCCTGTGAGTGCCAGAAAGCGTCCAAACACGAAAAGTACACGTGCAGAGAACCACGCATCCCAAGGTCAGCAAAGGTACCACACGTTCCGGATAGCAGGTGCGTTAGCGGAGCTTACCAAACACGGCTTAGCAGCATGCTACCAGCGGAGTGGGTGTGAAGCTGCTCACGACAGGAAAGTCGCCATTGGCTGGACAGAACGAACAAGCAAACGACCATACTTGGCCATTTAGCCACCCTATATTTTTTACACAGAGAGCCGTGTCCCGGGCTCTCCTGTCTTCTCCTTCTCGCGTAGTCTGACAGGCTCAGTTCCGGCGTAACCAATAGACGGCCACCCACGAAACAACAGTGAGTGAAAACAATCTATTCTGAAAAGTCAAGAAACGATGTAGAGCCGTTTGTTTCTTATTGGAAATCATCATCAGTGCACACCTCTCGAGACTCCATGACGTTTCGATCCCCCTACCTTCCGGCTAGTAGTGTGAACATTTAACTGATTATTCCGGAAGTAAGTATTGCTAGAATCAGTCTGAAATCAGCACACAGCTGAAGCGGTCATTCGCCGTTTTCCGTACGTACCGAGTCCACTCTAAGTCAACCACCTCACTGTGCTTCAGATACGCTGTCAGTTCACTTGTGCATTCAAATCCCCGGCAACCACAACGATATCTTGGCTTTTAGCAGGCCGTAAGGGGACAGACAAAGCGACAGAGGAGCTGTTTTTGATAGCTTCAGAGCTGCAGTCAGTTGGGCGTAAGCAGACACGACAAACAGACAACGAGCAACTTTCCGTTTACGAGATTTTTTCACAGACTTTGTCAAATGAACCGCATAGGGTATCCAGTCAAGCAAGGATCCTTTCTCTCGGTGATTTAGAACATTACCGACCTCTGCACAATACATCGTAACAGCCCGTCTGTCACCATACGTGTGCGGCCTGGAGCGACAGGCTAGTGATGAGATAGGTAACTCAGCTACTCTACCTGCACCTTGAATTCCTGTAAGCCGTATACATCGGTTTCAAACGAGAATAGTTTGCTTTCTCACTTTCTTCGGGATTCAAACGTTAATGGTAGCCAGATAAACTACACGTCGAGCATGAAGATTGCTTTCGACGGGCTTACAAGGAGGGCATTATTGACGAGCCCTGAGAAGGGAGAAAAAATGTGTGACTAAGGCAGAAGAAAAGCATTACGAGAGACACGGTTTCGATTCCCTGCCTTTCTGTGTGCATGGGGCGGAGCGACCCCAGTCATGACGCTTCCGCAGGACGGCGGACGGAGTATGAGATTAATTCTGGTCGTATGGGCAATGGTTGTATGTGAGTTGGAAACTTCTGGTGTGCCCAGACACATGCAGGGAGGCGACTAGGTTTCTCAACCAAAACTTGTGGCTCAAAAGCTTGACGGCAAACCAGCGCTGTTTGGTGAGAAGAGCCAGCGCATTGCAATTTTTAATGAACAAGCCGTTACACCTTCCAACTGTCAGTTTGCAGAGTCAACAGATTGCGGTATTCGGATATCTAAACATTGTCCAGTATGACACGATACTCTGGGAGTGTCGACACACCCCGGCATAGCTCGGCTTATTAGGGAGGCACACAAACCTTCACAACACAGTGACGTCGATGATAGCCGGTCTCCTCTGGACAGCAGAAGAAATACACAGCCATGTTTTTGGTGAGAACCGGCATCTTTTGTTTGACTTTTGGTTGGTCATAGGATTGGCTGCAGTACGTCTGCCAACAGATTGAATTTACGGAGCAAAATAAGGATGCTTGGCTTTTTTGGAAAGGCAGTGACAGTTGGTCTGAAAAGACGTCGCCATGGATCTCCCTAGATATCCATTGCGTTCGAGCATAACCACTAGGTGCGTAGCTACCTCACAACCCATAGGAATCACAAGGGCTAAGATATTGCCAGGTTTTCCAAGCCCAGGCAAGAGCAGTCGAAAAGCCAGTATGGGGTTCGAACCACAGGTATTCCATTCAGTAGCTTCGCGCCTTGACAGCTGAGCTACCTCGAGCACATTAATGATACACTCCCGTCCAGGATCCAGTGCGGCGTCATAACATATTCCCCTCGCTGGAATCTTTAAAGCGTAACTGAGAAACTGATTCTGCTTTCGTGAAGCGAAATCAGAACTACCGCCCCATCAATGCGAACATTCCGTGGAGAGATCACCGAAACAAACCGTGGGGAGTCTGATCGACTTAAATATCTACGAGATGAAGTGTGCTGTCATTTCAAGTCCAAAAAGTAAGCCGGCTAGCTGGATGTGCTCGGTTAGAATTATCTGGCGGAATGCTAATTTCGATACCATTTGATACGAGCGTAAAAAATCCCTCGGAAACCACCGATAAAAGGTGTACGCCTAATTTATCTGTTTCCCAATAAAGTGTCGCTCAACAGGAGATCAAGAGGAAATCACATAACGGCGCCGTCGGTGTAGAACTCTATGGGGGTTTCCTACCGTAAGGATAGTTCTTACTAGGAGAAGACAGCACGTGCCAGCTCCAAAACAAATCAATACAATACACAGTTTACAGTCATTATGAGTGTGACGTCCGTAGATAGTGAGTCGATGTACAGACCTGTTAGGGCTCGTCCAGACTGAAAAGTACATGTGCATATAACGACGCGTCCCTAAGGTCATCAGCGATCACCACACGATCCGGATAGCAGGTGCACGGGCCGAGCCTATCAAACACGGCTTAGCCACATGCGATCAGCGGAGCGGATTAGAAAATGGTCAAGACAGAAACGTCACCATTGGTTGAACAAGAACGAATAAGCAAGAGACCATATTTGGCCGTTCAGCCATCCTATATATTTACGCACCAACTCCGTATATTATGACCTGGTAGTACAGCCGTGTCCCCGGTCTTCTGTATTCTCCTTGTCGAATGGTCTGGCAGGCCCAATTCAGACGTACTCCATAAGCGGTATTACAGTACACCACCTTCGAACATTATGATACCAGAGGGTTTAGGACGTTTGATTGAGACCCCTTAGAATAGACATTTATTCTCTAAGGGTTACCGGCAGTTTGTCAGTCGTCTCCGAATAACATGGATCTGATTTTCTGTCCTGATCGTGTTGATCGTGTTTTGAAGCATCATGTAGGAAATATACCGTTTTCACGTTGTGCCCTTCCTTGTTTGGTAAAGTTATTTTGGCTAGTTTGCGAGGTCTCGTAGGGACTGTGTCAGTTCCTTTGACAAAGATAAGTTTGGCGGAAACTCGGGGGCTGCATCTATCTGATAAGTCCTAATGAGGGGGGAACCGGTTACGGGATGTAGACGGGTTTTCAGCAACCTTATGAGTAGTGTATTGCGTCCATACAATGTATTGCGACATCTCGAATACCGTACCAAATGAGACATGAGGCAGCCCGGTGCAGCACATTCAGCTGAAGAAGAAAATCATGGACGAAAGATTCAGGTGGAATTCAGGTGAGTCTCCCGTGACAACCAAATTGGTATACAGATGAGTATATAAGTGGAATTTCGTGCAATTTGGGTTCAAGTAGAATATAAGGTTGAGGGAAACTTGGGGACCGTGCCTACCTGATGAATTCCAATAAAGGACCGAACCAGTCGTGGGTTCTTGAAGAGTTTTCAGTAACCTTATGCGCAGTTGCTTTGCGTTCATACAAAGTATCCTATTTATCGTTCTTCTAGGCGTCCCTCATTGTGGGGAGGTTTTATACATCATCCAGGCTTAATTTTACTGGTACGGCAAGAAACCATATCAGACCGCAGTTGATCTGTTAGTCGCCGAGGCTGATACCTAATCAGTGGTCTGATCCGATGTGTTTCTAAACTGTATCCCAGTCGCCGGCCCATAGTTTCCAGTAGACGGAGACCAGAATTTGGGCACCAGTAATGAAATATCCGGTAGTGCTTCATCCACGGCATCATCGGTTCCTGAGGAATTTACTCTCTGATGTTTCAGCACTCAGAGATTTATTCATCTTGTAGGTTACTATGCTGGACATCCCAAAGAGTACCATTTCGTGGGTTGACTACGGTCGAGGCAACCGCAATACAATTAGTGGATTTAGCTTGATGATTTCAAAAACGATTCGTGCGAGCTCTGAGTCTGCCTTGATCAGGTGATACATTTTTTCATCCCGTCACAATGATGCTCGATATTCTACGATCCTCAAGATACTACTGAAAAACTCAAGCTACGTTCATAAACTGTATATCCTGCTACATGATTTCATGCATTATAAGTGTAAAGCAAATATCTAAAATGAGATGAGAGTGGATGGTCTTTCTAAACCTTCTGCGCCATCCACTTCTTTTCGACCCTAGACTTAAATAGTTTGTCTAGACAACACTGGATTTAAAAGTACAAAAGCTAGTGGTTAGAAAACACATGTACGCAGGTAGGTGAGTAGTTCCCAGACAACTTCTGACGGATGGATAAGCAAAGAATCGATGAGACAGTTCCGCTTTACGACAGGGAGTTGTGAAACAAGCCAATTCCGCTGCGAGAGTGTGAGCTAAACCGACACCCAGCGTGTGTTTGTTTGCAATCTTTTTCTACGAGGGCCTATCTGAAATGACTGCGTAAAGTGTGTAAGGAGATGGGACATTTTTTTTCACCCATGGTTTACAGATATACAGCACTCTTCCAGGAGGGAGACGATGGACCGAGTACTTTGCTTTAGGCATCAGCCAAAGAGCCGTTGCGAAAAAGACCGTTGTTCCTGTTTGTATTTCAAAGTGTTCTCTCTTTAGCGAAATACACTCATTTGCATACCAATTTAGTTTTGACGGGAGACTCATCTGGAACGTAGCTAAATCTTTCGTTTATGGTGCTCTCTCTTTATCCGAGTCATTTGAAACGCGATCATGTTGCAGTGAGAAATGACTGTGGGCTGCTTATTAGGGCTACAAAATGCTCATTTATGCTCGAAAGCTTATTAATTGAAGTAGACGTTGTGTGAATCTGTCTGTTGTTTATTGTCATTAGGCTTCTTTCGAGCCACTTGGGTGTTCGCCCTAACATGTTTCTGTTATATCTGGCTGCGCCGCTGCTCCAGTGCCTAGTGCCGGAAAAGACTCACCGACAAGGAACCCAACAGCTTTATTGCGAGAAAGCGAATGAGAGTGCACGAAAGTACAATGACCTCAAGCTATTTTATTGAGGGGCACTGTCTGACCTTGATCCAACGCTGTCTCGCGCTGTCTGACCTTGATTCAGGGCTGTCTGGTAGGCGTCTAGTGGAGTTGAGTGTCTCCGTAGATTCCAGCATTCTGTGGTTACTTTCAGGAATCTGACCTTCCCGATAGTTTCCATCAGATAACGAACATTATTTACAGTAGACCGTTGAGCATAGATTCCTTGACATACCAAAACCAGCACATTCATCACCTGTTATTCTTTCTATAGTAGAACGCAATCAAACGATAGGAGGGATAACCATATATGTTGAAGGACTGCACAGTTGGGATTCCAAACTGGGTTTCGCTAGTTGGAAGACTTATCGGGATAATCCAGTTGTGTTTGCTACAAAGAGGAACGAGCCTACTAATGGAGTTATTATAGCATACTGCAGAATGGTAAGGCAGAATTTGCCGGCAATCGGTTCGTATAGAACGGATTATAGTTGCACGATACCATGAATGTTTTAGTGGCTGTCGGAACGGAAACACTCAGTCTACGTTTTTGAACTTGACTGAAAAATTTGCTCCCGGTTATTCAAAATGTGCCCACTGTCTTGAAGTTATTAACCTTATGTTACAATAGAATCAACTATATGGTAGCTCGATGACGTAGCACCGGTCATCTAGGTATTTTTTCAAACGAAACTTGGCCCTGGATTTAGTTATGGAAAAAGTATCATTGCCACGTTATCCACCCCATGGATGAAGTGCGATCTGAGGTCCAAGATCTGCGTTATTTATGCCTACATAAAGTATATATATGTATTACATACTTCCTATATCTGTATAAAGTAATAATATGAAGGAAGTCCAGTGGCCATATCACTTTTTGACTACGTTCTATGCTATTGATAGGCTATATTTAACGGTACTACAATGGTTGAGCAGTGTTCACTGAGATCTCTTTACCTATCCGTATCTACGTTTGAAAACCAGGAACAGTCCATTTCTCATGACCGTTTTAGCCAAGAAACTTAACTGGTATAACAGTTACACAAACTAGTCATCATCAAACGAAGTGCTAGCTGGAATAATACAAACTAAACACCGCCGAGCCAAGCTGCACGGTACATTTCGGTCAGCTGCAGTACTTACCATAGATGGAAATTATCCTTTGCGAAGCTCGGTTTTCAGTACCTGGACTGCTTGGTAGAGTTAACCAATAGAGCAAAATCTAGTGTTCCAATATACAGGCTAGGCAGAAGCAGACTACATTGTCAGGCAAAGTTCCAGTTTCCTACTGGGAAGATGAATGCCTGAAGTCGGCGAAATTTTCCCGTCTCTTCAACTATTAGGTTGGGTTAAGAATTCTCGATGGCGAAGAGGTTCTCGCATCCAGGACAAAATGACTCCCGTAAAGGAATTGGTTCCAGTTTGATTACAGTATCCATCCATAATTAATCACAAATTGCTCAGCAGGTTTTAAGTGCCTGTGGCTCTACCAGTCTGGGAAGTCCCGATAGACTGGGCACCCGAATGACACAGTCAGGACCTTCGAGGCATACGGCAAACCAGTCACATCACTTAAGAGTGAACGCGTTCACTTGTTCAGACGTGATAAATCAGATAGGTCAAGCTTGCGCTGGTGTAGTGGTTGTACGACGCTAACCTCGCATGATCAAGGTATGCACTGGTGATTACCTCTAATAAGAGGGAAACTCGAGTCCAGTGTTACCGCTCTTTGCTGTGGACCTACCAAAGTAAGGACTGATCGAACGACAGTGAGGTGATTGTGAATTCTACAGATCCCTCAACCATCTAAAACAGATCTGAATAGAGAAACTGTAATTGTTTAAGCCTTGGATAAGCTTCACCCTAAATGCCCGGATTTCTTAACGCAGTGATGTTGTCAGATGTAACTACCGACTGCTAGGAGCAGTACACATCAAATCGAGTGCAGTATTTTATGTCATTTACACATGTTTTTCTCTCGTTTTCTTTTCAAGCCAGATATAGCAAGAATGCTGTTGAAAAATGCTTCGCAGAAATCGGAAAACCAAGGCTCTCTGAATATGATCTTGTCTGCACATTTGTATCAGATCGACCGAAGCCCCGTTGGACGGCTCTATCCGAACAGGCCAGGTGTGCAAGACTTTGAAAGCATTTTGGTAGCTCTGGGAAAAGCATCTAAATATGGTAAAACGGACCCACTCATAAACCACATCTACCTGCTCACCTCGGAGCCCCATATCGAAGCGGAATTGGTTCAGGTAAATTTTCGATAGTCCAGTTCTTGTTGTTGTCTACAGTCATCCCCACTGAAGTCTCATTGATGACCCTAATGTTGTTAGTATATATCTGAACGTTTGCTGTTAGTTCTGTTTGGCTAGGGCCAAACAGTAGAGTGTTGGTACTAGATGCACTGGGTTGAACGAAAAGTCCATTGTGAGTCTACTATGGGTGCTACAAGGCATGAACATTGTGGGTGATTATGAACTGAAGCCAGAAAAGTAGGGTGAGGAGGCTGTGGAGGGTAACCAGCATGTAAAGTTGTTTCCAAATGGGCAACCATTTCTGAATTACTCGTCATCAAATAAGATGTGCCGTCATGCCCGTGTTTGAACAGGCCTTCGAGCAGCTGGACCAGTTCCATCGGTTCGTTAGTAAGCTGGAATGGCATGTTAAATACGGTCTAGAGTCATTGCATCATGTTGCATAGGCTTAATTTGTACGCATAGGGAGGGTTTGATCGGCTTTGTGTGCCACATCCGAGAGCAAAAACATTCCCCCTCCCCTGGAAATAGAGTGAGTGTGCTTGTTCGAAGGAATCTATTGACCGCCGGATGTGGGGTAGGCACATTTACAGTTCAAAATGG
>SJOL01002454.1:0-14733 GCA_004794785.1 Opisthorchis felineus
CATCCCGCAAATTTGTCCACGACTAACGTCCTCACTTCATAGTTTTCGCTCATCATCTCCCTGAACAAGCCGAACTGGTTGTGCATTGGGGCAAACTGTTCGCTTCCCACGAAGGCACACAACCGGGCGTCCGATACTCATGCCATCCGTGATCAGGAAAATGTAGAGCTTGTGTCTACAGGTTAAATATTTTTTGCTTTTAAAAGACTCACTCCAACTGGTTTGGCGCGTATGCCCCATCGACATTTGCCACATACGAAAGGCGTCAGAACAGCGTTATCCGCCGCCATCTGACCAAGCATACGTGACTGTAGTGACCTACCCCGATTTCAAAATAAGCACGCGTTCTGATTGAAGGAGAGTTACCATTTCCAGAGGCATATTATCTACCAAAATAAAACCCAACTATATATCACCTACTCAGTGGAGATGACCGACATTTGCGGGGGTGGTTGTATATGTCTTGAGTAATAAGGACTTTACCGAATTCATCGGCTACAAAATGCCGCACTTTACACAAAGGCCTTCTTTGCCACGGCAGGACACTGCACGTTCCCAGCTCCTTTCCAGTCAGCCGTCGATTCACAAGAAGTCGATCGTACAAAAATTTATAAGCCTTATGTTTGCGTTCCAGATAATAATAAGTGACTGCCAGATGGTTCCCGTGTATTCTTAGACCAAAACTAATTGGACAGCCGGTGCTTCGCGTAATGTTTGTTATTAGCTATTGCTAGCTATTACTAGCTAGCTACTATTACTAGCTTCATCGGATTCCTCGACTTTCCGTTGGTTTTGCTGGCCGCCTACTGCCTTTGTAGTGTGCCTACTCGGTGTTTCGATTACACGCTGCACGCACAAATACCAAATAGTTTTCCTTATCGTATCCATTTAAAGCTTTCTCGCATACCGTGAACAATGAAAACTGAACAGCACTAAAAACAAATTCCAATAAAACTAAGGAAGATCATGGTTTTTGGTTTGAGCAAGCATGCAGCGAAATGCAACATTTTTGTTCGATCCACAAATGTTCTGGAAAAACGAGCATCTGCCTGCATAGGATCATCATACTGAGGGCCCCTTTGTCTTATCGTTTCACCGAATGCTCGAAAGTTGTCCACTTGATCGTGTCCTTCCAGCCAGAAAACGGAACCAAATATTTCCAAGCATATGAACTGGAGAGTTCTTTTATGGCATGTCGTATTCGTCGGTTGTAATCCCCCATAGGATTCGTCGAAAGGAGTAGTACCGGCATAGCTCGTTAGGCTACATCCGCCGCAAGCGTGCCTGAAGATCGGATAGGCATCTCGAACATTTCCTGTCCGAATAGGGATACCCCGCATGGTTCAGCAGCCCGTTGCTTGCAAGCATTCTGGAGGGTTTCAGGGATTATTTGCGGGGTCAGGAATCCAAGTTGTAGAGCCAAATCTTCATCACCTTTTTGATTTTTGCAATTTCATCCACCCCGGTGCCCGCATCAAAGTTTAACTTTGTCACCGAAACAAATGAATCCCGGAAAGCAGAATTTACCAGGGACCATTGCACTATCACTGAGCTCGTAATGGAAGTATTACATTATGTTACACGAATCGCTGCCTCAGGTATCGACCACTTTTTGGTTACCGGGACTCGTTCGATTGTCTCCCAAAGGGCTTGCTGGATTTTCTTGTTGGAGTAGACGTCAGTCTTCAGTACCTAGCTCGAAGGATTCAATACCAACATAAATCTCTGGCCTTGAGTTTATATGCGTCAAAGTAATTAATACAGGTAACCACAAATAGTGGACCACTTCTACTATGAAACTTAACGTGCGGAACATCAAGATAAGACTAAAAAAGGGGAAACTTCGCCCTTTTATTGAAGTTAAGTCAACATGTACGTACGCACGGCAGTACGGCACAAAAAGTCACTTGGTAATGGTAATCCGGAATCATCTGAAGACACATTAGAAAAACCAGGGACGAAGAGGGAACGTATTACTAGAAAAGTGCTGCAATAAACCTAGACACCTAGATTCAAACGCGATCGATCAGAATCGCTCCTAAAATTATCAGAACAGGGCGGAAAAATGTTGGTTAGGAATTAACTTCCGATTCTGCCTGCAATTTTCCCAAGTCTTTGGGACAATTCCCGAACTCGCAGGTTTCAAAGCGTTATACTTCAGACGGCGGCGTTCAGTAATTCACTACTGGAGACGTTTGAGTCCGCTTGGGTTTGGTTTGGTTCGAAATCTGTTTTTAGAGTATTTGGTCAGGATTGCGAGATGGGTATCAAAGGTGGTTTTTATGCAGTCTTAAGCAAAAAAGGTGCTTGCAGTATTGCCTGTCATGAAGTAATGCGCTCAACTCTTGATAGATTTCCTCAATCGGTCTTGGTCTTCCGTCACGTCGGTACTACAGCCAGTCATAGCGCAGACAACGTTGCTACTTTTGCCAGCAGAATGTACAGATACCAACTAATTAACATTCAGGTAATCGTTTAAGCCAAGATGAGGGTTGCAACTAGTGAATGTCATTGAGCAACCAATTTTCTAAGTAGATACTCCAAAAGCCAGCCAATATTATACTGTGTCATGATGAGGATCAACAACTTCAAGTTTGAATTATTTGCCAAAAATTGCGAAACACCGGTTCAGTTCACAGAACATTAACGAAAGTCAGGGTGATTGTGGACTTTCTGGTTTAGGCAGGTACGAACAGTAGTCCTATATCGTAACGATCCTATATCGTTGAGCCTATGAACATACGGTTTGGAGGAGGCTTGCACGTGCCAGGTAGGGATCAGTCAAAATCCTCAGTTGTTACCACACCATACTTCAAATCAAGCGCCTTTTTGTTTGCTTCAACGGTGACAGCCACACACAGATTTATCGGTATTTTCCTCGCAAATTAAGGATCCCTATGCTGATGATCGTGAATTTGCAAGTGGAGGCTCCATTTGCTTTATTCCATAACACCCGTCGCGGGCAGTTTCGTTTTTGGCCACGCCTGACACTATACTATGAGGTGAGTCCCTGTGTTTCGGCGTCCGTTTTTCGTGTGATCGTCCTTTTTGTTTTTTTGGGCCAATTTTTTAATAAACGCTAACATGAAGGTGTCTTCCACGCCCGTCCATCAAAACCAGGTGCTGATAGTGAAACTTTCCACCGTGGGGCGTGTCCTTGGAAGTAGTCTTAGTATGCACACTTATCTTTCTGAGGGGAACGCTAAAGGGTCTATCGAGAATGGCTCTCTTTGAGGAGTATCCATTAGGGCATGTTTCAGTGGACGGTCTTTTTGTGTAAGTTCTCTCCAGAAGGGGATAACTGAGGAAGCAGTCTCCAGGTGCACACACCCTTATACTTCTTATGTTCCTTCTGGAATAATTTGGGTACTGAAATCGACCAGAGGGTCGACTACACTCAACTGATCTGATAGGTCGGTCTTCGAAGCAGGCGTGAAAGGCTAGGGAGAAGCCTGGGAAACAGGAGAGAAGTCTCAGAGGATGTGAAGACGCGGTGGTTTCCAAAAGGGCTTTTCTCCGTGGAACACGTCATTTTGGGTCGACACCAAGAAAGCCAACCTTGCCTTTTCATGTTTCCCTGCTTTCCCGGACAAACTGGTCGGTAGGTAGTTACATGAGATTTCAGACGTTTTTCTGTAATCAACCGGCTCCTAATCACTGATGAACGTGGGTGGATTTCAACTTTCGTGGGCTTTCAGTTTAAGGCCAGTGTCTGAGAGTTCTGAACTAGATCCGATGGGTAGGAGCATGCACTAGGATTTCATCTTTGGACGTATACTATTAGTTTTCGTCAGGGGAACAATATGGCTCAGTGGTTAGAGCGCGAATGTACTAACCGAAAGGTCTGTGGTTCAAACCCGACCTATGCATCTAAACTTCTGTCTAGGCTTGGGCAACCTGGCAGTATCCCAGCCCTCGTGCTTCATTCGGGTGGCCTGAAAGCTGGGTACCGAAAGGGTGTTACAGCTGAACGATCATCTTATTTTCGTGATAAACGATTTCCAGACGGATGTTGCCTCTGCTACTTTTCGTACTGTCTTTTAGAAAGGTCTCGGAGACTTACTGCAGACCGTTGATGGGCCGGCGATGACATCACTCGAGACGTTTGATTGTCTGAACAGTGACGTCAGGCCTTCCGGGGTTTTGAGAATGCCACTGACTCAGAAAAAATGAAACCCGCACCTCCACCTTGTCATGTGGGTGATTCATCGACGCTGAATCCGTTGCGTCGTTGATTCCAATGTTATCGTCAGTTTCGACCGCCATACCTTTTCCCTCCCATTCGGAAAGCTTATCAGTGATCAGCTGGTTGTCAACCTTGGGCTCATGGACTTTCGCGATAGTGATGTATCTCTGTTGAGAACACCCATCATCACGATGGTAACCACCAGTTACCTTTTGTTACAAAGGTGTTGTTCTTTCGACTACGAGAGACGATCTTGATATTTTAGCCTGGGTTTTCTCAACCCCCTGTAACTACGAGATTTAGTGTTGGGCTGTTCTCTTCATTGGAGTATTCCAGAGGCACTCTGACAGCTTGGCGGTGATACGTGGCCTATAGGTGGCAAACCAACTGACTGACGGCTTCCCTGGTTAACGACGCCCTCGCTCTGTGGCTCACATATGAATGCATTCAGTACTCATTGAGGAGTGGTATCCATATGATTATCAGCGTACAGCAGGAACTGCGTTACCAGTGTTGTAGAAATGTCATCAGTGTGGACTTGGTCGCACGGTAGCTTAATAAGGTTTTAATAATCTCCGTTGACGTTCCCTCCCCTTTAAGTTTTTGAAGTGTTCGTTTGGAAGTGTCGACAAACGGTTCGACTTGGCCGTTAGATTGTGGATGGAATGGCGGTGATCTAACGTGGAGAATGCCATTTTGCTTTCAAAACAAGGCAAATTCCGCCGAGGCTAATGCACCGCCGTTATCTGAAACCAGTGTTTTTGGAGTACCAAAGCGACTGAAGATGCGAGTTAGCTGCAAGATTTTGGAGCGAGTGGTGATGTGATCCATCATGATTATCTCCGGCCATTTACTGTAAGTGTCAACCATGATAATATAATGCTGATTGTTAATTGGTCCAGAGAAGCCAACATGTAAACGCGACCAAGGGTTAGTTGGTGCAGGCCAAGAAGATAACTCGGTCTTCCGCTGCGCTTTTGCAGAACACTGACACTTGAAACAGGACTGCGCAAGTTCTAGCTGTTTGTCCATACCCGGCCGGTATACACAACTGTGCACCAAGGCTTCCATGCGGTTGACGCCTGGGTGTCCAAAATGAAACTGCTTTAGTACCGGCGCTTGCAGTGTGGTTGGTATTATAACGCGTTCACCAAAGAGAAGGCAACCATCGACTTCAGATAAAGAAAATCGTCGGTGGAATGAGGACTGAATGTCTCGTGTCAGTGGCGATGGCCAGCTTGTTCGGTGCTAGTGTAATATTTGTTGGAGCACGGGGTCACATCTGGTTTCGTCCCGGACCATTGCTTAAGTAACTGGAAGGGCTCCAATGGATGCAGCGAGTACGGTGCGAACTTCCGGCTCGACAGAAATTGGAAGCCACAACCGTATCTTCTGCCGGCTGTCGTCATAAGCCCATCGATCTTGATAAGGCGTCCGCCTGGCCAATGGTATCCGGACTGGTATTTGACTGGAAAATCACGACCCAGGAGAATGGTCGCCCAGCACTGGAGATGATTTGCCGTGTATACCGGAACGCCTTTCTTCGAACCGAAAATGCTGACAAGCGGCTTGTGATAGATGAGGAGTGTGAAATGATGACCATAAATCATTTTGTGGAATTTCTTGACGGCAAATGCGATTGCAAGTGCTTTTTTTTCTATTTGACTGTAACTGCGTTCGGCTGGTGTCAAAGATCAGACTGCACGGGCGATGGCTTTTTCGGCTCCATCAGGAAATCTGTGGAAAATGACTGCTCCGATTCTATGGTCGGATGCATCTGACGCTAAAATGATATCCATAGATGGGTTGTAATGTGTAAGCAGTAGGTCTGATGATAGAAGTGATCCAACTGTATCGAAAGCTGATTGACATTGAAGTGACCAATTCCAGGGAACATCCTTTTTTAGGAGACGGTTAGGGGACCGCGAACACGGTGCATATCTGGTAGAAAAGCACTGTAATGGCTCACCAACCCGAGTAAAGATCCCATTGAGGGCTCATCCGTCGGTGGTGACATTCTCTGAATTGCATCGTTGTTGTCCGGGTCTGGATGACGGCCAGGTTTATTGAAAATAAAACCCGAATATTTGATAGGCGTAAGAAAGAATGCACATTTTTCCGCTCGGAGATGAAAGCCGTATTCCCGGGTTCGATCAAGTACTGAGGTTCTTCCTTATCAGAGGCTGCCACAATGATATCCAAGTACCCCACTACGCCTGTTAACCTATTAAGCATAGCGTCCATGATCTGTTGAAATATGGCTGGCGCCGGATACTGATGTGAATCGAGTGCAGCATTGAAGCCCTTGGAATAATCAGCGCAGATCCTGATCTTCCCATTCGTCTTCTTGACCACAACAATGGGAGCTGCCAAGGAAGAGTAGTTGACAGACTGGATAACACATGAAGTCTGGAGACGATCGAGTTCAGCGTCCACAGATGTAAGATCCGCATAAGGTACAGGACGTTTTGGTCTGAAGACAGGTTTGCTATTTGGCTTCAAATGAAGTGTGGCTTGGGTTTTGAAACAATGTTCAAGATCATCTTGAAAAAACATCAGAAAATTTTGATTGGATTGTGTGTGCGGGCTGTTGGCAAATGCTTGTGTGTGAGATGCACTGTGTCATGAGGTGTGGGTTTGATCCCACCCAGTCTTGTAGCAGCACTTTACACTTTGCAGGTGTGAAGCGCACGCCAAACCGTGCGCCAGAGTTATTTAGGTTATTTAAAATCGTTTGCATTTGGGAAGGATCTGAACCAAGGAGAGCAATATCGTCTGCATACTCAATGTCTGTGAGGGAACGTCCCGGGAGCATTTCGACTCCCGAGGTTTCAGAGGCAGGCAGAGAAATTTCAAGCAGCATATCAATAACAAAGTTGAAGAGGAAAGGGGAAAGAGGACAGCCTTGTCTTACCCCACTGGACGTGGTGAACTCAGGCGAGAGCTTCCCGTATACTCGTACGCGCCCACAGGAGTTCGCATACAGTGCCCTCATAAGGGATAGAAATTTGGAAGGGACACCTTTGATCGCCAGACACTGCCAAAGTTGCTGACGATCGACAGAATCAAAAGCAGCTTTCAAATCAAGAAAAACGACCAACGTGGGCCGTCTGAAGGAGTGGCGCTGTTCAAGAATTTGTCTCACGGTGAAGAAATGGTCGATGCATTCTCGACCAGGGCGAAACCCAGCTTGATTCTCACGAATCTGTCTCTCCCGATAATCCATCAACCTGCGCAGAATAATGCCACAGAGCACCTTAGATGCGACGGATATCAGGCTGATACCACGATGGTTTTCACATGACATTCTTGCTCCCTTTTTGAAAACTGGGATGACGGTCGAGGAGCTCCATTCGGCTGGTATTCTGTTTTCATTCCAAATCTTCTGCAGTATCGTTGTCAGACTGTTCACCAGGACCTCGCCACCTTCTTTGAAGAGCGCGGGGTGTAGACCATCCGGGCCAGGTGCCTTGTCGCGCTTCAGGATTGTTATCTCACGCTGGATTTCTGTTGTTGATGGTGGGCTGGTGTCAATGTTCCATTCGGGCCCGCTTGGTTCTTCCAGCGGTTGTGTTGAAGGAGACCAGGTGAACTGTTCTTGGAAGTGCTCAGCCCACCGCTCAAGACGGCGATTGAGGGAGTGAATTGCTGTTCCGTCTTTTTCGCATATTGTCTCACTGACACCTGCCTTCTTTTGACCCGTTGATCGAATCAGTTGAAACAGGGCGCGGCTGTTGCCTGCAGCGAAAGCCCTCTCCATTTCCTGGGCCTTCAAAATCCACCAGCGCTCTCTGTCATTATTTAAGCTCCTGATTACCCGGTGTTTGAGGGATCTGCGTGCGCCATCACAGTCGCTAGTTGCTGGTATGGCCTTTCTGGCAGCAATAAGATCTGCTGATCTCGAAGATATCCAGTGTTCATTGAGTCGAGTCAGATGGGCTGGACAAACAGTTCTGAAAGCTGAGAGCATTGCTTCTTTAACTCGCCTCCATTCAACCTCCAAGCAATCTTCGTCGTCCACATTATTGTGCGTTTTCAGTAGCTTTCTAGCCAGATTAGCTCGATACTCTTCAGCTACTGAAACTTCTCGAAGTTGATGAACGCGTATTTCGACACGCGTATTGCTGGCGGAAGGTGACATGCTAAGTGGGCCCACACGATGGTGTGATCAGAGTCAAGTTGCGTACCCCAGAAGGAACGACAATCCTTAACTGAGGCTCTCCATCGGTAACTGATAGCCATATGGTCCAATTGAGTCCACGACTGTCTTGTGGTAGTTGGCCTCCAAGTACCTCGGTGTGAGCGTTTGTGTTGGAAGTTCGTACTGGCCAGGAACAGACGATGATCTGCACACAACTGAAGAAGCCGCTCCCCATTATCCGTACGCTCAGCATCGACTCCAAATCTACCACCTAACTGTGCTTCTTCCGGACTTAGTCGTCCAACTTGGGCATTCATATCACCCGCCAGGATTACTATATCCGTCCTTCTTGCCGACCGAAGCAGTCGTGACAGATCTTGATAAAACTCGTCCTTCTCAGTCTCAGAACTGCTATCTGTTGGGGCGTATGCTGATACGACAAACAAACACCGTTTACCGCATCGACCTGCGTTAATCTTAATTGAGCCAGACAACCGCACAGCACAAAGACGACTGTTTACTGGGATCCAGTCCAGTAAGACGCTTTCAGCCTTGGGGCTGAGTGCAACTCCCACACCGTAGATACCACGAGCCATTGCGTCAGGATCACCGGATGCCCGAAGAGTGAAATGTGGAACATCTGGGCTCGTCCTAAGCGGCTTGAGGAGCACGACCGAAGTGGGGTCTTGTATGCGTGTTTCGGAGACGCAACATACATCGATAGAGAGGGAAAGTAAGGTTTCAGCAAGGG
Organism: Opisthorchis felineus; assembly: GCA_004794785.1. Classification (NCBI taxonomy): domain Eukaryota; kingdom Metazoa; phylum Platyhelminthes; class Trematoda; order Opisthorchiida; family Opisthorchiidae; genus Opisthorchis; species Opisthorchis felineus. The sequence continues at coordinate 9,079 of SJOL01002454.1, forward strand.
ATGCCTGTTGCCCAAGTTGACATAGAGTACGGACATTAAAGGCTGCAACATGGATCAGATCTTTTGAGGTTAGTAGGTGATTATTTTGGTTTATTTTTCTGGGCGATGGTTGAGACCCGTAACAGTGGCTAGAGGATTGGCAGATGGGTTGCTTGCACTGCATTGTAGGATGCGTTGGAAGGGAGTGAGGGAGAAGGCCGGTGAGCGAAGAGCTGCAAGGGCAAATGATACTTCCCGGTTGCCCAGGCCAAAGAAGGGGGTTTAGTTGAGGTACCCCACCTTGCGCCTTTGACCCAAAAGTATGACCCACAAGGCAGTGGGAGGATGAAGGGTTTTGTTCGGGGACCCTGCCCCTAGCATCTGACTCAAGAGTCTGGGCCGCGAGACAGCGGTTGTCAGAGTTTTCTTGGAGGACCCTTCTCAGAGCCAATGACTCAATACTCTGACCTACTTGGCTGTAGGGAGCCGGCCTGGCCCGGGGACGCAGAGAGTAGGGCATTACTGTCTCACTCCTGATGTGCCTGCGCGCAGCTGTCTAATCTGAGATCAGTGGGCTGTTTAGGAAGTGTAATTCGTGTAACGGGTATGTTCACGTGTGCCGAGTTTCCTAAGTAACAGCTGTAGCTTCAATGGGTCATGTTGCTTGGCGAAATCAACTTTGAACATATCCTGATACCTTTTGAACCAAGAGTCGAAAGTTCGATCTGCATCCGCATCCAAAGTGGATTCGGTGCTAGAATTAGCAATAGTGTCTGCAGATGAAGTTGATGGTTGACATATGCTGCTTTCTGGAGTCTAAAAACTCAGGTTTTTTTTATCAGCTTTTCTACGAGTTTCAGCTGTGTGTGCTCAGATTGCTTTTGTCGCCGCAGTTGCGCGTGCTCAAACTGCCTTTGCTGGTATTCCAAAATCACCTGAAGTTGATCAGCTGAAATTGACATCGCGGGAGACCCGTCGCCAGTGTTGTATCTGAGTGCTAGCTGAGTGATTTAGGATTCAATTTCAGCTTATCAGCTATAAACCGTGTACTATAGGCACTTGGTTCCACCTGCTACAGTTTCGATCACCGGAAAACGGGAGAGTGTGGGGCGTACAGCCAAGCCTTGGAGGCGATGACGTGTTCAGTTTGTTCGGAAATTGGGTGGCAGTGCATTGAAGGGTATAGCTTTGATGCACGAGCGCCACTATTTGCGCGATTGGGTCATTTCTGCCGGTGTCATTAGCCATTGATGAGTACTGGTACTCCAGAAACCTTCTTTGTGACCCCACCGATGACACATCTGGCATTGGTGCTTCTTGAATGGACAGAAACGTGCATAACGCCACTCACCACAGGACCAACACGATGTTGGCGGTTTTTTCTCATGTGTAACAGTGGTTCGTTTCAATGCCATGACACCACTGGGATTAGTAGTTCGTGACGTCTGCTGTACCATTGCGGTGTCGTGTTTAAGATTACGCAAATGTTGGCATTCGGTGGTGAGTACTTTCACGGTAATATCCTCCTCGTGCTCACGCTTGGAGAGCAATCGAGTGCGAACATCTGATTCCTGCGGAGACTGAAGACCAGCAACGAAAATTAGACACTTGAACTGATCCTCTGTAAGTGACTGCAATTGAAAATTTTCACACTCACGATTGACGACACCGGCAAAAGTGACGTAATCGTCGGCATCGCGCTTGTCCAATTTGAGACAATTGTATCGAACATTAAAAAGTGAATGTTGCTTACCGAAAATTTCACGGGGTTTTTCCACTGTTTTTGCAAAGTTTAGATCATTTGGATGTTTGGGAAGAATGAAGTTCGTGTGCTTGAGATTTCCAAGTTTCCGGGCCAAGAGACGGGATTTCCACGCATCATTTTTGTCGGTAAACTCATTCTGGAAAGTATCTTCCCAGCGACTGTACTGTAAATCGAATGTGAGACCAGATGCCGGTTCGTAGAGAAATTCGGTAACGGTTGCTGCGATAGAATCTACAAAGGGTAGTGAAGTGCCACTTTGAGATGGAGCTGATGTCTGAAGACTGATAGCTTGAGTAAGAGACTGAATAAGTCGTAATTACGATTGCTCGAACTGCGCTTGTTGCTGTTGGAGGATTGCTTTCAAATCCTCAGCTGAAATTGACGTGTGTTCGCGTTGGGTTCCCGTCGCCACTGTTATATCCTCTTTGATAATGTATCAGTCAAACTCATCGGTTCACCGGGATGGAGAAGACAAACAACTTCGAGGAAGTTACCCTGAAAACAAATGGATTGTTCCGCGATATAGAATTCAACTGAACCAGAATATAAAAAGAGCTAACAGTCCAATAGGATGTCACTGAGAGGCTGAAATGTAGAAACAAGGTTTCAGTGTACAAGACAAATCGTTAGCAAGCGGATTTGTTCGTTTGGAGACAGTCCTTCTAACAGGTCCCCATCCGGGAAGGCGGCAGTTGTCGAACCGACTAAGTTTACTGGTTAGTGTTTTGCATACTTCGTTGCCAGATCATACGTTGTCCACCTTTCGGTCGCTTCCACTCAGCACAGGGCTTGGCGAAAAGAGCTCTGCGAGGCAGACGGTCGTCTGGCATGCGGAGTACATGTCCCAAACAGCGTAACCCACAAAGCGTGAGTAATTTATCTATCGCGGGAGAGTACCTTCTTCCTAGGACCATCTGGCGTACCTCAGGATTGCCAATCTGATGTTCCCACCAGATCTGACCAATGCTTCGGAGACACCGTTGGTCAAACTGACATCTTTCGTATGTCTGCGCGTAGACGCCACGTTTCTGATCCGTAAAGCAGTATGGATGGCACTGATGCAGTGTAAACTACGCCCTTGACAGACAAACGAACGTCTATCACGTTCTATCACGTTTGATAGTCTAGTACTTGAGTGGGAAAACCTCAAGCAAGAAGACAAAGGACACCGGATGAAGATAAAAATCGTTCAGCTGTAGCACCCTTTCGGTGCCTAACTGCCATGCCCCCAGAAGGAAGCACGAGGGCTGGGATGCTGCCAGGTTGCCAAAGCCTAGACGGAAAGTCGAGAGGCAGAGGTCGGGTTCGAACCACGGAGCTTCCGGTCAATAAATTAGCGCTCTAACCACTGAGCCATATCTCCGGATGAAGATAGGCTATATTGCGCCGCGGCTCAGTTGGCTACAACAGAGAAAAAATGATATCGCAGTTAAATATTACAGAAGGTAAAATTGTTCGTCAGGACCTGACCGTCCTACTAGCGAAAACGAAGTTTCATCACCCATGAAGATTTTCAGAGATTTGTGAAGTTCAAGAAAATTATGTCCAAGTAGAATGTCCGCAGAGAGATCACGTAAGACTGAAAACTTGGAAGAGGGGTACATATTTGTTATAAGATTAAAAAACAGTGTTCAGGACCGAAGCTTTTGTGCTGCATGGATGCCAAAGTGATTTCAGGTGACGACGGCTGTACAGGCCACACACATCACGTTGACTGCACAGAGAACAAGAGGGAATGCTTATTCGTGCTATTAAGAAAATATCCTCCAATCGGTTCGTGGGACTTACGACTAGAAACAGAACTGAATCTCATGTGCAGACCTCAGTTCGAGCCTGCGTTCCTGGACCGCTGTAGTCCCTGATTTCAGTGAGGCTGACTCATCCTGTCATGAGAGGCAGTCACAGTAAAGGAGAATGATGACAGGTCGCTGTCTTACAGGTCACATGACGTTGGCTGTCGGCCTCAGTACACTAACTGGTTTTCGTGATTGTCGCCATCCGGAGACATCAGATCAGACAGAGCTACCCTAGGGTTCGTCAGTCACGGAGACCACGGGGTCGTGGTACGAAGTCTACGCTAGTCTGATGCTTCAGATCTGTTATATTCTGATTATGTCAGGAATTGCTGACGCGTCCCGCGAGCCAACTAGAAATACAACAGCTGGGAATTGTAGAGAATTTCTTGTGTGGATAAGAAGTATGTTTGTGGTGTGATATGTATCAATGATCTCATGTACTGCACACTGGTTTGGGCACGAATACTCGGATTTTTGGCCATTCACCAGATCAGCAATTGCGGTGAACGTCTACCTCCGAGATTTTGGACTCCATTCGCAGTTGCATGAGTCGTATGTGGATATATTAAACTTACGCCACTGGTGATTGGTAGTAGAAGGGTATTCGGAACAGAACCCGACTGCTTAGAACAGGAACTCGAACTGCAAACACTTCGGAAGTAGCCCTTTTCCTGACGGGATATACGCATATCATCGACAGCTATACATCCGCGACCGGTAGCTGTTGCCTAACATTGGACTGGATTTAAGTGGTTTGAAGATCCCGCGGGCTAAGCTCGTTTGTTCTTCAAGGGCCAACGATGGCAGAAATGTCAAAGGGGTACAACTATACATAGATAAACAAGCTTTCCTCTTAAGAGTGGTTGTAATACCAGACGATCTGGGGTTAAAACCGGAATGTCCTTTGCAACAAATGTGAAGGCAGCAAGGTGTTCCTCGCAGGCGACCAGCATTCCCATATTTGTAGCAGCAGCGATACTGCCTTCCTCCGAGGCAGGATGGGTTGTAAAGGTCGGCCTTAAAAACCAAACCAAACCGCCCAAGCGGTTGACAGTGACCGCCGGTGCATTCAGTACGGGCAGAATATCTTTAAAGCCAGTTTGGTGCTGATCAGCATACAACTAATGTACACACGCGTTAGGAGTCGGACACTTATGCCTTGCTCTCTGCGGCCTCGGGCTGGCAAGCTCCCACAGCTAAATGGGTCAAGTTGTTAAGTCACTGCCTCCGGGCAGGGACCCCAAAGATAAACCTAAAGCCTTATGGGCCAGGCTTTTGTAATGTACTTCAAAATACCCCTGGTGGCTGGGCAACCTGAAAATAACACCTGTTCATGCATCTAAGGAGGAACGTTTAGTTTCTTTGGTTTTCCGGTTTCAGCTCTAGCTTCTGTCAGTACGACGCCGTCTGCTTGTAACTCCATAAATTTAACTTCGATTCCTAGCTATCCATCATAAAGTAAAACCCGAAAGTCCACTGCTAACACCTTGGGAGCTGTTCAACGTAACAGCTCTTAATGTCCATACTGTTTATCAGAGAGGTCAACGGATTCCCCTTGCACACGCTCCTTCACTCCAAAACAGGTACACAAAACCGTGTTATGAACACGGCCCAATACAGCCCAGTTTACTCACGGTTTACTCTCCAGGCAGCAGGTGATCCATGAGCGGCCTCCCTTGGTTTCAATGGTGAGTGCAAGAGCTGAAGACGTTCTGCTTGACTGAATTCCTATGAAGAAGTGACTGTATGCAATCAGACCGGCCGGATCTGTCAGAATCTGCAACCAGCGGCCCTAAGACCGGAATATATTCGTAGTCTCTGCATATGGCCTAACAAACCATAGTAGTGTCACTATCAAAGCAAACTTCGGTAACCTCTGCGGATGGCCAGGTGTGTGGGTATCGCTGTTCTGCTTGACAATTTAAATGCACAGTTGGGAGTAGTCTGCAAGCAGGAGAGCCGTCTCGGTGGAAGCTTCGGTGTAAATGTTCCCAGGACCGACAACGACGATCGTTGCCTGCATCTTCACCCTGGGAGCCATCAGTTTGTCAGGGCCACAAAATTTCAGCAAAAGCTTGAGCACCGCATTACCTGGTGCCCTCCAAACCGTAACCA
>SJOL01002454.1:16401-107024 GCA_004794785.1 Opisthorchis felineus
GCCAGGAGACTGTGTTCGTCAGACCTCTAACCATTGACCAACCTGGTATGAGAGACTCTGTGAGTGTCGCGGGGACACCCCCCAGTATAGCTCAATGGGTCGCTGAGGTGCGCAAACCGTCACACCACGGTAAGGTCCAGTCTCTTCGTGACGGACCTGTTATTATCGGGTCCCGTCTTCATGAACCTTCGTAAGACGATGTAGAATGAGCGATGCAAAAAGTCTGGTTGCAACGGGGGTCGAGCGAATTCCTGTGATTGTCACACACTACGAGCACCCCTTCTGATAGAGGCAAATAAGTTAAACAAGCACCGAATCACCTCCATCTTTGAACAAAGTGGGTGAGAGTTCATCAGGGCCAGCATCTCCTGGACGCCTGAGGGACAAAAGACATTCGCTTATTTGTCGGGGGTTGCAAGTTCACCATCCAGGGCCCCGTTGCAGGTCGGGAATCCGTCTGAGCGACTGCAGATGGCCAGCTGAATTGATGTTTAACTCAAAGATTCAGGCGCTCTTTTTTAGAGGTAGGTGATCATTTTTGCCAGTGAACGCCCAGTTGGGCTTGTCGTACGTATCAGTTGGACCATTCTGTGCAAATTTCCAGTTTTTCGCCTATTCCATCTCTCCAACTTTCTGGACCCGCCCAGCTGCTCTTGTTCGCTTGAAGTCTGATAGTTCGTCGAGTGGTATAGTAACCTCGTCCAGCACTAATACGTGTCCGGGCCTCGAGCAATTTTACAGTGTTACTCGAGGCCCAATGCTTAAATTTATTTGGTTGTGCTGTTCCACAAGTGTAGCACCCAGCGTTCAATTTCAACTTTATCAGCCGCAAACCATGTGCCGTGGGTACTTGGTACCGTGGTACTTCCAGCTGCTACAGCTTCGATCGCCAGAAAGTGGAGGAGCTTGGGAGCTACAGTCAAGCGTTGGAGGCGATGGTATTTTCAGTTAGTTCGGGAATTGGGTAACCGCACATTGAAGGCGATAGCTTTGATGCATGAGCGCCACTGACTGCGCGATTGGGTTATTTCTGTCAGTACCGTTAACCATTGGTGAGTTGAGTTCCGGGATCAGGTCAGGTCACACACCGCCCATATCTCGGTCGCTTCCACTCAGCGCAGGGCTGGGCGAAAAGCGCTGTGCGAGGCAGACGGTCCTCTGGCATACGTATACATGTCCTAACCAGCGTAACCTATGGAGAGTAGGTAATTCATCTACCGTAGAAGTGTTTCTTCTTCCTAAAACCATCTGGTGTACCTCGGCATTACTAATCTGATGTTCCCACCGCAATCAGCCAGTGCTTCGGAGACACCTATGATCAAACACTGACATCTTTCGTATAACCTCTGCACTTGGGAGCCAAGTTTCAGATTCATAAAGCAATGTGGATCGCACTGCCGGGGTGTAGACTCTGCCAATGACAGACAAACTGGCGTCACGTTGGTGCCATGATTGGTAAAAGCTGTCCTGGCATTCCCGATTCAAAAAGTAATATCATCTCCAGCCAGTCCGCCAGAATTTATAAACGGCCCAGGCAAACAGATTTATCTACGACGTCGATTAACTCGTCTGCAAGCATAAGACTCTGGTTTGGTCCTATCCAGTCTTGTAACAGCATTGTACGCTTTGCAGGTGTGAAGCGCATGCCAAACCGTGCGATAGTTATTTAAAATGGTTTGCATTTGGGAAGGATCTAAACCAAGGAGAGCGAACGTCCCGGAAGCATTTCCACTCCCGAAGTTTCAGAGATTAGCAGAGAAATTTCAAGCAGCAAATCAATAACAAAGTTAAAGAGAGAAGGCAGCCTTGTCCTACACCGGTCGACGTAATGAACTATGGCGAAAGCTTGTGTTCTCGTACGATACTCGCACAGTGTCCTCATAAGGGATATAAATTTGGAAGGGACACCCTTGATCGCCAGACACCGTCACAGTTTCTGACAATCGATAGTCAAAAGCAACTTCTGGATCAATAAAACGACCAATGTGGGACGCCATTCATGGTTGATGCATCCTCGAAATGGCTCAGTGGTTTTTAGCGCGAACTTACCTTCCGTCTTTCGAACCTGATCTCTGCATCTCGACTGCTCCTGTCCAGGCTTGGGCAACTCGGCAGTTTCTTGTATCTCGACCCTCACGGTTCCTTCGGGTGGCATGGCACCTAGGCACCGAAAGGGTGCCACAGCTGGGCCATTTTTTATGCGATGCGTCCTAAGCCATGGCGAAACCAAACTTGATTCTCATGGATCTTTCTCTAACGATAATCGATCAACCTGCGCAAAATAGTACCAGAGAGCACCCTGGATGCCAGGTTGATACCACGATGGCTTTCGCATGACGTTTTCGCGCCGAATTTTTTGAAGTATGTTGTCAGACTGTTCACCAGGAACTCACCACCTCTGAAAGAGTGCGGAGTGCAAAACATTCCGGCCAGGTGCCTTGTCACGTTGCGGGAGTGATATCTTACGCTGGATTTCTGTTGTTGATCGTGGGCTGGTGTCGGTGTTCCATTCAGGCCTGATGGGTTCTTCCAGGGGTTGTGTTGAAGGAGACCAGCTGACCTGTTCTTTGAAGTGTTTAGCCCATCGCTCAAGAAAACATTTTGTGGGTGAATTTCCGTTTCATGTTCTTAGTATATTGTTTCGCTGACACTTCTGTTCTTTTGGCCAGTTTATCGAACCATCGGCTGTTACCTGCGGCGAAAGCCTTCTCCGTCTTCTGGGCCTTCGCAATCCACCAGCGTTCTCCGTCATTCTCCAAGCTCTTGATTATCTTGTAACTGAGGGGTCTGCATGTGTCATCCTAGTTGCTGGTATGGTCTTTCCGACAGTAATAAGATCTGTCGATCGCGTTTGTTCATTTAGTCGAATCGGATGGATTAGAATGACGGTTCTGGAAGCTGAGAACATAGCTTCTTTAGCTCGCTTCCATTGAACCTCCAAGCTACGTTTGTCATCCGCACAATTGTGCGTTTCCAGTAGCTTTCTGCTCAGATCAGCTATATAATCTTGAGCTATTGAAACTTGGTGGAGTTGTTTAATCGAGTTGCTCTACTTTGTTACGCGTAATACTGACCGAAAGCGACGTGATAACCGAGCCCGCACAATAGCATGATCAGAGTCAGGTTGCGCATCCCAGAAGGAGCGGCATTATTTGATTGAGACTCTCCATAGATAACTGATAGCCACATGGTCCATTTGAGTCCATGACTGTTTTGTGGTAGGTGGCCTCCAAGTAACGGTGTGAGCGTTCTTGTTGGATGTTCGTACTGGCGAGGAACAGACGATGATCTGCACACAACTGAAGAAGCCGCTCCCCCTTATCCGTGCGTCGAGTACCTCCAGACTATATCGTAATATGAGTTCTCGCAGTACAGGGACTCGTTGTTCATTATCGGGCTGATCACTGTTGGCTGAGTGAAATGAACTCCCGTGTATGTAGGCTAAGCGCTGCAGAGGCCCGATTGGGTGGTCGTCTTGGATTGGACACGAGACGCACCGGAAACGGAGACTGCCTGTTTCAGATGTGTGCCAATCACAGACTGTTTCTTTGCAGTACCGATTTCCGGAACAGCGGGAATCCGTTGACCACGTGGTGCCCACCAACGAACCGGCCCTGAATTCAAATATACCACATAGCCGTCAGTTAACGGTGGTCAGGGTCGACCTCCCTTGTCGCTCCTTCTGGAATACCGCCGTGGACTCCGACCATGCCTTTCTACGCTGCTGCTTTTCAGGTCTACACAAAATGCGCACACCTCGCTTAGCCACTGAGAAGCTGGTGGACCCAGAAATCAAACGAAAATACCAGAACCGTCTCGAACTCCTGCCGGACGGCCCGATGTCGGATATAAACAGCCACTAGGAACAGATATACAAAGCGCTACGACCGAGGTGGCGTCTTGTATGCTTGTTTCGGAGATACAACACACATCTACAGAGGGAAAGCAAGGTTTCAGCAAGAACTGCCTGTTGCCCAATTTGATATAGAGTACGGGCATTGAAGGCTGCAACGCGGATTAGATTTTCTGAGGTTAGTAAGTGATTATTTTGGTTTGTATATCTGGGCGAGAATTTTTAGCGCGGAAAAATGGCTAGGGGGCAGGCAGACGGGTTGGACATATTGCATCATTCGAAGGGTGGAGGTGTTGGAGAGGGCCGATGAACGAGGAGCTACAAGGGCGAATGATACTTCCCGGTTGCTGAAGCCGAAGGGGGTTTGATTTGGGTACCAACTCTGAGCCCTTGAATCAAAAGTCTGACCCACAGAGTAGAGGGATGATGTTGGGTTTTGTCGGGGACCCTGCCCCTAGCCTCCGACCCAAAAGTATGTACCGTGAGGCAGCGGTTTTTAGGAGCCAGTAACTCGGTGTTCTGACCCGCGTGGCTGCAGGAGGCCGGCCTGACCCGAGGATGTAGGGAGTAAGGTATTACTGTCTCACACATAATGTGGCTGCGCACAGCAAATACTTCTGAACAGCGCCAGTCTCTTCGGTTTTAAAAGTATTTTCGCCGAACTAAATAACGGAACGGCAGCCACAGTCGACCGCTGGGTGATCGGAATGAGCGATTTTTAGGGCCGACCCTTTCTAACCCGTCCTTCCTCTGCGGAAAGCAGCTTCGTAGTTTCCATAAATTTGTACACGCTGATCGGCTGAACGAAATGGCTTACTACCTTTACAATCCCACGGTGGAGTGCAGTAAAACTGTACCTCGAATCTGCATCGCAATACAAATTCTCGTAGTACAGGGACTCGTTGTTCTTTGTCGAGCTGCTTACTGTTGGCCCTTCTGGTATGGTTGAGCTGAGTTCTAGCCAGTGTACCCAAAGCAGAATCATTGCAGCACCGAAGCCCGACCACCACGACAAGGTAAAAGCTCTGGGTTAGGACCCAGCGTCTTGCAGCGTTGCGAACAGTACCTTCCAGTAAAAGTCAACATCAGAAGTCGTGTTGTCCGAAAGAGACTTCAGTAGGTTATCCTGGTAGACTTGTTTCACACCAGGGTCCGAGTGTTCCTCAATGGCCAAACGAGGTGTGCGCATCTTGCACGCCCCAGGAAGCAACGAGAAGCAGCAATGAACCAGCGCGTGACCTAAATCTACGTAGGTGTTCCAGAACGAGCGACAACCAGTGATTGTCCCACACTACCTATAGCTATGTGGTCTAGCTGTGTTGGAGGTCGACTGGTATGCGAGGGGCACTATGAGGACAAGGGGTTTAGGTTGCCTCGGAATTTAGTACAGCACAGAAAATCTGCGGTCAGCGCACAACTGCAGCAGGCGTGATGATGATGATGACAGCAGGCGTTCGCCATCGTCTGTGCGTCTCGATTCCAGTTCAAGACGACCACCTAATTGAGCCTCAGCAGCGCCAAGTCTACCTACATGCGCACTCATATCTCCAGTAACCACAATAATGTCTTAGCTCTTAGTACCCCACAACAAGGCACCCGAGGCGTCGTAAAAGCCGCCTTTGAGAGCATAACAGCTGCAGTCCGTTGGGGCGTAAGTAGATGCCATAAAGAGGCAGAGACTATCGGCGCGTTCTCGGGATACTCTTTCCGAAGTTGCCAGTGGAACCATACAGAAGCGAGAACCAACGGACAACCATTCAAGCAGAGATCCTTCAGTGGCTTAGAACAATGCCAACCTCAACAGAACCAGTCGCAGAGGCTTTTGGACTACAAGGGGTGCGCAACCGGAAGCGAGAGGAAACCAACAGGGAGCTCTTGTATCCTCGTTCCAGAAAGACAGCACAAGTCAATAGAAAACGAGTCCAGGGTACTTGCAAGAGCAGTGTTTTTTGGCTTGTTTCAGGGCGCGAATGTTAAAGGCTGCCAGATAAACTGGGCGTCATTGTTTTAAGAACAACTTCGAAGTGTCTGCGGCCTTTCAACCGTAGATACTGCAGCTAACGGCAATGAGCGGTGAATGTACCTGTCAGTACTTACGAATGGCGTATGGAGATGTCGCTGATAACAGGGTGAAGAGAACAACGAAAGAGAAAGAGGGGATGCATCAGCAGTAGCCTGTTTTCGCTTACCCGCCCTGCTGTATGCAGCGTGTAAGGCGACCCGGCTGATGGCACCACGCGACGGTCGATGTGGCATGCGACTGTTTGGAAGTGTGGAATTCACGGTTGAACGTGGGCTGGGATACTGCCATGGCATACAGGAGGGCAATAAGCATTCTTCAATCTAAACGAAAGGCAGTGGTGGTTGGTGTAAGACCCTCATAGCAGCCTGATAATAAGTAATAATTATGGTTCAGCTGTAACACCCTTGCGGTGTCTAGCTGCCATGCCATCCAAAGGAGACACGAGGCCCGAGATACTACCAGGTTGCCCAAGCCTAGACAAGATCAGTCGAGATGCAGTGGTTGGGTTGGAAACGCGGATCTCCCGGTCAGTAAGTTCGAGCCCTAATCACTTAACCATTTCGAGCCATCGCAACCTACACTTCCAAGGAGCGAGTCGCCACACATATTCCAACCCCAAACCTGGAGAATTTATTGGTCAGACCTCTGCCGTCGGACCAATCTGATGTGACCGGCTCTGTGACTCACACGCGCCTTCATCAGTCAAGCTCAGTTGGTTATTGAGGTGGCCTTCTGACGGTTGAAGACCAGTTATTGCTTCTGGCTCATTGCTGTCGGTGATGGTTTAGGAAAACCGTAGTACTTATTGCGTGCCTCATAGCTATTAAGTCATCTGGCATTAGTTCGCGTTATCCTTCGGTTTCAATAATTCGATTGGTGTCTGTCATGTCCCGACGAATGGTGCTAATTATGTATCCGAGGCCAAATGACCTGTCAGCTGTGCTTATTACCGAGACAGCGTGAAGTGTTATTCCGTATCCCTTGGTAGGCAGTATTTTCGAATGCAAATAACCTGTGTGGTTCCCGCTGTTTAGCATCACACCTTTTATTTTTTAGTACATATGAATCGTAGTCAGTAAGAATAGATGGTACTCTGTGTGACGTTTATTTCGGTTTATTGGTGGTTAAAAAACCGAACCTTCCTTTGAGCTTTCGCTTTGCAGTTAGTAGGCTCTATGCGACGGATGCAACTTACCGTGTTTGCTTTCCGGCTATCCTCCAAAGAAGTGTTTTTAAATCAAACCAAGAACGAACATTCAAAATTAGCGTTCATACGAGTTGTCGCTCTTCTCAGTTTCATGTAACGCCCCGCACACATACAAATAAGAGGCATGGATCCACGGGTTTTCAATATTCGTCTTACTGCCAGTAACTTGATGTCTGTGACAATTCTGGCCTCTGGGGTCCTGTATGCGGTCATAGTTTGTTGGTTAATCAACACCCGTCCTGCCTCGTGCGCGCCAGTGGTTGCGTTACTTATCAAGGGGCAGTAATCGAAAAGCGGACGTATTTTTATAGATAACTACTGCATACTGTGGGAGGGGATTCGAATATCAGAACAAAGAACACTGGTTATTCAAGTTAATATGGAGTATGTTTTTGCCCTCGTTCGGATGAGTATCCGTTCAATCCATTGAGATATGCAAGGACACCCTGTCCCGTTACATCAGGTTCTACCTGGTTCGTATCCCTAAGGTCGCGTTGCAGGTTCATTGCCTTGACTTAAATCGGATAGATTTGCAAGTCCTCCCGTAGACCAGGTATGCACGTTGATGTGTTCAACTGGCTAGCTGCCCACATATGAAGTACAGTCATGAACATCAGCTGGATGTGCTCTTAGTTTTAGAGCTGTCCCTTTCTGCTTGCCTTCCTTCGTATTCCGCCTGGTTTGCACTGACCAAAATGCGTTTATGTGGTTCAGAACAAATTGCATGTGACATTTTCTTCCCCGCGGCTGGGTTCATTGTCACTGTTCAATGAGGCATGAAAATCCAGGAGTGCATGCCAGCCCACTGTGTCTATCACCGTTCCCGAGGGTCTAAAATGTGGTAACGGGTAATTTTTTTCTATTTGGATCACGTACAATAATAGATTGCAGCTTCATTGGATATTGTAACTTTCCCCGAGACGTTAACCTTACTTGTCGCAGACCTTAATGTATACTGACGTGACAGTAGTATGAACCATATGGAGAACCGCAAAGGGTCTGCCAAGCATGTTAAAATTGGAAGTACCCAACAATCTTGAGGACATTTGAGTGACCCATTACCACAGTGCCCGGCGGAAAACCTGCTTGTTGTTCTGCTTTTAGTAATAAACGAAAACTAATCGGTCAAAGCTGACTATCCGATCGTATTTCCTTTCCTGACAACCCTGATCGCAACGGTTTCCCCCTTAAACGCCCCTCGTTCGATAGCAAGTGAATGGGCCAAGTTTGCCGTTGTCGTTGCTTTGCTTATTCCTTCCCCCCTCACCACCACGTTTCTGAGCTCTAGGTCTGTGATCATCCTTTATCCAACCATGTGTCCATTTAGATTAAGGTGAATGTGTTTCTCTCCTCTACCAAGCTGTCAAGCAGTTTATTGGGGGAGTGGCTTCATGAGAATCACTTCCCGGATAGCGAATGCTAGGGTAACTTTGCTTGCCTGTATGTTGTATAGCTGGCAGACTGACCTATGAGTATCTATCCTTTGGAGTGCTAATCCAATTTTAAATGGAAATTTTGTTTGCCAGTCTTTTACGGTCCTTCTCCCATTGTCTTCTGTCCCTACAGTGAAGATACAGAAATCGATACAAATTACCATGAGGTGGTTGATAGCTTCGACAAAATGGGCTTGAAGCCCGAACTCCTTCGTGGGATTTACGGTTATGGTTACGAACGGCCATCTGCTATCCAGCAGCGTGCTATCAAACCGGCCATTGAAGGACGTGATGTAATCGCTCAGGCCCAATCTGGAACGGGAAAAACCGCGACATTCGCCATAAGCCTTCTGCAGAGAGCCGATTTGACCTCCAACCAGTGTCAAGCCTTGGTTCTTGCTCCAACGCGTGAACTCGCACGGCAGATTAAACTTGTACGTCCTCGTGACAACTTACGCTTAATTTCATCTTAGGTGGTGCAGCGTATAGGGACATATATGAATGTGAGGTGTCATACATGTATTGGTGGCATGAGTGTGATGCAGGATGTTGCGACTTTGCAAGAAGGTCAGCACGTTGTTGTCGGGACACCGGGTCGTGTGTTTGACATGATGAATCGACGCGTCCTGACCACATCCGCGATCAAGATTTTTGTCCTCGATGAAGCGGATGAGATGTTATCGCGTGGTTTCGCCGAGCAGATCAAAGATATCTACCGGTTTCTACCGGATGATGCTCAGGTACGTCGACTTTGTTCTTCGTTTTTTAATAGTTTATTTTAGATAATGCTTTTGTCGGCCACTATGCCACGAGACATGTTGGAAGTCACAAAGAACATTATGAAAGATCCTGTGAAGATTTTGGTGAAGAAGGAAGAGCTAACACTGGATGGCATCAAGCAGTTCTATATTAATGTGTCCGAGGAAAAATACAAACTGGACACGTTAATGGATTTGTACGGCATTATGCATTTAAGTCAAGTGGTCATTTTCGTGAACACGGTGCGGAAAGCTGAAGCCCTTTACAATGAACTGATCAAGCAGAAATTTAATGTTTCGTGCATGGTATATATTCCATTTATGCTTCATTAATACCCTGTTAAGAACAGCGATATGGATCAGGAGGAACGTGATCGCGTTATGAGTGAATATCGCAGTGGCACCTCGCGAATCCTGTTGTCCACAGATGTGTTAGCTCGCGGTATTGATGTGCAACAGGTCTCCCTTGTTGTCAACTATGATCTTCCAAGTAACCGCGAAACTTATATTCACAGGTTGGTATTTATTGTTCGGTCGCTCGCTTACGGCTAACCGCAATTCTTTTCCAGGATAGGTCGTGGTGGTCGTTTCGGTCGTAAGGGTACTGCAATCAACTTTGTCACACAGTCGGAGATGGAAGCTCTTTGTGATTTGATGAAGTATTACAACACGGAAATTGTCGAGATGCCTGATGAGATTGCTGACTTCCTGTAATTACTTGATCAACTCACCGATACAAAAAGCAAATCCTACTTGAACTGTTCCGGTTACTCTGTCTCTGCATCTCTGTCTCTCCTGTCCTGAGTGAACAGTAAAACAACTCCAACTTGTGAATTGTCGGTTCCCCTCCTTGTGTTCTATTTTTCCACATCCTAATTCTGCATAGGTTCTGCTCTATTTCTACTGCCTGCTGCTCTATCTTAATTCTCGGCCACATCGTGCCGATTTTGGTTGTTCCTATTGTTAGACTGATGTACTGCAACAACGCGCTTGTCTCCATCCCACGCAGGCATACTCAGTTCCGATATTTACATTTCCAGATGCATCCGGTTTTTTTCAGGATATGTCTCTGCTTTTTCTTCTCTCTAGTGTGTCGGCGACGATCCTATTGTGCATCACGCTCCTCACACCCGGAACACACCTCTGAACATACATTTATTTGGAAGAAATGCTGCGCTATTATATTACACAAAAGTCCACTCCGTTATGCTGGCATCGGTTTCCGCATCGGCCCACCGATGAGCACTCGTGCACAATGAGTAATGTCACGTACGGTTTGCGCTGAGCCGCATGTGCACCCACCAGATCGCCCTGTACCCGGTGTAGACCTGATCTAATGGGATCGAAGGGTGAACAGGAGAGAGCAGTTCGAAAGCCATCAGCAGATCCAACTGATTGCCCATAATTGTCAATTCAAATAAGTGGAACTCAACAATTAAGCTCCACAGTGCACGCAAACGGCCATCTGATGACCCGCACTACTCAGAAGACGCCTTATGGTTAGCTAGTGCTAGCCATCATTCCACTTGACCTGTACAACGATTAGCACAGTCACCTCCGGTATTGCTATAGACTTAACACTCCGAAATGTTCGTGGTGTTAGAGCGGGTCTTTTGCAGGTGGGTACAGTAGACACATAAGTAAGATGCATTAAATTACATCTTAAAACAATGCAATGCGTTATAATAAATTGTGCGTAAAATAAGTTTGAGATAACAGTGAAAAACAACGTTCAACCTTCGAACTTAACCACATTCCATCAGTGGGTTATCGCTTACGGTTCTCGTAGGTTGTGGTGGTGGATATAACTAAACGGTTGCCACTCGGAGCATGTATAAATGGTCTTCTGGTAGCCAGCACCGCACATGAGATGCCCCCAACCTACATATGGCCAGCTAGTGCTAACCACTATTCCTTGGTTTATACAGCGATATATATATATATATATATATATATATATATATATATATATATATATATATACGGGTTCGAAATGATTTGAAGGAATGAAAACAAGTCTCGTTCGTATATGGTGCTTTAGTGAAAAGTGAACGAACTTAGAGGGCGGCACTAGCGTTAGGATAAAAAATCAATGCAAACCAGTCATTACAGCCGTATAGTCAAGGTCATGGGTTCCTGACGGATGTGGCTTCGTCGAGTTAGTCTAACTCTGACTGAGCGTTTTGCCGTTACCTTGAAATAAATTGAATTAAGCATACGCATGTGTTCGCACCTGGAGTGGGTTGACCCATTTGCTGGGGTACCCCCCACCCCTTGTGAGTAACCAGTCCACAGTGATCCCGGAAATCATACGGTCCCTCAGTTTGAATTCAAATGGTAGAAGTCTCCTGCAGGTTGCCCGGGTTTCTTCCTCACTGACTGATTATAGGACAAATAAAAGGCTAACTCGAGCAAGAGCTCATGTCATGTGAAGTTACAGTCCGAAGAAAATGATGCTCTTCGGTTGCGAAATTTGTACGGTCGGTCCAGACATGGGAGTTAGCTGTGGGCAGTGGATAGGATTTATGAGCCCAAGTCACAATTGAGGAGCTCCCGTGGTCTGAATAGCTTTGTGGTAAATAAATTTTGATTCTTTCTAGACCAGGTGAAAGAACCACGGTCGGGGGTTATGTCAGGTCAATTTTCTTGTTTCATTTGCTAGCAAGTCAGAAAAATCTTATTCCGAAATAACTCCGCGGTCAATAACACGAGACCATTTTCCTCCTCGCGCCGTATATAATCGACAGACTATCCGCCGCCCGTACGAATATAAAACCATCCAAAAGCATGATGAGTAAAAGATGAGGGCCTACGTTTAGCCGAAACAGTGCTCGATCCTGTGGACGGACTGAACAAAGGGACGGCGCTTGCTCAGTGAAGTCCGATATCAAGGAATTCTCTGGAATTTATCAAGAAGCATTCCAAAGATATCTTTAAAGAAGTGAATAAGAAATAGCATTTCATAGCTTGAAGCCAGCTGTTTTTGGTATGTAGATTGAAATAGTTTCTATCTTTTCGGCAAACGACATTGCGGTTTGAGAGTACTATGTATAGGAAATCGCAACGGATCGTAAATTTAGCTTTGGTTCCTTGAGTGATAAGTTTTGAAAGTTTGTGTTGCAAGTTGGATGTGAGCGGACAAAACCAAGGGAACCGGGTAGTCCGCATGGCTCTGTGCGAACGGCATCATGCCCAATATAATAACGCTTTCGATAAGCGGAATCACTCTAGCAAGCCGGTAAAGCTTTCGATAAATTTCGTGCTGATGGATAAATTGAACTATCTGAATGATAAACAAATGAATATAGGTTCATACGCTCAACAGCTTCCTGTGGAAATGTAATCGATGACTGAGCTGGATATACGATGTTCAAACATGGCAATGCCACTCCAAATTCGGTCCACATGGCAAAATCATGACAGTTCTAGAATATGCGCGACTTGCAACGCCCGCATACGCACTGAAATGGCTCAGATCACGATCAGCGACACTCGTATTGTCAGTTCTTATCCTCAGTCCCCTAATCTATATAGACTTATTCTCTTGACCTCATTCAGCTTGATTTCCTGCGGCATATAAGACACGCACTAGTTTCTAAATATATAACCCATACATATTTATCTTAATTGTAGCTATATCTTCAGGGAGAAAGACAACATGATTGACACTTGTTTTCAAACTCCTTAAATGGCTAGTGCAAATCATGTTTATACGCACACACCACAAGAGTATAAACTAAGAAAACGTTTCCCGGTCTCACCCAAATGTGTACATGGGCGCATACACATTACATGATCTGAGAGTCTATTGGTCTTGAAAATGTAGTCAGTTTAGCAGGAGAACCTTGACTGGCTTTGTCTGTTTGTAACCACGAAAGGCCCGCAGTCTGACATAGGTTGATTCACTTGTGTCCAGGATACGTTTGTGCGCACACGGGTGGTGATTACATGTTAGTATCTATCCTATGGCCTTTGTTGACCGAGTGAGCAGTGATGGCGCTTCTAGTTGATCCTGTGCATAATCACCTAGTCCACCTTCTATAGACTTCGATAGATACCAGTAGCTGAACAGAAGGATCATGGGATTACCAAAATCGAGACTAGTTACGGAAGGTGTAATGCAGAAATTGGACCTGATTACACCCCAACGGATCACTGCAAATCCTCGGATCTGATATGTGGACGACGCATTTGCTACCCTGAAACGAAATTCAATAGAAAACACGTTTGGATTGGCCGATACCACACTCGAGGAGTGCAATTTTACAATCGAAACGGTGAATGAAACAGACTACCTTTATTGGGCGCCACAGAGCGAACACTTCAAAGTAGCGTACGTCAGAAGAAGCTCACATAGACCAAGGGTTGACCTACCATGGCTGAATTAAAAATCTATTCTAAAGTGTAGAAATACGTCGCAGCACAAGAGAACTGGGAAGAATAGAAGCTAATCACTTATGTCGAGTACTGTAAAAACAACAGACAGTCAAGGAACTTTATCTCAGTATCAATAACGGCAGAACATACAATTAAGCGAATAGTGCTCCCCGACATCAGGAAATCATCTGAACTGACAACGAAAATACTGCAGCTATACGAAATTTCAGTGGTTCATAAGTTGAGTGTTACCTTGAAAAAATTGATTTCATCACCAATGGATAAAACCGGAAAGGTTAACCAGAACAAGGTTATCGACTAGTTAAATTGCTGCAGACGAAACAAGCACTACATTGGATAAACCGGAGGGAAACTATCTACAGTGACCAACAAACACAATGCGATTGCAAGAAGACATGATCCAATTTTCTTGATTTCCGTACATGGAGATCAGAAAGGTCGCCCTTCCTTTTTGGAAGACGTAAAGATTCTGGTGCATGGAGACACAAAACACGGAAAGAAATTTCCGGAAGCGTGGTACTGCACGACGAACTCATTCAGCTTATATGTCGAACTAGACCCAATCAATGCCACTCTACGAGCAAGAGGTTGCTGGATCATTGAATCGGATGACCTAAACTAGACCGAGACTTAGACAAACGGAGCAAACGAAGAATCCAACTTCGGGTCTAGTCCGATAAAGGTCACACGGTACGAACCAGAGAGATTAAGTCAAAGACGAAGGTCAAAGGTCATCTAGGCATCGATCAACCAGAATACGACTGAAAAATCAGAGCAGTAGGAGTACTCACCTCAGCAACCAATCATACTCGAAGTTTACTGCATTCAAGAGCATGTACACCATGACTTAATGAAAAACCACCAGTGCATTGCCTCGTTCCGTTCCGCAACTATGCACTGATGGCCTGTCCTAGTTTGGTGACGAAACATTGCAACAGAAGTGGGGAACTCAGGGAACAATTCAACCACCAACTGACAAACCTGAGCTACGAACTCTATATCTTAACGTAGAAGACATTCAACAAATGGAATCGAGCAATGCTGCGGTGCATGTTTCACAGATTTCAGCAAGGCTGTTTTCTTCGGCTGGTGAGTTTTCGGTTCCAAACAAATGAAGGTCAGTATTGTCTCCTAAGAGTAATATGCAGTTTACGTCATGTGAAAATTAGTGAGTCGGTGGCAGGAAGAGGGTGGGTTTATTGGGGTGCTTCTCGGGATTTGCTACCCGTTACGAAATTCTTCTGTCGATGGCTGGTAGATGAGATGGCTCAAGTGGTTAGAGCGCTAATTTACTGACTGGAAGGTCCGTGGTTCGAACCCGACCTGTGCCTCTCGACTTCCCCTCGTGCTTCCTTCGGGTGACATGGCAGCTAGGCAACGGAAGGGTTTTACAGCTGAACGATTTTTTTCTTTTTTTGGTACAACCCCACCTGTTGAACTGGTAGAGATCGCAAGCCGTGATGGTTTTTGAAACACTGCTATTCGATAATGTGTTGGAATATTGGTAGCTCAGTTGCATTAGTTGGTAACTGATCAGGTGGCTGTTGATCTGCTCGCCGAGCTTGGCAATTGACTTGCAATCGTTTTGTCACCACTGGCCAGTGTACTTTTGTTGCTACACAAGGTTCATTCGTGTGACATTCCATTCGTGTGATTTTTAAGATATTTACAAGTTTGGTGTTTTACTAATATATATTCAGGGGTACGAAAACACAATCCGCTATACTGTCAAAAACACCCTGAAGTGGATTGTGCACCCATCATAAAGAGATCATACCCCACGCCTGACCAAAGCAGAGCGGGGGCTTTATTTGCTAGTTTTTAGCTGAGGTCACAGAGTTGACGAATTTATAAACAGTATCGAAACTATGATAACAATTATTATAGCGTTGGTGAGTCGCTTCCAGATTATTATACGGGGAGGTTATAGTCTGTACGTAGTCTTCACATTAGAATGATGCAGTCGTCAGACTTATGATTGAAGCTGGAACTAACTCTTTCATGTTAGCAGCTGTTGTACTCCAAGTTGGAGAATACGCACAAACGCTTGACGACGCCAACTAATTTACTCAGTAATATGCCAAATTGTGCCTTTCAGTTAATCATAGCTACTCACACCTTCCCCATTGTTTTCTCTAGGAGCATGCTCGCAACAATATTAGCTTTTTATATTTAGGCTGTCACCGCCAGAGCGCAGATATCCGGTTTCGATTCGAATGTTCAACAGAATTGCAGTAGGCTCCACTACTCTGGTACGAACATGGCAGTAAAATTTCTGCCACGCAAAGAGTTGTACACCCTACAGCCCAGACATGGTTGCCAACTGATGGTGACCTCACAACTTTCGTCCCGACTGGTTGCGCTCAAGTTCTAATGAATATAGTTTCTTCCTTTCACTTTTTACACTATGGATAGTTGTCAATCGTCATTTTGAGAGTGTTCCAAATGAAGTTTTCGTGTTAATTTTGGTGATCATTCAAACGTCTGTGGTCAAAGCAATTTGACTACTAAAGCCTAAAAACAAGAAAGTAGCTGCAACTGCGCCCCCGTTCGTATGACATCACCATATCACTGAGTACACATAGCCATTGATTAGTCGTTCTTTGTCTGTTTTTTGTATCTTTCAATAGAAACCTGTTTCAGTCCTCAGGACACGGCTAGGCAATCCATCAACTGGTATGGTATGAACATTGTTGATTCAATCCTTAACTTAGACAAGCAGCTGATTCGTTGCCGAAAACGGTTCATCACACTTTAACTTGACTAATCCCACGCCCCCATTGTACATGTGCAATGTTTTGAAGGCAGCAATGATCAGACACAAGCACTCTTGTTCTGTTTCCGGAAAACAGTGTTCAGACTTCATACCCTGCCTCACACCAATATGTGCTTGAGTTGAATGGAAGTAGAACAGGCTCTAGGGACTGTAGGATTCAGTTCGCCGGCTATGCTTGCATCCAACATGAGGTAACCACCTCCATAAGCAAACCCATCCACTATCTCCAGTAGTTCAGATGGAAGCAGGAAGGAAGCACGAGGGCCGAGATACTTTCAGGTTGCCCAAGCCTGAACAGAAGCAGTCGAGATGCAGAGGTTGGATTCGAACCATGGACCTTCCGGTTAGTTAGTTCGCGACTTAACCACTGAGCCATCTCGAGCTCGGTAGTTCTGATGCCCTGTTGGTGTGCTTATCCGGTCTTGCAACACCACACTGAAGGTGTCTTGTACGTACTAAATTTCGTGGTAATATTATTTAGGTTACTTAGTGTGTCTTGCATCCGCGTGGAAACTGAACTAAGCAGCGCGATATCAGCCACATACTCCAGGTGTTAAGGCTTTCCCATGGAAGAAGATCGATACCATGGGTAGAAGACTTGCCGTAAGTTTCTTCGAAAGTTATTTAGACTACAAGCCTGATGGCAAGGAGCAGCCCTGACAGAAGAGCTTTTGGTGGCGGACTCAGGAAAATATTCTTCTCAGAACTTCATTCACACATGGTGTATACGGATTTAAGAAGTGTGCGGAAAATGTCCGGAGCACTTTCGGAAGAGATATATCGCCACAAATCAGCATGACTGAGTGAGTCGTACGTTGTTTTTAGATCGAAGAAGCCGAAGGTTGTTGGCCAACTGTGTGTGTGGAGGTGTTCGAATTGTCGGAAATTAAAGTTATGGTCAGTGAATCCACAACCCAGGTGGAAACTTGCTTAGTTTTCACTACCGTTGATATTTTCCATCCTTCTGACATTCCCTTCCAAATTCTCCGAATGAGTTTTGTCAGACAATGAAGGAGTCCTTTTCCTTTATCCTCAAACAGGTCAAGGAGAAAACAATCGCAGCTGGGTACTTCGCCGCGCTTCAAAAGTTTGATTCCTTTTTGTACCTCATCTTCTGTTTGGATTGAACCAGATGAGAAGCTGATGGTGCGCTGACCGTTACATTGGGTACATCGGGTCGGTTAAATTGTTCTTCAAAGTGTTCCACCCACCGAAGCAGGCGGACGGAATTGAAATGGAGTTTTGAGCCGTCCTCTTTTATAAGAACTTCATTAACTGGTGGTACTCATAGGAACAGATAAAGCAGATAAGAGTTCGAATTCGTCCAGTTGCGTGTGACCCCTTCAATCCTTTGACATTCCCTAAACAGCGCTCTTCCTTATCGGTCGGAAGCCGTGGACTAAGTGTCGTTTTAGTGGTCTTTCTGAAATGTATTGTCGGCGCGGTGGGATCGCTTC
The DNA here is from genome assembly GCA_004794785.1 of Opisthorchis felineus. NCBI lineage: Eukaryota > Metazoa > Platyhelminthes > Trematoda > Opisthorchiida > Opisthorchiidae > Opisthorchis > Opisthorchis felineus. Next base: position 34,307 of record SJOL01002454.1, read on the forward strand.
GAACTAATCAGGTACAGTTATTAATTCAGATATCCAACTTGAATTCAGCCACGACTTTGTGTTGAGACGCACGCAGTTAGACACCAAACTGAGTGCTTCGGATATCAAACCAGTTTTCAATCAACAGGCCACTTTATTTCCGGTTCGGTAATTGTGTAGAGGGCTACTGCTAAGAGAATTTTTGAACACATCTTGCAGACGGTGAATAACAAACAGGTGAATGGGGATCGAGTTGCGACGAACAAGGGCGCCATGTTCTAAAAGGAGACACGGTCCTGAACACAAGATAGCCAGCTACAGTTAACCGTATTAGTGCTATGGTAATGAATGGTCAAATCGAGAAGCAGAGGGTGGTATGCACTAATAACAGTCTACACTGTGCAAGACAATGGTTTTCAGTTGCTAGGTACACCTTGTCTCTTATAAATACAATCCCAAAGTGAAACAAGTCACAAGGAGATTTGTCGCTTTTGAGCAAAACTTGTAAGAGTTACTGGGTGAGGCCCCGGACGCGGGAGGTGTTTCCTCTGTAGTATAACTGCTACACGTGTTCCGTGATTGTCGGTGGACCTGCGGAGTTCGGTTGTTTCCTGTCTTATGTGCACGTGTGTGTGTTGCGTCGAGTTGAAGGTGCATTTATAGTGCGCAGCGTAAAAACATACGACCATTCCGGCTTGACAGTTGCATAAACAAAAACAACTTGACCTGATTTGGGTGAGGGTCGTAAGCATGGCACACGCTGCATGTGGTAGCAGCGTAAGCAAAATGGATAGGAAATTGTAAGTGCACTTGTGCAGTCGGACTGAGGGAAGTGGTCGAAAAGTTAAATAAGCAAAGGGGAGCCGTCGCAACTGCTATGTGGTCAACTTGAGTAGTTGAATGGTTACGGTTTGGAGGGCACCAGGTAATGCGGTGCTCAAGCTTTTGCTGAAATTTTGTGGCCCTGACAAACTGATGGCTCCCAGGGTGAAGATGCAGGCAACGATCGTCGTTGTCGGTCCTGGGAACATTTACACCGAAGCTTCCACCGAGACGGCTCTCCTGCTTGCAGACTACTCCCAACTGTGCATTTAAATTGTCAAGCAGAACAGCGATACCCACACACCTGGCCATCCGCAGAGGTTACCGAAGTTTGCTTTGATAGTGACACTACTATGGTTTGTTAGGCCATATGCAGAGACTACGAATATATTCCGGTCTTAGGGCCGCTGGTTGCAGATTCTGACAGATCCGGCCGGTCTGATTGCATACAGTCACTTCTTCATAGGAATTCAGTCAAGCAGAACGTCTTCAGCTCTTGCACTCACCATTGAAACCAAGGGAGGCCGCTCATGGATCACCTGCTGCCTGGAGAGTAAACCGTGAGTAAACTGGGCTGTATTGGGCCGTGTTCAGACACATCATCATAACACGGTTTTGTGTGCGTGTTTTGGAGAGTGAAGCAACGTGCGCAAGGGGAATCTGTTGACCACTCTGATAAACAGTATGGACATTAAGTGCTGCTACGTTGAACAGATCCCTTGGTGTTAGTAGTGCATATTTAGACTTTATTTTATGATGCATGGCTAGGAATCGACAATGAGTTAACAGAGTTACAAACAGACGAGACTGTATTGGCATGTGTAGTAAATAGGATTGTAGCTGATAAATAAGGGAAACCAGCCGAGTTTCCCATGCTGCGTGGGCAGGTGTCTACTCTCGATTACACTGGAAAAGGTGGGTTTGTTTTAAGTACCTTATCTCGAAACTTCGACTCAAAGGTCTTACATACAAGGCAAGACGGTGGGGTCTTGCTCCGGGGCCCACCCCATTTTCGGACTCAAACGTCTGGCCGACGAGAAAACAGGGGGAACCTTCCCAGGGTCAATGACTTAATGGTCTGGCCTAATTGGTTATGGGAGTCTTGCCTAGCACGCGGCCACAGATAACAAGGCATACGTGTCTGGCTCCTAATGCGACTGGCGCACAGTGGGTGCCTTCTTAGCAGCACCAGAACCTGGTTTCAAAAATTGTTCGACCGTACTAAATATGGGCCGGCGATTGCTGTCAACCTTCGAGCGATCGCACTGTGCGGTTTAGCGGGTGAATTTCTCTAATTTGTGTTTCCTTGGAATGGTAGAATCCCGGCTTCCACAAATGTGGATATGTTGGTCACCTGGAGTGAACATCGCTCTGCTTTTTTACAATCTTTAAAGAGTACAGAATGACTTAACGCATAGACTCAAAACACGAGGGCTCGTTTTTGTTTGCCTGGCTGGGCTCCGTTGGTCTTGCGTGAAAACGTTCACCTCGCGGTAAAATATATTAACGGAATAGAGGCTTATATCCTTTATGTTATGTTGCTTTTTAGGCTACCAAACGGCAGTCAGCCTTAAATCTTTTTGGCCGCTTAACTGTTAGTAACTCGCCAGCTAAGCCGATTAACCTGCATAAAATTGGATTCAATACGAATGGTGGTGACCCCTTCAATATAAACTTGAAAATGTCAATCGATTTGCGGGTAGAGTTTTCACTCTGGTTCCCACTTTATTCAAAGCCCCGATGCTTTTTCCATCGAATTAGTACCCAAACGCAAAAACACTAGTAACTGATGTGATCTTTTGCAGATACTGGCTAAAATACTCAGTGTACGGCTCAGAAGTACAGACAGGCGTGTTGAACAGACGCTGCTCCCTAGTTTTCGCATCAATGATTTGAATCTGAGAATCGAGACCCGATAGCAGGAAATTTGGCATCTGTCCCATTTTATAGCAGAGTTCTCCGACAGACCGAACTGATGGGATCTGTTGAATGCTTCAAAGAGTCAGAAAGTTTTTTGGCGCAGTCTCAAGCTGTACGAATTATCAGTTCATTTTCATCCAAACGCAGAAAAGCGTCCTATATTCGGTAAATAGGTATTAATGAATGCAGACGTAGCTGGTCCCAGAAAGACCGTTGTTTTAGTAGAAAAGCTAAGAACTTTCTTGCAAAATGCGAGCATGAACCGTTGATTTTTCTGTCTTGCAAAAACAAACCAGCATTCTGAAGGATATCTCTGAACTGTCTGACATAAAACATTAAAGACAAGTGAACAGCTTTTATATGTGTATGGAATGTATGGCGGAAAACATATACTGTAACCAGCTTTCCTTGAGTTTGTCAGTTTTTGAAAAATGCCAACATATATATCCAAAATAAGTATTAGGATGGTGTATTACGTCTATACATGTATCATGATATGTCGGTTATCGTTCCAACTGAAACATGATGCGGCTTGGTGCAGCACATTCAGTTGCTTAAAAACACCATAAACGAGAGATTCAGCTGGGTTCCAGGTGAGTCTCCCGCAAGACCAAATTTGCTTGCAAGTGAGTGTGTTTCGCTAAGTATTAGGGTTTACTTGGCATTTATGTAGCTGACATTCAGTTTGGCCTGCAAAAAGTGGGCTGTTTTGTAGGCTACTATCACGCTTTAGCGCCATTTTGCAAGTTGAAAAAAGCGGTTTGGAAAGTCACGAAACTAAGAAACAAAGGTTCTCGAATAAAATCGAATTCGCCAGATCCAGAGATATGTTTGACTTGTGCTTTCGTCACAAAGGGAGTGGAACTTACCGCATTTTGTGTACCTTCATAACCCATTGAGCTATACTGGAAATTGTACCTGTGACAACCACAAGGTCTCCCATATCAAGTTGGTCAGTGGTTAGAGGTCTGAATAACACAATGGCCTGGTCCTACAAGCTGTGGGTTGGAATAAGTGTGGCGACTTACTCGTTAAAAATTTAACCTGCTCTGAGGGTCTTACGTCAACCATCGCTGCCCTGAGGTTAGGCTTTTGACACAAAGGCTTTGGTTACCAACCCTAGTCGTCTTCCTGTCTACGTTTTGGAGCCATGGCAGTATCCCAGCCCACATATAATCATGAACTCTACACTTACAAATAATCCCACCTGGTTGTATGGCAGTGGTTTTGTTGCCAATGATGATGATGAGGACAAGTTCCAAAATTGGCCAATGAGGCGCGTACCGCTAGTGAATGTCGCAGGAGGACGAGTTTCAACAATACCTGACTCAGTGCTACACGTTGAAAGCCCACAATGAACACCGAAAGATAGTAGTAGTTACTCAGGGAAATGACATGTGATTAGTTAGCCAATCTCTGAAATTGTACTGTGTCCCCAACAAGATGAGAGATTCCATTTCCTGTATAAGTATACTTGACCACACTACTGACTAGCCTTCTGCAGCTCAAAGCCAGATTTCAGCTCCTGTTCGAAAGGTTTCAGGTACCATCACTCTTCAGGAATAGTGGACTACGCAGAGTTCGTTATCCTTCTTTAGAAATAAACATACGTTAACCGTTGCTCAACGTAAAAGATGAAAGCTCACCATTGGGAGAAAAATAAAAAAAGCATATCCGAAGGGGATCACTTGAAAATTCAATCACCGGTGCGTTTAGCGTCGCACTCTCGTTATACCGGTAAATTTGGCTCCGTCAATCTTGTGTTTCCTCAAGCAATTTACAATCTAATTTCCCCCAGGTAATGATCATACTAGTCTCTGCTAACCAGCCTGAGGCCTCACTAATTCTCATCCCATTTTTGGTCAAAGAGACAGAGGCATAGTACACTCCATATTATCCAGTGATTTGTGTGTGTGTTGATTAAAGAATCATCTCCTAACCAATTTGGTAGCCTTTTCAACAGCCTGAGTTAGACTGAGCTTGCAGTAAGCTAAACTGAGCAGCAGAGTTTCTTGTTTTTGCAGTACTTGGTGACTTGGAACCTAAATTGGAACTGCCTCTTTGTTTAAGCCGCAAATTTCTGTAGTTTTCCTGCGGCGCACTCAAGGAGACTGTTTTTCTCATACCATATTACAAATCCTTCAGTCGAGTGTAATTTTGCCGGACGACGCCCAATTTGTAGCAGTGAGCTCAGAACTTGAAAAGGTACTTGACACGTTCAAACCCTACTTGAATATCACGTCTCCCCAAATTAGTTGATGAATAATCAAATCTCACCGGGGGACTGGAAAATCAAATGAACCCGAACTAAACCCCAGAGACTGTGTGCACTTCGGTTGAAACAGATGTGCTCACTCCGGCACTGAATTAATTTTATCACTACCTACAGTTGTTGTAGGGGGAATGTTCTGCTCAAGCGAATGTAAATATGCAAACAAACTCAGTTATTCAGAGTGAAAAGTGGGCGGGTAGGTTCTTAATCGGATGCCCGATTTCCTGAGAAAAATTCAATACTTGCCATTATTTCTGCAGAAAATCGGTTTCCAAGCTTTCTCTCACAACATCCGTTTTGGGCTTAGTTCCAAGGGATTCTGCACTGCATGAAAAATACGGATCCCACGATATGATAGCCTAGTTTGTTCGGTTCATTGCGTGCATTATTCCCCAACTCCTATGATCTGCAATTTCCGAATCCCTAGTGATCATATCACTACTGTTGTTATCTATCTCTGTCGCAGACGTTACACTAACAATCCTTTCACAGATCTCCTCAGAGTGAAAACGGACCTCACAAAACAGTGATTTTGATTCCGCAGTTTTGAGTCTCTTCGCAACCGGAGCCTGTTCAACCTTCAGGTGTATCCACTTTCGCGTTGTCGAGGAGAGTCCTGGAAGTTCAAAACGTAGTCGAGTCCGATGCATCTTCTCCTATTTTCTGACACTTGGCTTCACTTAACGGGATATGACGAGTTCCGTTGGGCGCATCTTGAAACTGGGTTAGTTAGAGTACTGGTCACGAGCCTTCACTCTCAGGGTTTCATCTACGAAAGTAGGGTGCATAACTATTCTGAGGGAGAATATAATGAGGTGCGAAATTTACACCGGACACCTACGCCGTTGTAAACTGCACTGTATATTTCTTGAATATAAGTACTCACAAGGTCGCTGAAAACTCATCGAAAGTCCTGCTTGAAGAGTCCCAAGAACGTTAAAAATGTGGTGGGCAGTCAAAGATCTTTCAGAAATTTATGGGCAGTTTCATTCATGAAAATAAACTGCGATATCTAGAATATCATACCAACTGGAACATTCAGTTGAAGAATATCACAAATGAGAGGTTCAACTGGGATTCAGTCGAGTATCCCGTAAAAACTAAATTAATATGCAAGTGAGTAAATTTCAATGTATCTGTGTGTTTTAACGCAACTTCGACCAAATTACAGAAAACCCCCAGCATGTTTTCGCCGGAATTTTATGCAATGCACATTATGTAGTTTGTTTCTGTCTTTGACATAGGCATATTGGGCGGAAACTTCCAAATAGAATAAGCATATAAGATACAGTACGGTCTTCAGAACTCTTATGAGATGCTTTCGTCCACTGCACAGATTAGCATTGACACAAAAAGAACCTAGTGAAATGCCACAGATAAACTGAAGTAGCACACACGAAACAATTATGAACGCATAAAGGCGGGTCCATTGACTAGCTTGTACTTAGTACTTAGTTCAAATGCGTTCGCCTTGATTATATTCGGTTTTTGGTCTGTAGTGAACTAATGCAACCGTAAAAGCCTTAGTGCCAGATATTTTGGATTAACGTGAAACAGAGTCATCCACTCCACCGGAACTGTGACTTTATAGTGGAAAACCAGGGCAGTACTGAAACTGAAATAGCGGGAGTATACAGCTAGCGAATAGAACCGCATCCAGAAGGCCAAGCAAGGTTCCGGTTTTTATTTTGAATGAGTCTGTCGCTTCGTTTACCGCCCAAGGACGTCTGAGGACATCCAAAAGGGAGGTGAGTACATCACAGAAAAGTTCCCGAAGGTTTGTTTTATGAAAGTATCATTACATGGCTTTTTCCATCAAAAGGTTCCAACAGATAGAGATGTATTCTTATCGTGAGCAAAGCACATATAAAAATGTCCACATTCCTCACGCGAGGAAAATTTTGCGAAAACAATGTACAATACAAGCATATTTATTATTCGTTTAAAAAAGTTTGTAAAAAGGCAGTGCACTTAACTTTTAAGTTCACGTGCATTATGTCCGAAATGTACTGCACGCAGGCTACCTCGAGATTCCGTTGCGAAGATATTCAATAAAGTTCCTTTTGTACTGAACTAAGTAGTATGGGACGAGTGTTCAAAACCCACAGTTGGCAAACTCCAGCAATTTCGTCATTTACATGGGCATAAAAGCAAACATTCGTTCACACTGTTGTGCCGGTCAGGGATTGACTACCTCAGCTTCCGGAGACTACGCCTACCTTCTGAGTCAGAAACAGTGCGTAACTGATAATGGAGAGTCTATGGATTTTGAACCATCCCGCACTAATTAATTCCCAAAGAAGAGAAGCATCGCTGACTAGATGTGCCACTAACTTTTCGGAGGGCGGCGTTTTATCCACTTTGTCTCAATTTTTTATTACTTAACCATCGGTCTCCGTAAGCACCCATAGATATCCCGAGTATAAGACAACAGAAGTGGATCATTGAGGCACAGATAGTGGATGCTGCCTGATATTGGATTCGGTTGTATTCCTTGACCATGTTCATTTTGAGGTCAACAGTTACGACGCACTGGCTATAGTCAAGAAATAAGTGCCAACGAAAATGGAAGCATCTAGACATGTCCAAGTGTTTTCATGCCTTTATTAACAATGAGTAAAGAACCTGAAGGGTTGGTATCTCTTCTACGCAGCAGGTTCCAAATAAGTGAGAAGTGGAGGCAAAAAATTCCGCACGCTTTCTTGAAGCAAACAGCCGGCTTTGTCGTGACAAAGAAGCATCTGCGATGAGATAACAGCATCCACAGTGACCTTGCCACACTAACCTCCTTGTCTTGTTATCAAACTAAGTCTTCCAAAGCTCAATTGCGCTTTTCATGCCGTGACCGAAAATGAGATAAATCGCTCGTTTTTGGGAATAGAAGTGTTGCACAAACATATGCTCTGCAAAGCAAACAGCACTGCTGTTGAAGATTGGATATTTTTTGAAGGATTCACACCATGTGAAAGAGACCGTGCGCCATGGAGTGAGACAGTTGCTGCTTTGTGGTAGCTCAACCCGCTGTTCTATCAGTCAACCCCGTTTTGAAAATCAGGCAACTCCCAAAATGTACCACACGTATGAATTTGGCGGTTGTGATGAAAGTTGTTTTCGTGCCGAACGGCGTGTGCCAATAAAATGGTGGTATACATTGTATGTTGTACCTCACGCACAGTAAAAACCTCGCACGACTCAAAGACAGGCAAAATACCGATTGCTTTCTATCACTTAACTAAGTCACAGCTCTGAATCTTCACGGCGATTTGAACTCGCAGCCACTCGGCTAGCAGTTGAAAAATTGACCGTTGGGTCAGGAGCGACCGACCAGTAGTGTGATTAACTCACATTCAGAAAAAATATGGCTCTCGGTGCTTCAATTAGGAATTCACACCACGTGGTCATCGGTTGAATATCTCATCTAATAACGACTTCTCAGATGAAAGGCTCACTTGTCGTGTGAGATGCGTACTGCTGAGAATTCTTAATTAGGATAAAACAGCTGTATGGTGCTTCTCAGCACAGCCTGACTACACATACAGGGCAAAAGCTTTATTGAAGAATTCCCAAATCCCCTTACATTATCAGCAAACCTTCGGTAAGCCAGAAGGAAGAATAGTTGGCCCGACGAACAAGCCATACGATAAGTCGTTTTTCGAGGAGCTAGCCGATGCGTTACTATGTCATGTGAATCCCTTATTTGAAAGGTGACTGTCCGGTATAATTGCGAGTTAATCATCCTGCTGATCAGCTGTCCGTGGTCGAACAGTTTAAGCATCAACTACTAGCCTGGAGGTTCCGAGTTTGAATTTCTCCGGGGGTTCGCGAGATGCGCATAGCCGAAGATTTCCAATCAGGATGGAACAGCTGCACAATGTTTCGCGGCTTTTCATCATAAACTGACTTGGGATGTTCCAAAATCTCCTCATATTTTCAGAGCACCAGTGTGGCGACGACCGACAAGACCAACAAAGATGAGATTATTCCGTTGTATTGTTTTAACCACTTTCGTAGAGGATGGTTTAATATGTAGCCTGTGAAAGTATCTGGAATAACTCTGACACGGCTCTCGTTCCAAAAGGCACAAACCACGTGACCATTGTTGCAAATATGGGCCCCAGTAATAGGACAACTGATAACAACAAAGATCCACATTCGGGCTACACTGATCGACAGAAAATTTGGAATTAGTCGTTCCTTTGTTCCAACCAAGATTCACGCAAAACACCGCAGAGGATCCTGGCGAAAATACTCGTTTGTTGCTAAAGAAAGACGAAGAAATTTTTATTGATCGGTGCAAATTCTCAGTTTGACGAAAGGCTCTTCAAAATTATGGATGATATCCGAGTAAAGCGAGCTGGTCTAAAGATATCCATAAGATGTGTCACTAGCGACAAGATATTTTAACGACTAAATGAAAAAAACTTGGCTAGAAGTTGACATTTGTTTGTTTTATACATGAATATTCTACACGATAGCCTCAACATTTCACATACTTCACTAAAATAACCTTTCTTACGACAGAAGAAAGACTGATGAAATAAGGCCCTTGATCTGGAGACAGAGGAAAGCTTTTCCAAGTGAAAACGAAACCATTTTTGTGATGAAAATCCTCCGAGTGATTGAGTGACTTAATGTTCATTAAGCTAGACGGAAGGTATTTTGAGAAAGAAAGAAATGTTGCTAAGGCTCTTCACGAATCTGGCTCTGATACTAGAAGGAGATGAACCCACAGTTGTTTGACTTTTCAACACAGGCGAAAAGTTTTGTGGAGACTTCATCTTTTTGGGTCTGTTGTCGTCCACCACAGCCGAAATCGTTGCACTAAGGTAATAAATTTCTGACCTGGAGAAACCCACTCCAATCTCAGTAGGAATTATGACCATCCTCTGGAAGCTATAGATGATCATGGCTTGGCGGGTTGCGTATATAGTTGACTCAGTACTTTTCACCCCACATATGGTATACATACCTAATATCAGACACCCATTTTGTGCATGAATGTACAATTGCCCCTCTGTGCAAGCCCGCCCATTTTATCACCAAATACTAAGTGCCCACAGCTTGTCATCTTATCTCAGGAAAAATGAGTACTAAGGGGCTTGTTTCACTCAATTGCCGAACATGCCCTTGACATACGAATACTACTAAGAGCACTGGCGAAGACAGTACACTAGCTTGAATTAAAGCATGTAGAACGCCAACAATGGATCTCAGGAAGAACTATCTTTGTCCATATTCTTCTGTTGCTAAGACGCACACTGAGCAGTTAGCGGCCTACCATACATTTCATATGTATCTGTTGGATGCCATTCGGTCCCCCCACACACAATATTTCTGCTTTAGATGTTGTGCACGGTTAGGTATCTCGTATCTTTTGTTGGTGTATATTTCTTTCTGTAAGTGAGGCTAATCTATGCTGAAAGGCCGAGAAGCACTGTACAGCTATATCATCCTTATTGGAAACGATCAGCAGTGTGCGCCTCACGAAACTCCACGGGGTATCGAATCCGCGACCTCCCGGCTACAAGTCTGAGCTCTTAACCGTTCAGTCACGAGCGGCTGATCAGCACAAAACTACCTGTTTGTACTAGGTAGCCATCAGTGCGGGGTGCTCGGAGGCTGTTCTCGTTCAAGTGCCCACACACTTCCGTGTCACAGATAGGTCTCAGAAAAACAGAGGCTGAAGAGCACCCGAATAGACGCGGATAACTCGCATCCTGACAGACAATCACACGAGTGCCAGACAGCCTAATATCGAGTCGTTATACGTCGTTTTTATTAAATATCGCACTCATGGTTAACCAGTACAATTGTACACCAAAAATTTAATGAGGTATTTGTGCCGCAAATAAGTGGAAGGGTTGATTGAACTCCTCGAGGATCCTTTATATCTGGTCATTCAGGAAAAAATATTTTCCTATATCCAGGACGCTGAAGAACTATACAAAAACCCACATTTCTCTCCAGGCTAAGGGTCCGGTTGCTCAGCAGACCTATCTTCATCAGTCTGGTGATTTCGGCCAAAAAAGAACCATAGCGCTTAAAGTTAGTGGGGGGAGCTAGACAACAGTTGGTGGCTTCCAAGGTTTAGAAATGTTGGAAAAAATGAAGCACAACGGCTTCTCTGTCACAATGTTCATCTAGCTGAAGAATCCGTAATCAAATAGACGACCACGACGTCATCATCATTTCACCTTCTGAGACATGTGGCACTCTAATTTGGGACATCTGTCGATCAAATGTGTGAGCTGAATGCGACCTTGTAAATTATTTCTTCAGTTGGTGGAAAGTTCGCTGCCAGTGCCCGCCGTCTTTTATGTGTTCGTAGGGTGGGCCGGTAATTTTTATAGTTCCAGTTGCCAGGATAAACTCAGCAGAAAGTCAGCATCGTCCTTTTAGAGATAAACTCAGCAGTGAATGCGTACAAAGGACCGTGTTTGGCTCTCAGAGGACCAATCGCTTGCAAGTGTGCTGAGTATGACGTTGTGGCTCCACTTGGGCCCCTCCTGGCACCTGTGTTGCAGACCCTCGGTGGTGAAGGCATCTAGATATCAGAGTACTGGCTGGTTGGTTCATTTGGTGAAAAAAGGCAGTCTTCGCCTAGCGTCTGTGACATTCGTCAGCTAGGTAAACAATAAGTGATGTTCGACAAACAATCATTTACATGCCAATGTGGTTTTCGAGGGAGACTCACCAAAATCCCAGCTGAATCCCTCGTTTATAATGTTCTTCAACTGAACCCAAAGGCCGTCTCATGTTTCATTTGGTACGATATTCGAGAGATCGCAGTATATTTTCACGGAGGAAACTACTGATAAGTTTACTGTATACTCATTGACGTCCCACAACCAGTTTCGCCGTTCTTGAGGTTCATCATTCCCCGAGCTTTTTCCAAACTTATGTTGCACTAAATTCGATAAGGATAACAATGACTTACAAAACCAGCTGGAACGGACAAGCTGGATGTGATTTATCAACTTCCTTCCAACATTCTAATAAGCGATCAAACAGGTGGTCCTGAACGATTATGCAATTTGCGCACGATCCTTCTTTTTCTGTCTAGTAAAATTTCGATAGCATTCAAAGTTATTTCAAACACAATCGCCTACGGAGTTTTACATAAAACTCAGACAAAATATATCTGATAGGGATCACGCACGTTCTGCACCGTACGTCCTTAGACTGGAATGTGTCCGTTTCACTTCTGTCTCACTTGATTCGTTTCTAGTTATCTATCAGTAACAATCACCGAATCACCAAAATGCGTTGGCACGTACCCCGATAGAAGTGAACGGAATAACAATCTTAGAGAATGCGTGGTTTTATGTGACGTACGAAGTGGTTATTTACGCCCACCTAGGTGCGTGTGCATTGAGTGTGGAAAGAAAAAAAACAGTGAGCGTCCGATGAAACAGAAGAACAAGTAGATACAAGAAAACTTGTTCTCTTCCAGTGCCGTGCAAAGACGATTGCATAGTCAGCAGTACTTGTCAGAAACCCACAGTAGGCTTAGATCACATTTATCTTGCTACGCAACTACGGATGTGCCAGACTAACCAACCGTCCATAAGTCAAGCCAACCAACTGCGAGTAGATTCAGCCACCAATTGTTGTTAATCAAATTTCCAGCAGTTGCTCTCCTCGAGGACCATCACGGAATCCTCCAGTTTACTATTTACTTGTCCTTTGAATGTGGAGATACAAAAATAATAAGCAGCAATTGTCGTGTCACTCAGTGGTTTCTTTCTGTTTTGATCGAGCAAAAGAAGAGCGTCCACAATACCTCTGAAGAAGTAGCATCCCGCACTTGCAAGCATCTTGGTAGATCCATGTATCTCCTCATTCGGAGTTCCAGTGTGCTCTAAGATCATAAGTAATTTGTTCTAGACAGGCGTTAAATTTATACTAAATCCATGAATCTTGCTCATTTATAGGGATTTTGACCTGATCATCAACATAAACAATTCCTCATCATCCCACAGTTCAGAATGGCTAACGGTCTGCGTATTTTCCGAATGAGTATTAAGGGGGCGCTGGTAATAAGCACTGCCACCTGAGGTCCAATGCGCTCTCGTTTAGGTTTAGGGTATTCTCAGCTTACGGAATTAGATAACTTAAAAATTCCTAACGAGCAATAACGAGCCGATACATTCCTCCAAACAACCCTCATAAACAGACAGCGGGAAGTGGTCTTAGAACAAGTCAGCTCAGTGGCTTGCACCACTCCGCAACAACACGCAGTGGTGAACTAACATGATTGAAACACCTGCAACCTCACAATTGTAGCGGGCGCCTTGAAGCAGAACTGAAGAAGTATGATCCAAAGAACTCACTGAAGCGATAGTACAGTGATCTGTAGATGTTGTAAGATGAAGTGCCAGTATACATTGAAAAACTCGCTTCCAGGACGATAAAATCAAGTGGTTCACTTTCGGCTTTTTAAACCATTTTATTGAAATACCACTGTAAATTCTGAATTGGTTTTCGGATGTTAGTCGTCATCTCCTCCTAATCAAAAGTCGTGCCAATTAACCCACTAAGAACCAAAATATGATGGGAATTCCCATAATCTTGCCATGGATTGTATGCTCGACAGTTCACGACCCAGAACAACTCAAAGGACTTACGAGCGGAAACTCCGTTCACTCAGGCTGAAATGGATAACTCTGGTTACAGATTACTCTCAGGTCAAAGTAGATTGACAAGAACGCGTCCGAATCAGATTGGGGCATCGGATCGCCGTTGGTCATATCGAATGGGTCGGTGTTTGTCATTCACGCCTTACTACCAAAAAACCAGTAGGCGAACGAAACACGAAATTTACCAACTATACCGATGGTAGCCTACTCATGTGATACTGCTGCTCAGCGTCATGCAAGGGGAGGCGGTGCGCCTTCATGACATTGTTTTCCGGGTCGCAAAACGGTAGTGCAGGAGTCCTCAGAAGAGTTGTACTTCGATACTAATTCTTTCTTCACATACCCCTGTGTTCATTTAGCCAAAGTCGTCTTACCGTTCCCAACATCGTGATATTGATCACTTGTGTGACAAAAATGCGCTGGTTGGCACAGTACTCAGCATCTTAACAGGAGTCTCAGCTGAGGAATGCCGGTTGTAACAGCGCTTAGCTGGTCTATGTCTCGTCATTTGTTCATCTCCTTTCTTCCTGGCCTACTCGACCTACATCCTCATAAGACACACTCATCACAGATCTTCAGTTCGAAAATAAGCTAGCTCGGTTAAACTCGTTCTGTGTAGCCCCACGAGGCCTCGTTATGGTTGCGAGTGGCTGCTACAAGTAACCAGGCTCAAAGTTATCTTCACACACTCACCGAGAGACATATCCGGTGAACTGAGACTCACGTTAGCTCTAATAAATCCTACTCACTGTATTCACTAAGTTGAGGAAGGAAATCGGATGTCCGGCTATTTAGATGGCTTGATAGGCCATTGGTTCTGTTTAGAGATGAAACTTTGACTTCAGAACGCGATGTACGTGTTGAACATCCTGGATAGGTGGCCTTCATTCGAAGAGCATAGGGACTAGATTTTAGCCATCAGATCCCAGAGGATTAGGAGCTTCTGGCTTCATTGTGTTGCCTAATGGACCAGATTACCTCAGTTAGGTGCTCTGGGTAGAGGCTTCAAATTCAACCCCTTTCCTCGGTTTCAGTAACCGAGAAGCATTCTGCTCACAGGCCTAACATTACATATCCGTTCGATGCTAAAACATCCATACTATCACCTGACAGGAATGTAGATCGGATTACTCACTGAACATAACACACTTCTTGCAATCCAGATTACACAAGAATATTTTCGGTCCTCATCTCATTTCCATTTCCATGTTGATCCAAACTTTGCCGGCCACTTTCTACCAATAGCCAAACTCAGGGTTGCGGTGGTGGGAGGGTATAATTCATAGCACCCTTCTTTGGGCAGTCTTCCTCCTGTCACGGAGCAATTATTATAGTGAGTAAACACTAAAGGGGAAGTACCGGACTCGAGTTCGCTCGTATAGGAGCTCACAGGCCGTACCGGGGTTTGAACTGACGCGTGAGGTGAGCCGCTACTACTCCACCAGCGCACGCCAATTATCACTTGGGAATAGGCAAAACTACTCAAGCTTGAGCCTTGCAATTGGTTTTCCCCACGGCTCGAACGACGACCCAGTGATTGTCCTGTTTTTGTCGATCGATTGAGTCGTCCGTCAGAACTCAGCCAGGTAAGTCCACGCACGCTTGGGGCTTCCTAGACAATTTTTTGATTAGATGCAGATTGTTGCAGGATCCGTAGAATTCACATCCCCATCGCTCCTCTGGTGAGTCCGCACCAGAGGATAGCCGCTGCTGACGGCCTACAATAAGAGCGAAACTCGAGTCCAATGCTTCGCCTCTTCCTAACGGACTCAGAAGAATAACCGTACCGGGATAGGAGGAGGACTATTCAAACGATATGAATCCCGTCGGAGGCTATTCTTGTGGCTTTAACCCGCAATCCACAGCATAAAAACACATGTTGAATGCTATCTTTAATATGAGGTGACCTGCACAGAGCGACCAACGGACAGAACTTTCATGAACTCAGGAAGCACTAAACGTTGACGTTTATTGTGATTCAGAGACGAGAATTCACGACTGGAGCACAACACTTGATCAGCATCCGTTACATTTAAACATATCTACAGCCTCAGCATGTCCGAGGTTTCTAAGGCAATGTGCTCTGACAAGTGGGTGTTGGAATCGAACTCAGTGCCTCTGCAGAATCAGCTTCGGTCAACCGGATTCCCATAAATTCTAGATTGCGCGTCTTAGACTCAAGGATTCGTTCAGGACTTTCAATAGGAGTTTGGATGTTTGTTCGCCGCCTCCGCCTACACGCAAACCGACTACAGTCCGACACCGGGAAAGACATTTGATTTCCAGCCGAACAAGCTAACTCATAAAACTCAACATAGGTGTCGTCTTACTAGCTGAAGACATGAAAGCACCAACTAGTCGACTAAAACGTGACAAGAGCAACCTACGAGGTCGGCATCCAGTTTGCAGCCCAGTAACAACAGAGCAACATTTTTGAGTAAGCAATCCACCATTCCACTCTAGCAGTAACCTCTCGCATAGCTATCGCAAAAATTTCACCACCATCGTCTCTAGCTTCATGAAGGACCAACTCACCAGTTGCAACAACCACCACACTATCAGTCTCATCAACTTCCCTGCAATCGATATATTCTTCTTCACCGACTGATTCCGGTGAGCGAGCAACCAATCCGGCCTCGTCGAAGCCGAAATGATCAGGTGTTCACCTTGCAATGAATACTTCAACTGCATTACACATATCGAGGACATAATTTTCTAGATATCAGAAGTGCATTTGACGAAAAGAAAAAGATTAACTTGTGGAACTGTCTTAAAAAAGGAGTCCCATTGAGAGCTATTGATATCCTGAAGGCGCTCTATGCCCATATATCTGGATAATTTTGAGCATACCGCGGTGAATTCAGTAGGAAAGGTATTTGTACACTGTGCCTTGGTTCTCCATACGATGATATACAGTGCAGTACTAGAAAGTGATACATGGTATTTATAGATTGGAAGTATTGGAGAGATTCCCAACTTCCAACTTTGGCTTCCATCCCTTAAGGAGGAACCTTATGATGAAAAACTGAGTGGCACCATGGAAGAAGTAATTGAAGCGGGAAGTCCCACTCGCCAATCAATTTCAATAATCCTTCAGAGGGAGAACGTTCATGGGCATATAATTTCTGCCACAACCTAAACGAACCATTGATACTAAGATGTAATTGATTGCAATAAAAAATACCGCGGATTCTAGGTCATACCAGGTGCGGAACTGACGGCTCTTTGGGTAGGGAAGACCATTCTTCCCGAGGTGAACACATACCAAAGTCAGAAAACGGTCAGGTACTCCGTATTACCAGAACTGTGTTGAACGTACGCATGTCTTGAAAGCCTATGGTAGTATATTTACAATAAAACGTCCGCAACAGCAGGAAAGTTCTGTTACATGAGAAGCAAGAGACCATTAACAGTGATGATCTGGCTTAAAAAATAGAACCAAGCAGGACTGAATGAAGTTGAACTGTGTGATGGAGAGAGTGGAAAATAAGTGCTGATTAAAAAGATCCGGTGAACTACTGGGCAAGAGGTCACTGGGCATCATTTGGCCTTCCAATCATTGTAGTCAACGTCCAATCGAGAGAACTGTTGTTTCAGAGCTGCAAGGCAGTCCTGTAAGAGAAAAGTGGGAATTATATTATTATCTGGTGAGAACAGATTTTAATAGATGAAGAAAAACGAAAACCAAAGACCGTAAAACGATAAGTTGTACCCAAAAGACTGAAAAGCATTTTGCCTTAGATTCAATGACTTGTTAGACGTGCGCAAAGGTGGAATAATGGATACGGTATGCTGGAAGCTTCCTTTGTGTGAACAGAGATAAAGCGTGCTTCAGTTGAAGTGAGACACCCCTGACTAATCCTAGGAGCCGCTAATTAGTAATGGGGTGGACAAGTGAATACAGAACATTCCGGTTATAGTAAAAATAATAATAATCATTCAACTGTAACACCCTTTAATTTCGTAGCTACCATGCCATCCGAAGGAAGCACAAGGGCTGAGATGCAGTTAGGTTGCCCTAGCCTAGATGGGGGCAGTCAAGATGCCGGGGTTGGGTTCCAACCGGTCAGAAAGTTCGCGCCTCAACTGCTGAGCTACCTCTGGTTGTGGAAATCAATAGATTGTCTAATCGGTTGTCTTTGTAGAGGCTGTATGGGCTTTTGGAATAGGAAGTTCTCACGAGACAGTAGTTTGTTGGTCTCAGACTCATACAGTTTGCCAACTCCGCGACATTGTTCATTTTGGAATTTCCTCCGAAATTTGAATGAAAATATTGGCATGCTCTGCAGAGATATAGTCACTGTGTGCAATATGCACATTCATATCTATCATTGCATGCAAAGTTACGAAATCATTTTCTAATAAATCTGTGAGTCTGTGCGTCAGTCCGTTCAAGATCCACCAACCATAATTCTCTTTGGGCCAGGACAAGCGGCCTGACGGTCGCGAAATAGTTCAGAACCTTCGTTTGGAAAAAGTGAGAAGACAGCTGGAAATTGACTTGCTTTCACCAGTCGCCAGTGTAAAACACAAAGACTCAAGGGAAAAAATTGATAACACGAGTGAGTAGGATATGCAGTCGCCAACTACCCAGTGTAAAACTATCCGCGGTGTGTATTTTTAATCGACCAAACAACCGACCGAACACCCGGACAGAACAAGCTAGCGAGACAGCACGGTTATTTTCCCAATAAATCCAACAGAGTAACAACAGGGGTGTTGGAGAGGTGTTCATTTCACATAGACAGATATTCACATACCGCTGATGGGTTGGGAACAAGGATGGGTTCATTGCTGTTAGTTGCTTTACCGAAATCGGAATCGGACGTTCTGAATATCATGGTGTTGAATTACACTCGAGTTCAGGCAGAAGAGTGGTTGATATTTGAGCTAACGAATACGGAGTATTATCCCCCCGGATCACTGCGATGGGTATCGAGCGCGTAGGCAAATTTTAAGTTTAAATGACTAGCTTCTTACCTTCAACTTACGCCCTTATATTTAGATTGTTTTCCATTGGATTTTTATTACGACCACAATAAACCACGGGCAACCATTAATTTTGAGCGTCACATCGTTAATTTTATTTACCAGAGGATAAAATACGCTACTACATCCCTGTTTGATAGCAAGATTAACTCGTCTGGAACTGCCGGTAACTCCACGTGGATATAAAGTTACGAAACTTAACATCACTCGACAGAGCTCAAAATCATGTATCGCAACGTATATATTGCATGCATGTTTATATATTGTGTATTACATTGTTTATATATATATTACATTGCACAATGAGGCTTTTTTTGGATTTCATTTACCACCAAATGCGCATAAGCTGCTCATCATCGGTATGCACACGAAAGTGGGTCGTACGTTCTTACGGGGCCCTGAACATATACCTAATCGTTCAGTTTGCTGCTTTACTGCAAGTTTGACTTTGTGCTAAACAGCCTGTGATACAGATTATGGGCCATGAAACACACCACAATGTGTCCATTACATGCGCTGATCGGCCATTACAATCCAGGTTACTACGAAATTTCGCACTGTATCGCCTAGCCGAACTTTCCCCTTTTGGGTCATGAAGTGGCGAAGCACGTAACAGATACGATATATGGTAAAATTTGGCCATCTGAGTTGTCGAGCTAGGAACCGACGTTCGATGATCCTCCAAACAATCGCAGAGGCTGGGCTTGGATATCTAAGTTCCATACAGAAGCCTGAATGAGACAGCAACAGTCTTGAGCGTTGCCCTTCCAATGTCATGTAGCGCCAGGTTGCCATCCATTGAAACACGCGTAGCCACCGACTACGGCTGTGATTACCTATGACAAACACGTAACCACTGCAGTTATTCCTCATCAGGTCATTAAGGGGGCAGTTTGAACACCTGCAACCAGGATGTTTTTAATCTAGAAGGTGCGGTGGCCGTAGTTTGCTTTACACTGCGATACGACCTTAAATGGTCATGTGCCGTTGGGTGGCCAAGGATAAAGCACACAGCGTAAAGTGGGCTCGAACGGTTGATCGAAGGGCATGACGTTCCAAGGCCTGTAATTTAAAAGTAAAACCTGTACAGCGGGACTAGATCATAGTAGGCCTTCAGTGAAGCCGTCATATAAGGTAAACAACAGGATATACACTCCGATAGCCGCGGGAACAAGCAACCGACCTTCATGTGCATTACAATGGTGAACAACCAACGTGTATTTATTGGGCAAACTGGAAAGGTGCTATATGTCCCAGTGATACCTCTGAGTATCCAAACAGCTCAGCAGTTCGACATATACTCCCATTTGCACACGAATTTGGTTTTAACTCAACAGAAGAGTTTTCAGCAACCCTAGGAGTAGTATGTTACGTCTAGGCAGCAGTTCAACATTCATTTTAACGGCTCCCACTTTGTGAAATTCCGTGCGAATGGAAAAACGATGAACCAAATTTTGGCCACGTCAGACTTCTAGGGTGATCCAAACACTGATTTAGGGCTCAGGTACCGAAAACACCGAACAGTGGAGTAATCAACTTATTCACAGTACAGAAGGCATTTTTCCGGCAGGGTGAAATCGATTTTTGTCAGTCTGGTGGACGTTTTGTCGAAAGAAGAATCAGTGTATTTCAGTAAAGCGGAAAAAGTCTGGAATCGATTACAAAGACATCGTTTCTGGAAAGTGTGATATCTCATCAATTTCAATTGTTGCACTTCACTTCGTGAACGTAAGAAAAGAGGATAAGTCAGTTGATTAATCCATCTTCTTAATTCGGTTAAGCAGTCGAAGGAAGCGAATGCTGACACTGAACGAGTTAACGTTAGTCAAGATTAGATAAATAGTGAAGAAAAGCAGTTAACGTGTACGATGTTTTGTGCTCCTTTTTAGGTCGAGACTCCTGCTCTGATGTTGTCACACTGTAGTATGACACTAGCAGACTCTTCTAGACATGGTTCAAATTGAGTTGACCCATAGTTTAGTAGAACAACAGTCATGAACGTGTCAGGCTGTTACCGTAAGGATAGGAAACACCGAGTCCATAAAAGTGGGGTGTGCAATTGTGTAATATTTAGCGATTGTTTCGGTTGACGTATTAGAGCACAGTATCTTCAAGCGCTTATTTTTTGTGGTCTTTTTAGGCGAGATAGCCTAAATAAGGTTCGTGTAATGGTCCAGAGGTCAGAATCTAACCAACATTATGCGGACTGGTTATGCCGATGCACTAGAATATGTCCCAGTGTTGCAACACGGATATTGAAAGTAGGAGGGAGAGTTAGGATATGCAACCGGCTACGAGTTACAATTGACCGAAAGGGCAAAAGCATTCTGACTGAAGATCAAGCAGTACCCAGCTAAAAACAGAATGGGGGAATCTTTTGACAAGAGTATGCGCGGCAATTGGACTACCCATTGTCCTGTAAACGTTTGAGTGACTCTCAGGTTCATTGACTCCAGTTAATATGCATAACGTATTTTGTGCACAGAATAGGAGAAACAAGGATGAATCTGTATCCTAGCAGTGCAATAGAGCTATGGAGTTTCCTACACCTGGAAAGTGAGGAATGCAGATGAAACTGACAAACAATAAATAGAACACGTTTGAACCAGAATCGAAACAAGTGGATGAAACAAAAGCCATCAAAGTGAAAAACCTACAGCCATTCGCTTCTGATGTTCTTTCGAAGTAGAGCTGGTTCCCTGAGTACATTCCGCTACCCAACGTTCAAGTTGAACAAGAATAGTTTCACGTTTCAGTTTGAAGTGGTTGTAAACTACCTGAAATGCAATTCCAAGAAAGTAGGGATGAAGAGAAGAGTAGATTACTCTCCACAGCCATTGTGGGACGGGGTAACGACAAAACCTTCTACTGAAGCAATAGATTGGCAAACGGGCCCACCTAGTGTTGCTTCTTGGGAATCAGAAAGCAATGATAAAGACGGTTAAGTGCCACTACACAGGGTTTCAAAGGTGAATACAGGGTGTACGTTGATGAAATTTGAGTTCTAGCTCACCACCCGAAGCTTACATGAACTCAACTGTTTGCTGTTGCCGACGCGATATCCATTCTCTTGCACATGTCGACCTTTTTATGCTAAAGCAATCTTCATGACCATTGAAGCTTAACTGAACAGCAACGAATGCTAACTATAACAGACTTCCCTAGGGAGGCCAAACCACGTTCCGCAGTGATGCAGTTTAACTATTTGACCCTCCCAAACAAAACCCAGAAAATACCACTTTGCTCAAAAAAATCCATTCTTAAAACTACACCTTTGTTCGGGTCGACTGTAGTGTCCTGAAGATTCCCGTGAAAAAATTCAAGGGATCGTTCAGGCAGTGAGTGTACATTAACAATCAATTAAGATTGCACAAAAGTTATATTAACGGAAATTATCTTCCATCGTTATTTCAGTAAACGGATAGCCCATACACGAATATATTTTGCAGACACGTACACATAACACAACCAGACCAACAGGGTGTGAGACATGGTTACAAGCAGAAAAAACTTCGCGCACCTCTTCGAAACCGGCAGGGGGGTTGCACAGTTGATCCAACATAGCCCACCTCAAAGTGGCAGCACGAATGTTCAAATTGTATCGTTGACTTTCGCGTTGGCCAAGCGGAGTACCATAGTTGCATTCGTAACCAGGTTCGTTAAAATAGGGCTCCGAAACGAAAATAAGTGATTGGATGGAGACCAGTACCTGAAATGACGTGCGGATTAGAGGATAAAGAAGGGAAAGAATAAAAAATAACATCTAGACGTAACGCACTACTCATAATACTGCAGAAAACTCTTCGACAACCCAAGACTAGTTTCGCCTTCCTTGAGACCCATCAGGTAGACGCAGTTCTCGAGTTCCCGTCCGCTTATGTTCTACTTGTGCAGCACATTCAGTTGAAGAGCAAGATTAGTGAGAAATTCAGCTGGATTCAGTTCCGTCTCCCACGAAAACCAAATTAGTATGCAAATGAGAGTATTCGGCGAAATTCATCCAATTTAGGTTCAAGTAAAACAAGGTTGACGTAAACTAGGGCCTGCGCTTACTTGATGAGCTTCAAGTAGGGCGAGACCGTCCGTGGGCTGTCGAAAAGTTTTCAGCAACCGTATGAATAGTTTCCTTTGTGAAAATATACTGCGATATCTCGAACATCGTACCAACTGAAGCGAGGCGACTTTTGTGTAACACATTCAATTGAAGAATATCCGGTCCGTGCGGCCCTAACTACTGAGCTATCTCGAGCTCTCACGTAACATTCCAATGGGAAGCGTGGTAGGTTACCTTCAAAGATGACAACCAAGTAATGTTGTGGTCACATATTGGTCGTATGATGGACTTAACCACTAACATCGGCAGCTGAGAGTCAAACTTCGAGACTCCGAAGCCCTGAAGGCAGACCACGGATTTGAGCCAGATAGTTTGAAAGAGACAGCGGCAAAGGAAAACCAAATATATCGATTGTTTATGAGATTCTACCGAGGATTTTGAACCCGACGTAAACTGATTTGCGGCTTGAAAGAAGAATAGTCCCAACCTGTCAGTAGGCTGGTCTGTCTCGTCTAACATATTGATATTGGTTTGGTCTGCTATTCTAGTTCCCAGTAGTATTCGCAACACACTACGAGTTTCAGCAATCCACTTTTTGAACTGGTTGGCTCTCAGAAATCGCCTACTCTGTCGAAACAGTCCAACTTTGACAGAAGCTGGCGCGATGCGACAAATCTCAGCACAATAAACAAACACGTGCTAGACATGTCAGCACAGCATGACTCACGCCCGACCATTTTCCGGGTCGGTTACTTGTTGCTACTCTTACGAATGGAGCAAACACCAGCGTCATCAACATTCTACCGGAATGTCTAAAATAACTCGAGGGGAAAGCAACACATTTCTGGACGGATATTTCATATCACACCTGATCTGACAGACCTGAGACTGCGTTGTACTTTAAAACATTTGTGCCACATGCGCCAGAACTGCAGAAGAACCTGGAATTGTAGTTCGCTAGTGGTGCTCCTGGGCCATCTGGGACGTGTTTAAAAGGGCACCAAATAAATCCGTGTACAGTTACTGGAAACGTCCGATATTGACGAATTGCTTGCAACGAACTAATCTGAAGCGTATAGGGGGAGGATGCTCAACGCCCAAACTAAATTCGCAACACAAAAAGGGTGAGACCATCTGGTTCAATCACGAGTTGTGCGCCAACTAACATAAAAACCACATGTTATGGAATTCATCACAAAAGCCACTACCTCAGCTCAGTAACCCATTGATTTCAGCATAGTGTTGGGCGGTTGAAATGCATGCGCTTCTCTTTCAAGTAGTCCACTCTAAAAATACTAAACGAAATCGGGTCCAGGGCATTGCTTACGTAAAGGTCAAATTCCTTTTTGTGAAAACACCCTGTGACTCGAAAAGATAAAAAACAAGAAAAAAGAGTGGCGAGATACACCATTCACAAATTAAGTTGGCGTTAAAAGGAGACTCAGCTGAATCCCCACTCAAACTCTCGTTCATGATATTCCTCAAATAAATGTATACAATTCGGTGTCAAAGATTACAAAATGGGCTACTATACCCAAATGATGAGTTGCAAGAATGGAGATGGTGGTGGGTTGTCGAAGAGTTTTAGCCAAACCTTATAAGTAGTGGTATGTCAAGAAGAAAAAAGTGCTCAGACGATAATTACCTATCTAATTACTTATCTATATTAGCGACTAACATCCAACAAATTCGACCAACTCAACAATTCAGAGGAGGCTGTTCCAATGTATCTTCAGGCGTATGTAGAGGGTTTCAAATATTGATATATGTTTGGAGGATCAAACTCTGCGAAACAGATGTGCGTTAACTGACTACCGGCATGGGTCAGGCGATCTACGGTTGTAACTAGTTCGTGTAGGTTCTTTCATCATTCTATAGCATAGGATTAGGTTACGATACAGTGCGCACACAAAGACAAACGGGGAAGTAAATTTGACCTACTTGAAGTAAATTAGACGTTTTTGGGTCCCAACGTTCCTCTGGTCTTCCTTGCCAAGTGTTCAAAATAGACAGACACACATGGCCGTCCGCATATAGGTTGGGATTGAAACGTACCGTGTTCTTCCCGGTTGTTAATAGGCAAAACAAAGGTGGGGAGCTAGGATATTGAGCGGGAATACAAATGTCGAATACAAAACAGCCGTTCTCGTACGGAGTATCTGGTGGACCGGTGATAAGAGTCTAGAATGAGAAGAGGGACAAACATGAGTAAAATAACTAGACAACATAAAATAGCAGAGCATTGGGATGAGTATTTCACAGTGTTTTTTTTTTCAACAGCGACTTTGGCTGAAAAGCTAAAGAGAAGCAAAAGAAGGCTGACAAACTTAATAGGGCTTCACAAGAAGTTGTGACAAAATTGCCGGATGAAATCGAAGTGGAGTAAAGCATCTCTCAGGAATTTTGTTGAAGTAAACAAGTACAAAATCTTAGGTCGGAGTCCACAGCGAATTACAAGGCGCCCATACACCTATTCTAACCGAAATTGTGGAAAAGGAAGTTGGAGGTTTTGTCCATGGGACTGTTCGGGTCCAATTCTACAGGAAGTGCAGAGTGGCCACAAAACTGTATATTTTCGGGGCGACGACATGATTGACAGTCACCAAGATTCTCTATAATGGTGTTCATTGTTCGTTTAAGTTGCAATGTAAAATCCCCTCACAACTTAGAGGATATCGACAACATGCTCAGGGAATCAGACTGGGATATCGTCACCCGATGAACCGGCTGATACGAGCGCACTGAAAGATACGATTCACTGTTGAACAGGAGTGATCATAGTATACTGTGTATAGATGCAAAGTAAACATTGTGTTGGTCACAGACCTGTGACTAGTGAGCGTCCACACACAACACGGGTTTGACGCTCACAAGAGACCCGCTATATTCCAACTACCCAAGTGGTCCAACAAGGATGAACCAGTTGTACAATGATGGACGATTTTCCAGTGAACGTCGAAAAACAACTTTCTAAAGGTTCGCGAGTGCCCAGAACCAACAAGGGCACCACTGAAATTTTGGGGACTTGTTCAACTATGCTACCATTAACCTGTATTTGGTATTTGCTTTGCATATACGTGACCATCCAATCAGATTGTGGATGGAGTAAAGCTATCGGCGGCAGCAGTAACTGACACTTCGTAGGTTATTGGGATTTGGGAACGCTGCAAAGGGGAACTGGAACAGAATACACAGTGTGATAATCACAGCAAACCATACTGAAGATGTCAGGCATTAGCGATGGATGAAGGGAAATAGCAGAGGTGAACCGAACTGTGTTTCAAGATCCTTTCGCCTCAAATGAGGGTCACCTGGATACATTCTTCAGTAACAGTTGAGCACCTCATAGCAGAGGTTCATCGCTTAAGTTCTAGCATCTACATCTGGATGGTTTTTTGCCTTACTCACAGTTATTCCGGTTCCGTCTGTCTAGCTGGATGGGCGCCGAAAGTTACAGGATCTTATCCAGACTGTGTAGAAAAACAGGTAAATTGAAGTGATAATATTTCAAGCTGTAAGTAAAGCGTGGTTCAGGACGGGGGGTTTTCTTAAAAAAAGTTGAATGACCAACACCAGAGGCTCCATTGAGACAAATACAGTTCGACAACCTTCGTGCTTTCACAGTATACGAAGCACATCGAATGTCAGGACGAAAAAAACAAGAGAAAGAACAAGCTGGTGCTAGATTTGGTGGCACTTCAGACCATGTAGAATAGAAAGAACGCAAAATACTGACCTTGAGCATGCACACGTGATTTTCGTCGGCCCGCACGAATACACTACTCTCCTCGGACAACGGTAAGCCTGTACTGAGTGTAATAATTTCTTGTGCAAGACGGCGAGCTCGAGTTAGACTACGTGGATCTTGGTCGCGAGTCGGTTGGTGGATAGGTTGTTTCGGTTGCTGGGTCGACGAGTGCGGTTGGGTGGATAAAGAGAACGGTGTGTTCTGCTCAGTTTCGACGTTGAGGCCTTCGATTTCGGCAATCGTGCCAAGAAAGTGGTGGGGTATCAAGGCCTTGACCTGTCTGTCCACAGGGTCCGATAACATTTCTATCATGCCTTCAAGCAGAGATAGGGAATGAACGAGCAATGACATTCGATAAACATAAAGAAATAAATTCAGTAAGAGAGTTCACATTGGATTGCAAAATTAATCCATCTAGTGTATGTTGATTGAGACTGAACCTTATAGTCGTGGAACGACTTGTGTATCTCTACGGCCCATTGAGCTACACTGCGGGAGGTTTTTTTTTATACACAGAGAGTCCTGGATACCAATGTGGCCAATGAATAAGGGTATGACGAAAAGTCTTGTCCTCAAGGTTTGAGAGCTGAAGCATACACTTGTTCCTTAGGAACCTATGCGACTGTAATTGTATGCCGGCATCCATCCGCTGCCTTTCCGCAGGCTTTGATTGAAGCTGTGATCCTTTTTCTGTCTAGATCTAAGAGCCATCACAGTAGTCCAGACCAGTGGTATACAAAGCCGAATAGATCACATTACCATCCGCTACAACGGCAATGAATCGCCGCTCGTTATTTCTTCAGGAATACCTATGTGAACTTTGACATGTATGTGTCCGTTGCCGTTTTTCAGGTTGGCTCAAAATACGCAAACTTCGCTTGGCCACTCAAACTCACGGATTCCAGAACTGAACAAATGTATCAAAGTCGTCTTGTTCGATGCCTATCTACTGGTCAGAGTTCGGATATTAATTGTTGGTGGAGTGAGTTATCAAAGCTGTAGGCGACGTCAGAACTTCCATCTACGGTACAATCCAGCCCGCCTTGTTTCAAGTATCAAACCGCCGGTAAGACAGAAGCTTTGCTGGAGGCCCAGAGACAGAGTCGCTCCGGTCGCAACCACAATTCGAATCAAGACATCAGCCGATAAAGGGTGAAACAGTGTATGTGCGGACCTGGAAGAAAGGCGGATCCGAAAGTTAAGGAAATCTAAATGAAAATGTTGCAGGATGTTCCACCGGACGCATTCGGAAGTGTCTCCTTAGTGAAACCAATAAGGACAACAATGACTCTTATATCCAACAAAGAGGAACGTTTCTGACAGTTGGGAAGAGTATTTCGGACAATTCACTCGACCTGCAAGAAAAACGTGGGTCCTGAAAATGGTATGCCCTTCAGACTCAAAAGTGCATGGGTACATATTCATTAATAAAGCGACCTGTGGTACAACAGAACTGAATAATACAGGCGAGATACGAGAGATCACATTTCAGGGTAGACTTACGGAACTGGAGTGGCTTTAGCGTATCCAAATAGACATTTTGTTCAGATGCTGTTTCTAGCTTCTGCGTGCCAGACATACCAGTAGGTGCTGTTCTGGGTAGCTGTCGCAAGGTACAATCAGATGTAGCATCATCCTCGAAGGCGATAAGCGATCGAGCTGCGTGTAGCGTCCACACTGAAAACTGTACTAGACACAAGGTGGTCTGCAGTTCGCTGATGAGGATGTGCAAGTCTTCCCCCGCAAAACTACTGGTTGTGTGTGAGTCTGTTCCGCTCCGGCCAGGCAGTGGAGCCACCGTGTCTGTTCCTTCTCCACTGGTTTCCTTCTCTGGTGTTGGCTCAAATATCTCATCAGCGAAAGGAATAGTTTGTGTGGGGATTGGGAGTAATTCATCAAGATGTTCGATGGACTCTTCAAGTTCGCCATGCTGAACTTCATCAGTTTCAGTAAATGAACTCACAGCGGCAGGTCCTACGAATTGCACGGATTTTGCCTCAACTGAATGTGATTCTATATCAACTGGTTCATCGACACTTTCAGTCATGGCAGAAGCGGGTGACTGTTCGTGCCAATGTGCGTCCAGAAACCCGCTATTGGGCTGCAACAAACCCAACGGTACGGATTGCTTCTTCCACTGGATCAAATCAAACGGATCAACACCAGCTTCCAAGGTTTCCGGCTCGGCTAACTGTGCTGGCGGATGCTGTTCGGACAACCGACGTTCCAAATGAGTATCACAAGCGCTAGTAAGAGTAGATCCAATCCTTGTAGGTACTTTTGTTGCCGAGCTCGCTTTGGCGACTTCCTTGAACAATTGCCGCCGGGAGTTCCGATAGCGTATGGAGTGCTGACGAACCAAACCGGAGCGACGCTTCGCTTGGTTTGTATTAGACAAAGGATGTCGTGGAGGAAGCCGTGCAAAAGACGATACATCGGATTCAGCATGTCTGCTAGGGAATCCCAATTTCCTGATTTAAAGGCAGAAAATATTAAAGGGAAATTAGTGACCTTCATTGCTCTTTGCACTCACAGATGATAAAAACAGGGACGTAGTTCACGCGACCAAATTACGAAAGACTCATCTGTCTTGGTTGCAAGCAACCAGAACAGAGCAATGAAGTTGGCTACGGAGTTGATCACCTTAAGACTTGAAGTACAATGAAATAAACCTTGTGGTCGTACGGCGGTGAAGCATCAGTGTCAACACTGATTATGATGACGCCAAATCGAAATGCATCGTAAAATTGACTTAGTTTCTTGGAGGAACAGTACTCACAAGATTACCGAAAACTCTTCGGCAGCCCAAGACCGGTTTCGTTCTTTTTGGGGATCACCAGATAGGCGTAGCTCCCTAGTCTCTCTCAATCTAATGCTCTACTTGGGTGGTAACGGGCATTTAATTAAATATGAATGAAAACCGAGTTGAGTCTCACCGATTGTCGGTATGCTGAGTAATGTAGGGACAACTCCGCAACTGACGTCGTTCCCAAAAAAGGTTTTCAGATTTCACGGCAACCCTAATTTGGTGCAGACTGTAATATCACAGTGGATCTCAAAGCCGCCTAGCACCATTCTCCAATTCGTGACAGTTGTCAGCGCTTGAAGTAAGGACAGTTAACAGGTTGGAATGTTGAAATGAATACCTAGGAAGGCTTAATTCTCTATCTGAAAGTATCCACAAACAGCATGTCATTGAGCGAGGACACATTCACAAAGGAGATGAGTTTGCCAACATAAGCAAGGAACCCTATTCAGGCAAAGATGTGATCGGTTTCCGAAAAGCCCAGCCACGCGAAGTCATATTAGGACTTAGCAAGTATGTGTAGCTGGGATCGGGGCTATTTGGTTGACAGCCTCGTGCTATAAGTAAAAGACGGCTCAGTGACCGTCCTTAATTAACATCACGGCTGTGTCCGCACACAGCAACTTTGGGATTTCGTGTGAGGTCGACCCCGGCTGAGCGATCGACAAAACAAACAGAACGATTGTTGCCACAAGAGTATGAGTCAGTTGCAACTAACTTCGAAACAGAACGATGCCGTCATCGTAGTGCAGCTCCTATGAGTATTATGATGGGTGTGACGTAAGGACACGAACACCTAAGTAAATTTCCCTAACATCCAACAAATCCGAAAAACCGAGCAGTGTATGCAACGAGTGTAAAATAGAAGGTTCTTAAACTACAATCATGTACTGTTACCCGATAGGTGGGCGTATCGGAAGTAAGCATGGTACGACATTGTAGATTGTTTTCTGAAAATGTACCCCGTACGGTCGAAATGCTGTTTCGTAACCACCACTCGATTAAATGTGGACTCACTGTTAACTAGTGAGCTGACTAGTTCTCCTCCTCTGATTTATATGTTGGGTAGCAGGCAGATAGGCAGAGAAAATGAAAATGATTACCCAGATATTTTTCATTTACACGGTCACATTTAAGTTAATTTTATCGAGTTCTGTGAAAAGATATGGAGGGTCCAGTGAACAATCGATTAGCATCAGATCCAGTCGAGATGTTCCGAGTTTTTGCACCTGAATAGAGAAGTGACATTTACGCTTGTTCGGTTGCATTCAGACATGAACAAAGGATCGATAAATGAATAAGTAAGCCTAACAAAAAAGTCCAGAAAATTGTGCTGAAGACCCATACGGTTTTCCAGGATACAAAAAATGGGACGGAAACATTGAATAAAAAATAACCCGAAAAACCACAGAGGGTGGAAAACCCTGAAAATCAAGTAACATTGTCAAGCGAAAGAGCCGATTGGATATCACTTTGGTGAGGCTCATTTTCTGAACTGCAAAAGAGCCTTCCTTGTGAACTGAGTAGGTTCATCAATGCCCGGTGAGCACGATGCGCGGATGATCAACAGACCTAACGGTATATAGGGTTTTTACGTGGTCGAGTTGCCCAATAAGTCTAAAAATACGGAATATGTGTAGTCCAAGAGACAGTGTCACTATAGGTCCTGAAAAACTGGGCCGCAATATGCAGCATCACGTCTTACAACATTCTGGAGTAGGAGATGATTTAACCTTCATATTGTCATTACCGCCAGACATGTATTTGAAGCATCCTCGACTTCATAGCCTAGGTAGGAAACACGTTAAAAACGAAAACTTGTAAATAAAAATGCTGGTAGTCTTAGTGTTCAGAAGAACCATTATTTTCAGCCCAAATTTTGTGTGTTCTATCCGTTGGTGTTCAGGCGATTCGGATAGGTACTCTGTGAATCGAGCTGTTCAGATTTACGTGACCACCTGGTTCTCATAGGACCGAGATCATAGAGAAACCGAACCAAAAAAATGGAAGAGGAAAAAAAGTTACTTGTGTTCGAAAACTTCCTAGAGGAAGATAGAGTGTGTGCAGAGTAACTAGATCGTGAGGGTACATGAAAAGTCAAAAGGAAAAAACGAAACCCCAAGGCCCACACATAGCGACAAAATCAGTGATAATAAAACATAAAAAAACTGACCTTAGATGTTCTTCGTAATTTATCATGTACGACTGTAGAGCTTGGAGTAGCCGAGCAGGGCAAGAGCGATCCAAATGTCCTGGCAACGCTGGTACCGATCCCAAGGCATCTAACTGTGATAACATTGCAGTTGGGTTCGAGAGCCACGCATTTGAGGCCGCTAATGCTTCTTGAACTACCTGTTCCTGTTGTGCATCGATAGTGGACGCTGTACTGGAGAAGATCCAATGAAGCTGCGGAGAGTAAGCAATCACCCGAATTAGTCGGAACACTGAACGATATAGAGGTACTTGATTGGCCAAGTCCAAGGCAGAGTCATTCCGGAGGTAATTCGTCAGAAGCAGCAACAAGCTAGACTGTTCTAGTTGAAGAGCAATTGTTTGAACCAGAGGACCAGATAAGCGCGTAGTAAAGATGAACAAAAACGCGGACAACGTATCGAAGAGCAGGGTCGCATACCCCGTCTCACGAGCACTTTTTATCCGCAGTGCCTCCGCACTCCAAGCGCTGGCGCAACTTCCAGTTGAGAAACCGGTTCCCTTGGCCCAAGCCACTGCACTGGATTCGGGGGAAGGCTTACTTGTAGCAGTTACATCGCCAGAGTATGCTGAAGTTGGCTTTTGAACAGCTTGTCTAGTGCTTGCTGTCAACTCACGTTCGAAATCAACTTTCGCTGTTTGAATGATATGCATGTGACGGAACGGGATGATTGTCAAAGGAGCCGGGGAATTTTTCGCACATTTTTCTTTAGAGGAGGGCACGGTCGGGATCCGAGGTGAGCGCTTTTTGTCCCCATGTGAGAGACAGTCTAAAAAGGTCAGGATAAGTTCCAAAACGCCTCCATGTATGTGTTGCCATCCGATAGCCTCGATCTCGTCGTTCGATAGCGACGGGAGAGTCATGTAATAAGAACAAAGAGCTTCGAAGGAAGTAGAGCGGATTGCATCCAAACGAGGGTCAGCTGAATCACCAGTCAGCACCGTCTGTTCTAAGGTCAGCGCCCCAGAACCCACCGGAAAATGGGGTAGGCTAAGAATGCGACCAAGGAGGTCGCACAATATTGGACTGTTTGCGGAGGGTTCATCGCAGCTGCCATCGTCCGCATGCTCAGTGAATTCGTTACAATGGGCGGTAAATTCTGCCAACGACTTAGCATAACCTGGTAAACGCAGAAAAACCAAGTAGGTAAGGAAAGAATGAAGAGGCATGATTGGCGACCCAGGTTGTTCAGCGTTGGTTGGCAATCCAGGCCGGGGCTTCGATGCATGAGTTCCTTCTAAAAGATTATGGAACAATGACACACAAGAAGTTCCAGATACGGTAACAGAACTTCGGGAATCTAAAAAGTTTGTCCATTTTTTCACACTTTCCAAATTAACATCGGTCTCCGAGTCATTGGTGGTGCATTTTGGTCGGTCCAAGTCCGTGGTTTGTAAAACCTCCGACAAATCCGTTGATTCGAACACGGAATCAACATGTTGTAGACGCATTGCACATTCTGACAGCAGCTGCAAGACACCTGCCTCAACCAAGATAGAGGAAAAGGTTGGAATTGGACTGAACTGGATTGAACAAGCTGTTTCCTTGATTGTCGCCTCTACGATGACATCCCTATGGGCACGTGGTCTGATAAGCAGGGAAATTGGCTCGAAGCCAGTTTGCATATGACCGTACGCAACATGGGCCATGCAATCCACGCTCCATTGATCACTAGCCGCCCCAAGTGGGAGTGGATGGGCATTCTGCCAATCAGATAATGTGAAGGTGTTATCCGGATTGGATGGAGGCCTGCATGCAAGAGCTAATTCAAAACCACACAACGCTGGTAGATCCTTGGTACTTGCATTACACGACAATCGAGATGGGATGGCAGTATACGGGTACAGTAGTGCACAGAGCATCAATCGTAAATGGGCGACAACCAACGGAATTCGCTTATTATAAAAGTCGCCAGTCCCACATGGATCCGAAGTGTTTAGCAACAGGATTGCTTGAGCTAGACTCGGATGTACAGAACAATCGAATTCTAGGTTTCGAGCTGAGTGACGAATCCAGGCACAAAGAGCTCCAACAGAAAGTGCCTTAATCGGAGGCGGTTTAGGTGGTGCTAAAGGGGGACCAGTCAGCGTGAGCGCAGGATCGTACGGATTGTTCGGATCGCGCACGGCGAAAACGGCGATGGTCCTACTACCGGTTGTTGGTCTCAGCGATTCAAGCAGAAGGCTTTGTGCGAATTCTGGGATACGAATTGCTGGAATACAACAACAAAGAAGAACAACTCGATAACACTGGTATTCACGATTGTTCCAGTAAGTGTAAAATATCAACTGTAGATAATCATTTCGACCATCAAACATTCCAAATCATATCTGAAGAAGTTGCCGAGCCCCAGGGTTGGACCAACCAGCTTCAAGAGCGCGAAGAACATGCGGGTGGCCCTCAATGAGCAGTAGTCCACAGCTCTCTATTTGCTCATAGTTTATAGAATATTACTACCATGTACAGTAGCCTTCGATGCGCAGTACTCTTCCCTTGGACGAAATTATTATAAAAACGCGGAATTTTACGTCATAATATACGCCCCAATAAACAATACGTTTCCCTATAATGAGCATTTACTCATCATCAGAGACAGCAACATCGACACTGATGCTTCACTGCCGTACAACCATTAAGTTCATCTAATTATATTTAAAGCCTTAGAGTGAAAAGAAGAGAAAAAGAATGAGTGAGGGACTATTCACGAAGACGATTGCGTCTCATGACTGTTACCTTCACCCAAATGGATCTCGTAAAAATCGCATGAAACCTAAAGTAAAAAGCAGAAACGCGCTGATTGATTGGTGGCACAATCAATTGGTGTGCAAATCCACTAAGGAAAGGAAACGCTCTTCATTGGTAATCAATGGGAAAATGTTTGGGACCGATTAGGTAGTCATCGTTTCAGAGAGGTTTGGTAAACAAATCCACCGACTGTTTAGCAAACCTCTCTGAAACTCTTCATTGGTACTTTATAACAGGCTATAGATTCAGCTACGGTGCCAACTGATGACAACGGCATGTTCAGTAAAACGTTGAGAAATCATAGGTCGTTGCTGATTGGAAGCTTGTTTATCAGTTGGCAGGATTCAAGAACTGATCGGTGGTTGTTAGAAGCATTCGTCACCTGGCTCCCGAACCGAAAGCGTTCATGTGTGTGAGTGTGTGCTTAGTCCAGTAATTAATTCGGGCATCAACGACTGGCGGAGTCACTCATCTCCAGTCCACCACAACCCTATGACCTTTCATCTACTAGCATGTAAAGGGGTGAGCAATCCCAAGGGGTTGTTGATAGCTGGAAGTGACTATTGTGCACCAGTTTCGTGTGTGACAAAAGGATCCATGAAGTTACACTTATACTAGATGTTTAAAAATATCAAAAATGCAGAGGCAAGATTAACCATTTTGGAAGTGCACAATATCGGAATCCACAAGCAGAGTAAACACTCCTAGGTGCACTAGAACGATATGGGTGAGAAAAAGTCGGCAAGAGAGACCAATTGTTTAGTTGCAGCCCCGATTTCCGGTCCGACCGGATCCGTTTCCGCTTCCTACACGCCCAATGTTGCACAACGATAGGCACCATCTTACAGAAATGACAGCGGTCATGTTGTACACACCCAAATCCAGTACTAGAGAGAGTTTCTCGATGTGGAAAGGTACGGTGCACTTTGGTCTTAGTAGCCAGCGCGTAAGAAATGATTTCTTGACTGACATCCGACCACACGAAGGGATGATACGTGGGTGAGACGTAATATGTAACTGCATAATGCCATTAGTGGGGATAGTCAGTGGCTTTGCAACCCATCGAGTAAAAAAAAGGACTGTCTTAATCGAGAAACCCGGTCTACTAAGACCACAACACCGATGATCGAACCTCGTGCAATCACCAGTTATCTAGCAAAAACCACATTGAGAAAGCATGACATGAAGAAGGTGGAAGGGAACCTAGTGCTAACCTAACATAAACAGTCCCAGGCGCCTACATTTTCAGATCCTCACCAGAGCAACTTGAACACAACAACAGTGCCACTAACACGGATCAACAACCATGCCTTGAGGCATTTCAAGACGATTCTGGGGTCACGCATGCTCGTGTGGTGAGTGAAGCACACTGACAATATACAGACAGTTGTGGCACCCTTGATATACCTTTTGCAAATAAAGAACTGTCCATTCCCCTGATTGTCTTAACCTGAAGGTAGCACCGGAAACAGCACCACTTTCGGCAGTGCGCGGCAGATGACAAAAACATTGCAATTTCGGGCGCTGATTCATTGTTCGACCAAGGTTCTTCTTGCATAACTTAATGGTCGTTTGATGACAGCTTCATTACGGCTTAGTGTGCACCATCCTTTATGAAGCCAAGTGATTTAAAAAAAACAATGCCATAATCTAAACACCAAAGTGAAGCAAAACACCTTACCCCGTCGATCGAGGACCTGTTCTAAAGTTTGGGCGAGAAACGAGGCAAACTGACGCTGAAACATGTGCGGTGAGACTGCGTGGTTTGTAGCATTGTTGGACAGGAAATCTGCATTTAGCGGAGCCATTAAAGCCCGACAGAGTTGAACAGCATCAAAGCAGAGTTGTTTGCAGTCCGGCGCCAGCAGCATACTTGAATTTTGTCGCACAGATAGCCGACTACTCGTCGAAGGAAAACGGGTGAAACACTGGAAGAGACTGGGCAGAACACGCTCAGTGACAATCCGACCTAAATACAGACGCAGCAAGTTCGGTTGGTCAGGTTGCAATAAGCGCGACAGCAGTTGCATACGTGCATTTAACGGACGTAGAGCTGAGGGTTCATTGTCTGAGATCAGATGTGCACGTAACCACTCACAACAAGCAGGCAAAGAACAGCTGTCGGTTTCGTCGTAACTGGAGATGAACTGATGATTGATAACTTGTTCAGATCGAACCATTGTGGCTATAAGATGCAGGTGGATTTGTACGTCTGGGCTTCGATGGGAGTTGGTGCATCGTTCCTCAATGAACTGTCGCAAGATACAGGTGAGAGCACTGGGTTGAATTGCACACAAAGAACACAGCAACCCAGCCAGTGCTTCCGCGAAAGTTCTCAGCCCCCGCCGCGGGGATGGCGCACGCAAAGTGGGACTTCGTAGAAAGAGATCGAAAGCCTTGTTGTACACCATGCTGTGAAGAAGGAATAGTGACATGATCATGATGAGAGCGGCAGCAACCGCAATCACGACTAGGAACAACAGTTGTGTACTTAGCCAAAACTAGACCTTTCATGCTTAACTGTTCGATCCATCATGAAAAAAACGTATATAGGCAAAACGCGGTGACAGTGAAATTCGCGTGAGTCAAATAAGGATAAAGACTGATACAAACATAGGAACACTGGCCTGAAAAGCTTGACCACCGACCGTGGATGGGAAATGAGAAGGATTCATCATTTTACTGCGAAGCGTAAAAGCCATGTTGGCAATGCTAATATCGCGGTATTGTGCGTCAGATACATAGATCAGATACAAGTCTGAAAAGTAGTCGCGGGTGAAATCAAGTACACATAAAAGTGGTGAGAAAGATAACTCCCAACTTCTTGTATAACGCCAAACCAGAAAAAGGGAAGAAGAGTCAAGATACGTAAAAAAATGTCAATAAAAACAAATTTAGAGGGGACTTTCACCAAGCCCCTAGGGCTTCTTGTTTTTAACCTACCAGACAAAATCGTCTGTGACGACATGGCGCCATGCCCCTTCGGTTGAGTGAGCCATATGCCAAAACACTCCAGCCAAAACCGAGAGCAATTCGGCCCCGTAGTCCACTGGTAGCGCACGATGAAGTTTGTTGGACAATAAACCCGGTTCGCAAAGACGCTTCAACCACAGCAAGATGTGTTCTAGGCGTTCGGACCGTCCATCGTCAGCGTGTAGACAAAGCCAAGTAACTAATCGTTGACTGGAAGTGGAACAAATAGAGACCATCGGTCCGAAAGAGAGCGTGGGCATTGGTCGGGAACTCTCTCGGGCTTGAAAGACAAAGGAAAAAGTCACGATAACCTACGGAATATGGATTGAAATTGATATGTTGCTAATAATTCCAAAAACGTAGTGGTGGAAAGAAGTTCACGTACTCTGGAAAGCACTCAAAATAAGGCGTCCACCAATTATGAACTGTTGCAAAATGCTACTTAAGTGAGCATAACACTCCCGTTTTACAATCAACTCTTTGTTAAGTTCCATCCAATTGGAAACTAACTCCTGCATTGTAGAGTAGAAGAAACAGAACCAATTTAATCGCTCGTCGATGAGATTAAAACAATCGGCTTAAATCAGGCTAGTAGAGAATAGATTTTAATATAGGCCACGGGTCACACACGGTTTGGGATGGTGCGGGACCAAAGGGGAAAATCCAATGCCCAAATCGAAGTAGAAATGGACCAATAAAACAAACAGTACAAAAAGTGACAATGTTTCCTATGCTGAAGGCTAAGAAAAAACAACAAACGAATACACAAGCCTGGGAGTGTTCTTCAAGCAATGTTTTCAAGATAAGGATCCGGATGGATAAATAAAAACAACTTTTGACCGTGGTAGGGGGAAAGATAACATTAATGGTGCAAACGGTAGAAACAAAAACGTACTAACTGAACCTTGATTTTGTGGTAGAGAGGTAGTCTCATCAGAAGGAGAACACCAATCTTCATCACAAAGTAACTTGAAAAGCACATGCGAAGCCAAACGTTTGTTCCAGCCTCGACTGCCCGTACACACTGCATTTGGAGGACTGATTAGATTGATCAGTATTCGTTCTGCAAGCACGGTCGAATTCGGAGAAGTTCCCCAATACATGGATGATTGTTCCGACGAACAAAGTGACCGTGGGTCTAACCAGTCGGTCGTGGATTTCTTGCTGGGTCGACCAGAAGATTCGAATTCCGTGGAAGAAAGGTCACACAACTCGGACACCAACTCACGAAATTCTTGATGACAGGCTGCGATAGCCGATAGTTGATTGACTTGTGCCGACAGTTCTTTGGATAAACTAGAGTGAATAACGGAACTAGTCAAGCGTTCTACGAGTGAGTCTGTGACTAATTCGAGAGGTACACCGTGTGCTAGAACCTGGTTATGGATCACATGAAGCAAAGCGATGGAGCTGCAAATGCAAAAGGGGACAAGAGGAACCGAAAATTGACAAGAAGCGAAGGTGACGCGTAAACATACAAGACAAAAACAATGATATCAGAGAAGAATGCAGTAGATTGCTCACAATTCTTGGAGATCCCAAGTGGTTCTTCTGCGTGTACGCAGAGCAAAACGGTTACCACTGTGAAGAGGAGAATTTTCAGCAACCTTATGAGTAGTACATTACGAATATACATGTATCGCGATATCTCGAATATCGTAGCAACTGAAATATGAGGCGGCCTGGTGCAGCACATTTAGTTGCCTGGAAACATCACAAAGGAGAGATTCAACTGGGTTCCAGGTGAGTCTCTCGCAAAACCAAATTTGTTTGCAAATGAGTGTATTTCGCTTACCTAATTATATTTCAAGCCAGAGAATGAAAAGTGTGTGAGGGAGGAGACCTGTTGCTGAACTTCTGTGGTGCCTACACCTCCGACCGCTCAGTTAGAGTCTGAAAAGAAAATGACCGCACAAACGCCACTGACTACGATCAGCAGCACAAACGAGCACTCGCTTTCTAACAGTCTCGTTACAGATTGGTCCGCACCGGCCTACACGAGCTATGGTTCTGAGAAAAAATCCGTCGGAAAATTGAAGACTTCTCAGTTGGGCTGCTCGAACCGGATAAAATTTCACATCCGTACAACAAAACAGCCAGTACTGCAGACCGTTAAATGTCCCTTAAGATTCAGGGATATAGCGCTCTGACGCCACAGCAAATGCGACCGGAGTCCTAGAGATTCGTGAACCGACCTCATCTACCACCCGAAAATAGAGACTAACAACCTGCAAGGTACCTAAAATGTCCCACAACTTCGAGTGCCTCTCTCTGGATGGTACGTGGCGTGTCCAGCGACTGTGTCCAGAAGCATAACCTTACACTTTGCACCTTTCCGCGTTCATCTCATTATTCCATCGATCACGAAATGAAATAGGAATGGAGAGAGTGGGCACACCTGACGGACACTTTTTTGTGTATGGAGAGAACTCTCCGTATACTCTCACACGTCCGGAAGTCTAAGAATACAAAGAACATATTATGTTCACAAACTTCCGGGACATTCCTTGCGGGCAAAGGCGTCAAGGAGAACAGACCGGTCAACCGAGTCGAATGCACCTTGGAAATCCAGGAGTACTAAAATTGTGAATCCTTTGAACCTATGGTGTTGTTCTAGCACATGACGGAGTGTGAATATGTGGTCAACACAACCCTTAACGGGCCGGAATCCTGCTTGGTGCTCTCGAGTCACTGTTTCGCGAACCACCAATGGGCGGCGAAGAAGTGACACCAAGAGTCTCGTTACGACCGAGATCAAGCTGCTCTCCCTGTGTAAGATGAACGGAGTTTTCAGTCCCATTCGAAGGGCCTACGAGAAGAGAGTTATTAATGGGGTCAGTATAAAGTGAAGAGAAAGTATTTGAAAGACAAAGAAGGAAGGCGTCAGCAGTAGCCACGGTAAGATCCAGTCTCGTCATGATGACAGTGACAGCTTAAAACGATGGAGGGATTTAACTTACAGATTTAAATATTCCTCAAAGAAAACACAGTTGCACGCAACATTTATGTACAGATAAATCAGGTGGAAAACAAAGATCAGATTCAGCATTCGACCAACGATAGTTGGACTTTCGCAGCACTGTCTGCCACATTTTGAAATGCCTGATAGAAAGAGGTTTCTTTTCGGAAACGGCGGACAAAGCCCTAATCACTCTTGTAAACAAGGACAACTCACCTGGCCATGTCAGATGGTTGGGGTAGTTTTGATATCTCTCGACCCGAAGTGTAACGCGTACCGAACGACTCCGCTGGTTCAACATGACGGCCGTAGAGACGAAGTGCGGAAAGTGTTAATTTCTTTGACAAATCACTGCTTTTGTATAATCTCAACCTCAGGTGACTGACGAGACACGGCGGGAATACCAAACTGATACATGGAGGACTTGGTTGCTGAGTGTCAAAGGGCCGTTCGCCATTAGAAGCTCGTGGTATGGCTTTTGCCTCGTGCGTGGCCACCAGACTGCATTGACTTTGTCCCGGTATATCCCGATAGCATTCTAAGGCGACAGCAGATGGTCCTGTAGCGTTGGAGTGAATGTTGAAAGGTGGAGATTAGACGATGCAGGACAAGAGTGTGATGTGACTGATAAATAGGATTAACCAATCAGCTTCGTCAGGATAAAAACTTGATAGTAGGTGGCAGGATACTTGGAACAGTACTATTCACAGGGCTGGTGGGAATCTTCACTCGGACCAACCCGACCGATGGCAGATGATGTGAGCGCCAAATTTTTCATGCTACCGCTTGACGAATCGATCAAGGCCGCATACACATAATTCAAATAAGCCGCCGGTTTTTTGAATAATTAAGGAGTTCAATCATGATCATCAAATACAAGAAAGTGACAATGACGAAAGACACCGATAATAGCAAGTGGTCGCCAACTAGTCCTGTACATCATTCGATGACTACCACATGGCTTGCTAGTCCCGGAAAGCTTCTGTTGAAATAGTTATAATCAGTGGATACTAAGGAAGGAGCTGGTCCACTAGGACGGAGGGTAGAAAAGAGATTTTGGAGCACGGATCTGGTCCGGGGCAGTCGACCAAACGACATTTGATGGACGTTGAATATGGTCTCAGACCCCGCATAATTAGGGATCGCACATTACTCTGATGAAACTGTGAATGATGCGTGATATGCAGAGATAACATACATGGCTTCCAAAATGAATAGATTGGACAGTTATGAAGTTAAAAAACCTTGACTCGTGTTTCCTACTGAAACCTGGATCTTCTTTCTCATGGACCCATCTATTTTGGTCAAGTTAATCTGATATG
This sequence comes from Opisthorchis felineus, assembly GCA_004794785.1. NCBI lineage: Eukaryota > Metazoa > Platyhelminthes > Trematoda > Opisthorchiida > Opisthorchiidae > Opisthorchis > Opisthorchis felineus. The sequence continues at coordinate 75,747 of SJOL01002454.1, forward strand.
AAGGGATTTTTGTCCCACTCGTTGTGGATTCAACACTGTGAATTTTAGAAGTGACAACACTGACCAACCAACACCAAAAACATCGCGGGCTGGAATATCCTTTGTATGCACCAGCAGTGTGTCATCAGACATGAATGTCGGCAAATATAATTTCACGGAAACTAGGAAATACGCGATAAGTGCCACGACAGACCAAAGCCAAATCTAGCAAGCGCTGAAAAAAGTTAGTTGGTGAGATACGATAGACTACAGGTCTGCTACCTATGCACCCTCAGCACCTCTTGTTGCTGATGATGCTACTGTGCATTATTTACCGTTCTCTAAGCTTCCTATGATTTCCAGTTGGTCACTGTCAACCCATTTTAGAATTGCCCCTCTAATGTGGATGATCAGATGTCGCCATTCACACGGGGGATTCGGCTTTGATTACGGAGCCACTAGTGTGGTGTAATTCGTCCATGTGAATGGGAGGAAAGAATACACATCAAAATCGAAAAGACTTCTGGACCAGATGGCGATGGGTCGCGCAGGAAGTTAGTTCATACATGGAGCTACCATTAACCGGAGATACCAACGAAATAACTTTCAGCTATTCCTACGAAACAGTCGGATGTTACCTCCCCCGCAAGAGCAATAATCTTTCAACGTACACAACCACTGGCTCCTCCAGAGGCGATAGCTCTAATAAATAGGAAATCGGAGGCTGAGTGGACTATCATTCACTCTGTAGGGTACAATCCAGGACAGGCGAATCTCACTGACTGACAAATAACTATAATATAAACCTTTTACCACGAAACACACCTGCGACCAATGCATAAAGCGGTAGGAGAATGAAGCAGCGTTGGTCAGACAGTGACTCACCTTGTTCTACCGCCGTATCGGATGATTCCATCACAACTGAACATAACCAAATCAGACATGGGAACCGAACAGTTACACTTACAAACCGCTGAGATTGATCACTAGCTGCCAGGATCGAAAGAAGTTGGTCGCTGAGCGACGAAGTAGACTTTGCCAAACTGGCTGTAAGGTCGGCAGTATCACGGTCGACGTTGCGACTGAGGGAACCCAGATATAACGGGAATGTGGTGTTTCCAGAAGGGGTTCTTGCGGCAAGAGCCATATTCAACGAGGCCAATTCCCCATCAATAACGTCCGACTGAAACGAAGCAACTGAAGAGAAGTCACACAATGGCTTCTCGCAGGCATCCTGTCGAGAAGTCATCGTAAGGCCTAAAAGGGTACCCTGGACGGTCATTGGGGTTGGTGGAATCCGTGCAACATTGCGCCAGTGGTCTAGTGCGGACCAACTGAAGGCTGTGATGGGTGCACTTATTCCTGCAGGAAGGTAGTGAGTAAGCACACTGGACGAGCTAGACGGGAACTCTCCATTGGGGAGCCCATGGACAACGGCCGACTGGCCTAATTCCGAAATTCCGAGATAAACTCTGGGTTCAAATTGCAAGTCACTGAGAAACGACTGAATCCGCTGATTCGGTAAACCATGCGAAGATTGAAACAGAAATGTCCGGATAGAAATCTCGGCGATTTCTTCATCTTGCCCGCAGATGTCCGAATAGCAATATGCTAGTAGGAGGAGCAGGGGGCAGGAAACGCGGTTTGAAGTGGAGGAGGAACGCACGTGGTGTAAGAAATACCTTTTTGGTATAGATTGTTCGGTAACCAAAGTGATCAAAGCAAACATGACCCAATCCATTGTGGTATTTGGATAAAAGTCATTAAACAGCTGTTCGGACAAGCGGCGAAGTGTCGGCCAACCACCAACAAGGCAAGCAAGGGTCACTATACGGCATACCTCACGCGGAGCGGTAGCCCTTTGCAAGAGATCGACAAGGAGTTCAATTGCAAGTCCGGTAAAGTAAAAGAAGGAGGAACTAGTGTCAGTAGCTTTGGAATCAGACAGCAATCGAACCAGAAGGCAATAGAAAATTCGAGCCATGAGGCGACCATGAAAATCTGATGTCGAAATGAGGGAGGAGTACGTGGGTGCATCCGAACACCGACCGGGAAACAGACAACAGACTAATCTGGACATTCCGGAGTCAGTATCAACTTCTTCATCGCGTTCCGAAAATTCGACATCATAACCTTCCAATACCCGCGTCGACCACAAAGCGAATTTCGACTGAGAAGCTTCGTAATCAGCATCAAATATAGTTGACCGAGCCGTAAGACATGACCGTTCTTCTGCATTAGATAGAAATTTCCCGCTGGTTCCATGAAAACACTTAAGAACGTTGAAGGTCAAATCCAGCAGTAACTCGAAAGAGAGGTTGGTAACGGTGTGGGCAGAGCACAGAACGATCGGACAAGCTTCGGACATAACCTCTGTGTTTAGCACACTCGACTGGTGAGTTGTTTGCAGTCGACAATATACGGCCTCCAGCAGTACAGCCTGCAGGTCGCTTGGGCCAGAGTGAAGTCCGATCGATTTAGATGGTTCGCTGATTTAGTAGGGAAGAATGGTAGGAAAAAACAGCAGTGATAAAAATATAGCATATTCCAGCCAACATGGAAGTAAAGAAAAGTGTCATGGACCGTGGAGGATAAAACAATACTACGACGAATGGGTAGTAAAGCTAAATGCAAAACAGTTGGTTTCTAGAACTACAGACATCAATATGAAAAAAACAACGATGCATAAGAGTACAAATACAGTCTACCACGTCATCTTCGCCTCCATCCACGTGTGGTGTTTCTGTATACCTGGTTATAGCATTATTTCCCCAGTATCTGTAGGCCGCTACCAAATTCACAAACTTTCATTACACCGATGACCTGTATACAACGCACTTTGTCGCCACGGTAGTGAGGTAAAGTAGAGTAAGAGGTACCCTGGTTTATTGTCTTACTGCACTACACGTGCTCGTTTTGTCATTATTGCTTTGGTTTCAACTAACCGCTAAAACTCAAACATAATCCCCACTCATTGCGACAACAGGAGATAATGTAAACAGAGATGCAGTATCACAGTAAAAGTCATCTATTTTAGGGGGCCCAAGCGGGGTCGGTAGAACGCGATCACTTCGGTGGGATGCTTGTTGTAGGGCACGTGATAAAACTTACTCGTGAGTTGAGTCCCATTTTGAGGAGACATCGTTTGTCTCAAGTGGACTACAGAGATTACCAAAACACCTAAATGCACAAACTGGGCATGATCTATTATGAAATGAACAACCAAATCTCGGTGCAACTTCCTGATTTACCTGTTTTTCCTCAATGGTCTGTTATCGTGATTTAGCAGGGTCAAGAAACGCTCAATACAGAATCGATCGAAGGGATGGACTGCATCACCGGCAGTTGGTTTCCAAGCAGTGAATGCAAACCAGGAGAAGAGAACCTCCATGGCGTGTGTGCCTAGGACACCCACAACGTCCGACTCAGTGGTTGGAGGCATCTGTAGGATGAAATCAACGAACGCAGAAAACTTTTGGGACTGAAGTAAGTGAAGCCGAAGTGTGTCGGACTGTGAAGCAACTGTGGCGACAAACCGTAGAGTCAAAACAATCATTTCCATCACGGAATTACTGACTGTTTTCACTTCGGTTAACAGGTCCTGTAATAAGTGATCCAGGACATCGATACCCAAGGTTATCAATGAGTCCGATGGAGTGACTGTTAATCTCCAAGGTCTAGAGAGGAAGAAATGGATGAAGTTAAGGAAACCCGGTGATTTTATGAACTCGTTCAAATCAGAAACCAGATGTAATCTTTCCTCAAATTACCAGGATGGACGCTATTCTAAGACAAAAAAGAGAGACGGATTTCACCCAGTACGATGTGTTGCAGTGAGCACATGAACTTTTACTTTTAACCTATGCCGCCCTGCCGAAAACATCCATATCATCAACCACAGGCCCTGTACTGCTTAACCTGTTAATAAGGAATAGGCAGGTCGGGCTCAGCCGTGAATTTTAAGCATGTTAAATTCACCAAATGTGATCGTTGATACTAACGACCGTACTGTTACGCATGGTCCAGCAATGGAAGAAGTGTATAATAACATGCGGCAGGTGAAGTCAACCGACCATCTATCGCTGCTGTTGTTCACGGCGTGCCAATATCAGTTCCGTTCAATAAGTGCTCTTCCATTGGAAAATTAAGTGACTGCTAACGTCTGGCTAAGATAAGGTTATAATGCTACTGCAGCTACTATTGATAATAATGATAATAATACCACGTGACACTATGAACCAGCTGTACCTCCGTTCTTTTGAAGCTGCTTGAAAGGACGCCTCTAAACCAAGTAACGGGTATCGTACTAGACCAAGGCTGATGCGAAAGTACTAGAGTTTGAAAATTCTGTCGCACCAACAAAGCACATCGTTTGCGAGACAACAGACAAAGAGTCGGTACGGAACCAAGTACTCGAGGTGGTTGTCATGTGCCACATGGCTTAACCAAACAATTCTTTCACCTCTGATCGAATATAGTATAAACGGTCCTCCTGAATGATTGGCTGGCATTACCGGTGGTTGACACGCAGGGTGCCGCCATGTGGTTGTGATTACAATCAAGATTTGAGAGGGGAAGGATGTGTCTCAGCGCGCGAGACTGTGAATTCGATCGAGATTGGGAGGAATAAAGTCGATGCAAAAGCTCGCATATTTGGAAACAGCCTAATTGAGTCAAGTGTAGCCTAGAGTACACTAACGTTTTATAAGTGCGAATAAGTCTCATCGAAGGGTAGAGTACATCAAATCTGATCGTAAACGCTGCTTAGACTGATCGACAGAATGCTCATAACCGACGCCCATTTATATCGCGTTGCAATATTTTTGTTTCAGTTGGTACGATATTCGAGATGTCGCGATACATGTACAGACGTAATACACTACTCATAAGGTTGCTGAGAACTCTTCGACAGCACACGACCAGTTTCGCTCTTCTTGAGGCTCATCAGGTAAGCGCAGTCCCCAAGTTTTCGCCAACCTTATGTTCTACTTGAACCCAAATTACACGAAATTAGCGAAATACACTCATTTGCAAACCAATTTGGTTTTGCGGGAGACTCGGGGACTGCACCTACCTGATGAGTCCCAAGAAGAGCGAAAGCGGTCGTGGGCTGTCGAAGAGTTTTCAGCAACCTTATGAGTAGTGTATTACGGCAATCTACGACCTTATTCATCTACGCTGTCCGTCGGTCGTGTGAACCCATGGTTTAGCCAACTCTCCCAGATAGACAACCAGTGGCCTGTCAACCCGGTTAAAACACCGAACACTTACTTTCGCCTTTCACTTAAAACATAACCACCACGAGAATGCAGTGAACAATACTTACCTAGAAGCCGCTAAGTGAGTCGTGGGGCGTTTGGAGGCGGGCTGGTGCTGGTCGGACCAAACCGATTTCCCAGCACGCCCTTCCCACTGCACCGAAGCATCTAACAAGACGTCTCTGACCATGAGTAATTCTTGACTTAAAATTCACAGGCGTGCAAAAGGATATGGAGACTAACACATCTGGGGGAAAACACGCAGGCCCTTTTTAACAAACCATTTGATTATGGTGAGTTTGATAACAAAGGATTTAGGTTTGAAAACGTAGTACTCGATAAGAACACAAGTGACATGCGTAAAGCGAGCAGATGGCGGATGCTTACATTCAGTCGATGGATATATCGCAGCTTAAATAAACCATCAGCATCACCATCACACCAGTAAGAAAAGTACAGTTCCGAAAGCTAGTGCGTAGACATCAAAACCTGACAATCGAAATCGTTTAAACCAAACTTATTTACTTGAGATTTCGCCAGTAAGTGAAACCAATCTATGCTTAAAAAAGGAAGCACGGTACACTCTTTTGCTCTTATTGGGAATCATCAAGGGTACACATCTCACGAAACTTCAGGGAGTTTCGAACCCTCAACCCCCAGATAGTAGTTTCAACACTTAACACAGCTACCAGTGGCTGATTAGCACATTGATCAAAATGCTGTTCAGACGCTCGTGGCCGAAGGTTTAACTGTTCAAACTACTAGTCGGGAGGTCGCAGGCTCGAAACTCCGTGGAGTTTCGTGGGGTGCACACTGCTGATGAGTCACAATAAGGATGAAACGGCTGTACGGTGCTTCTCTGGTTTTCAGCATAGGTCAACTTAAATTACAGGACGAAACTTTCATTAAAATTGCAAAATCTCGTCACGCAACCAACAAATTTCTTTAATCGGAAACTGAGAAGTAAAGTGTGGAAGGAATAACTGGTCCATTGTAAACGAGAGGGACGTCACGGGGGAAACTATTATAACGAACGGACTTCGTGAACTACAGCTTCAGCAAGGAAGAGAAATGGAATGCAAACTTACTCAAAACGAGGTTCACCAGAAAGGGCAAGAAACAGATGTAGAACGTTTTTCGTATTCACAGAGCTGTCCGTAGGTCCAGCAGGAAGAGATACTGACTGACGACCCAGCAGCTGCGCGAAGCACTCTGATGTCAACTTAAGCAACGTTCGTCTTCCGTCAAGGGAGTCTGCGCAGTGAAGCAGGTCTACAAAATCCGGACTACTTGAGGTGCTCAGTATTGATCGAACTGCACCATTAAGTAGGACAAACGACAAGCGGGCGCAGGGTATACGACTAAGCGGAGTCGACGGGCATTCAGTTAGCGAAGTGAACGGTAGAGAGGTGAATGTCTGAATGTCGCTGAAATGTAGATGTGTGATTAGGAACGCGCGAATCACTAAACAAATAAATTAGACATTACAGTTACTTATCCACAAGGATTTCTTTGTTTCGTTTTCGCTTCTCGTAGAAAAATACTGCTACTTGCAAATTTTGTTACCACTGGCCGAGAGGAGTGATGTATCTATGAGCAGACACTAAACTGACCCTGAAATCGCTTCACAACGCAGAGGCTTAGAGTGCCTGCCACAAAAGGAAATCAGAGGGAAATTCAATCAACACAATCAACAAAACGAGTGGGAAACCATCCACGAGAATAGTAGTCAACTACAAGGCAAACAAGCTCAATACATGGGCGCGTTGGGGACCTTGACGGCGTACGAACGCCAAGAGGTCGACGCACAGTTTCGTTTCATCATTGGTAACAAAACTGACGTCGAGAGGAAGAAACTTCCTCTTGTCGTGAAAGCTGGATGCTACGTTTTTGGTAGCTTTATTATTCGGTTCTAAACTGCATTAGCCCCATTCGAAGAGTAATCAACCTGAATTTGGAGCTCAACTTGAGTTTATATAATCAGTTATCTTAGCCGAGAGATCGAAGCTGGTCAGTCCGGGTTATCAATACTCCAACCATAAGTCACGGTTTGAACAGACCTCGATACATAAGCCTTATATGCGTTCAAGCTCCTACACACGAACAATAAGGTTTCCTTAAACTACTAATATCCGATCTACTTCTCCAGACCATTATGGATATGTTCAATTCTCCAAACAAAGCTCCCGCAAGAGAGTTAATCAAAACGAGAGTTAATCAAAATGAGCCTCAAAAACACTTCAATTCATCTACCAGCCTGAAGATCCAAAAATTGATAATTACCATGAGTTCGGGTTTGACGTGATGTCGTCACTTACTAACATACCAATCAATGAGGCAATAGTATGTGGTTGTAACCTGATTGAGGATAGTGACAAGGATAGCAGTGTTCTTACTACAGACTGGAACGAACACTTACTTCCTTGTACCCACAACGTCCGGCTCACCTTCAACAAAGAAATCTACCGACAGAGGACAGAGTTACAACAGGATCTTCTTTGGATAGCCCAGTGGTTAAGATGCGAACTCACTGACCACAAGGCCCGTGGTTCAACTCCAAACCCAGCATGTCGAGTGCACCTGTCTAGGCTAGGGCAACCAGGCAGTATCCCAGCCATTGTGCCTCTTTCGGGCTGCACTGCAGCTGGGCACCAAAAGGGTGTTACAGCTGAACGAGTTTTCTTCTTTGGATGCACTTCTGATAGATCTATCCATGAGTAAACTTGAAATTTGGGAGCTATGGACACTAATCGAGCAACTCGCACTATACGGCTGCTAGGCAGGTGACATAGCTGTATTGGCTAACGACAATATGAACTCAACTGATGTCTTGAATACGTTCAACTCAGCTTACTGTAATATAAAACTTGTTCACCTAACGGGAATAAAAGGGTCAACGGAACTTTCTCAACATTGTTATACTAAAGAGGGTCGATGAAGACACAGCAGAAAATCCACAGAAAGCAAACTTGGTCGGGTCACCACATTTACTTTGGTAGTTTCTTACCGCTACAACAGAAGCGAGACCTAATCAGATTTTTGTCCCAGAGGGTGGTGAGCGCAAGCTCCTTCGATTATCTACAGTAAAAGAGGAAGTTTGGGACACATCTTTGCCTGGTGTTAACTCTCCAGTCTTATCCCCTCAGAATTACACCAGGCACAAGGAGCTCAGTTAGATGCAGATGCGGCCCATCTTCCGGAAACGGACGCCAGTGCACCAAGGCATTTGCCAGTCAGGATACATAGCCACATTCTATGTTCACTAAGCGGTAGTTCGACGGAGACTAGCTCGAGTCACATCTAACAGAAACAAGAACAATCCTTCCAACATGCCCCATACCGAGTAAATCCAAGCAGATTATCATTATTGCATTGGCCCACAAGCCACTTAACGTTTCACGAACTAGTCTGACCGTGCGGTAATCAGCTTGACTCGGTGACTGACCCACCGTGTACTTCTACCTTTGCCATCACAGATTTACGAGCAGAAGTACCCAATCATGCAGTGATTGGTATTATTAATTTGCGGTACATACACTGGTCAAGGTGATCAATCATATGAAAGAGGGATTGTTCGCTACATTCGTCCTTATCAGAAATTCCGCGCTTCAGACAATCCCGATAATGCTTCCGTGGGATTCAGGCTAAGGTGGGTGACAACAAGGTCCCCATTTGTGGACTCACGTCCTCGCAGTATGAACATGAATGTAGTTACGTGACGAAAATTTATCTAAAATGTTGCCAAAAACCCCTACACGTTAAAATGAATGTCAAAACCTGGCGGTCCAAATGAGTTGTGAGAGCCATATTGCCGTAAATACTCCTCGAAACTGGAGTTCGACCATGAAAAAATCACCCTGAAAAGTCGTAAGCTTACTTTGAGTCGTCGAGAGATTTGGAAGATGAACCAGCTCCGGTGGATCGCGTCAATGGACTTGTATACCTCAAAATTAGTGTCAATCCATGGATAAGTAGATTCTTCGCTGTAGCCATCACCTCATCTGTGTTGCAACACAGGCGACGAAGTAACCGGAAAAGGGGAGATTCGGAAAGCTTGCTGGCCCCAGGGGCGAATATTTCGTTGACCTGATCAGATGTCAAACAGCCAACCAAACGTCCGATCAACTTGCAAACTAGGAAAAAGCTCTGCGGAGACACAGATTCGGTGTAGTAACGATCAAGAATCATTGACGGAAACTGAACCAAACCCAGGTGAACCAGTTCGTTCACTGCAGAAGGGACTATTTGCTGTAGGACCAAGATAGCCTCGGACGGCGGCGATATATTCGTCCCACGTGGGACATCCGGTGTCAGGGTTGCAGAACCATCAATCAATAGCCGCGGACCAGGTAGTGCAGGAATACCAAATCCTGAAGACTGAGACAAGGTGTTATTACTTCCAGGCGCACCAGATGGAATACACTGTTTTAAGAAAAGGTGGAGAATGTAAACAGAAAAAAATATATGATACCAGTGTGCGGCCATTAGATCGGTTTTTATTTACCATATTGAACAGTGGCGGGGAAATTCCGTTTTTAGCTGGAATAAGTAATACGAACCTGTCGAGTTACCGGAGCAATCCCAATAAAATATATAACCGATAGAAACAAATGACACAGAACTCTATTTCATTCAGTCGGAGAACTCATCGATGGGGGGTAATGGAAATGTACCGGAATACTGGTGGCTCGGCGAACAGATTAACGGCCATCTGATCAACCACCAATGGGAGATACTTACTGCTCAACAGATAGTTAGATGAACGTTGGTCGTTGGTAGATAATGGAGACTAATAAGAAGGAAGATATGAGAGTTCAGTAGAACAGCGGTTCAGCTGGCAAACATGACTAACCGACTCACAGAGAGAGGACCGACCGCTTTGGGAGCTACAAGTCACACGAACTCATCGTGCTCCAACGTACTGACACTTCTGACAATAACCAGAGTAATCAGCTGATTAGCACTTACGGAAACCTATCCAAACAACGAAGAATGAACAAGAATATCCGTACGAATCGGAAAAGTAATTCAACAGGGGTGACGACAACTTAAAAACTTCTACCGTGGTCTCTTCACGAAGACAACTGAAGCAGCTAACCAGGAGGGTCGTCCTAATGAGTGCGTCCTAAAAAAAGGAACAAAAAGTTCTGATAGATAAACTCGAGTTTGTGGAACGCTGAACCCTCATGAAGTTGCCATTCTTAAAATGTTCCTGTTCGGCCTAAAACGTTCGTATACATTCCATACACATTGAGCTTCGATTTCAGAAGGTCCCAACTTTCTGCTAGAGCAGGTCTATCGTTTTCTGTTAGTTTTCAGTCCTCAAACGTATCACCATTCCGGTTGGCCAGATCATGTTCATATCGATGGCTCCTGAGCTTTTGGTTGCTGAGGTCAACTTCGTTTGTCATACAACTCCCACTAAATAAATTTGTTCTCTACAGTATCACCAGTAATTTATAGACGTTAATCTCTACTGTGGTGAGTAGAACGTAACTGCCATTCCTAAGTAAGATATAATCTAATTCTGCATAAAGTCAAACTATAATTTGCGTAAATAGGTGCGATACAATATCGAAATCGATCGGTACTGTAACATTTTGATTAAATGAAGTTTGCTCACAGCAAGTGCACAAATGCTTTCTTCAGTGCCAATACCGTTTCAAAACGGTTCTCGAGTGGTTCTCTCCAGAGGAGGGCCGCACCGAACAACCGAACCAGACAGCCTTATGGCGAACTGATCACAACACGCACACTGATTGGTCGGAATAGCGATTAGTTGGAATCACTGTCCAGCAAGACGTTTCGGGCTCATCACCAACGCCAGAGCGAACTTGTTGACGGTAATTTTTCGTATAAATAGAGTTACGGTAATCTCACGTTGTCCTGTCACACGCTCTCTAGAGGTTTCGTGCGTTTTGACATATTAGTGGACAGAACAGCGAGCCAACTGACCGGTACAAGACCAAGCGACCGCGACAAGCTCTTGTTGGAAAAACGGGCTACGTAAGATGTTTTTATTTCAGACAGAGAACACCGACCTTATTGGGGGGTCGGTATTTGCTGGATTGATTTGTGAGGGTGATACTGTGATTAACTCGACCTACCGCAAAAAATGAAGGAAGAAACCATCCGCGGTCCTCATTCGTATCTAATGCTTATCAGTTTCTAAACAGTAGAGTGGATGGATCATTGCTACGGAAAAAGAGTAACCTCGGATAAGGAACAGATCTCAACGTCCTGAGGAAAAAATTTCGAAACGATCCTGCACCAACGTACCAGGCGCATCAGTGAAAGCAGACGCAATTCCATAGAACGTTCAACGAATAGGGAGCCCAGCGGAAACTGATCTCGAACAATTCGCTCGTACCGCTGGCGACGAGCAGCTGCAACCCAAAAAAAACAATGGAATTCCATAGAATCAACCAGGTATGTAGGCATTTGGCGATAGTGACTTTGTAACATTAACATAAAAACAAACAGACAGCCACGTACCTGTAAATTTCTTCAGGTGCTGTGACAAACGATGTACATGCCACCGGTAGAAAATCGCCCTGGAACATTCGTATCGTGCAAGTGGAGAATTAGTCAGATTTGTAACATCCCCTCGAGGCAAGTTTGGGCCGGATTCACCATCTTTAGGGAACGATTGGAGCCGTTTATCGTAGTACCACCGAAGTAGTCCTACTCGACCGATGAGGGAAGACTGAACAGCACCTTGACTATCTATTACCTCAGCCAGCTTACGCACGCACGTAGACTCCATACCAACAGATTGCGACTCGAACAACAGGTCTAGGATGACTAGGACCAACTCTAAAAGGTTTCTATCGGAAAATGAATTCGTTGTCCGCACCATAAGCTGTAGGATGTGGAGGCATGATCGAAGGAGAAATGGTGCCGATCCCGTACGAATTACATAACGAATAATGGTCCAGAAGGCAAAAGAGCGTCGGACAATCGTAGGCGAGAACAAATCGACACAACCTGATTCGACCATACTCCGACTTGGTTCACTGGTGGAGTAAAGCAGTGAAAGAAACCAATCAGAGTCATGGATTGGTTCGTCGACAGATCGGTAGCGCTGCCACATATTCAAGAGATGTGGGATTAAGGCAATCGTCAAGACCTGTTTTGAAAAACGAAAGAATGAACAAAATTGTAAAAGTATGGGAGGGAAACAGTCGAAATGTTAAATGGCAAAAAAACTGAACTTGAGGTGGCCGACTGTCCTGTTAAGGCTCGTAAGTAATCTATCTTAACAATAAAGTCTCTGTGTAGGTCTTTCAGTACTTTTAAACCTCTGCTGTTATTAACTACTCTTGTAAGTCCGAAATCGACTTGGAAGATCATGACTTTTTACCGTATGCTGTTCAGTTTCCACTCTCCAGACTTCGTTGAGACCTAACCCCGAGTCGCACTACGACAATGTTTGTGTCCACCCTCCAGGGAGGAAAAGCATAGCAACAAAGTAAAAATGGTTCCAACACGAACGCAATGATGTGTTGTCATGCCAGATGACAGAGTATTTCCGTACAAACTGGCCTTGATCACATGTTCAGCAGCAGACTAAAAGTAAGAAATTGTTGGCTTTGACCATCAAACAGAGCACCGGACAAGTAGGTGATTGAAAAAGCAGCACCAAAAAAAGTGATAAGAACACTTATTCTGCTAACCAATCAATGAATTTTCATCAAATGCTTCGAAAAGCAATGCAATATGTTCTCTGAACTAAATGAAAGTTAAAGACGCTTCTTCAAGGTTTACAAGACGACTTAGAAGATTATCTAGCAAGAGGAAACACTGTTCTAAGATTAGGCGAATCATGCACCCTACCCATTGTGTTTTCAATTCGGATGATGTTTCAATCAAGACTTCAGCGTGTAAGTGAAGTCTATCTGTGCTGAATAGTCGAGAAGCACTGTAAAGCTGTTTCATGTTGATTGGGGATAACTCTCGTGAATCTCCGGGAAGATCTGCACACGCGTCCCTTGGCTAATAGTTGAGGACTAAACCATTCGGCTATAGCGGCTGATCAACAGTATGATTAACTCGCACTTAGTACATAGCGCCACTCATCTTTTGATCACATACTCCACATGACGTGACTTCTCGTTTTGACGACGTCCCAGGTGGAACAAGGTTCATGCAACTCATGAATATTTGTTTGATATCACTTTCTGAATTATTCATTGTTTACTGATAGTGTTCCTTGAAAATAGCTTGAGATAAAGTTCGGTCTCACATATCAGAAGAACACGGTACTTGTTGGATCTTTGTACGGAGGCTGCATGCCTCTCTGAACATTGTTAGGTAATAAAAACACATTGATGAAATAGCATTAGAAAGCCGCCCGTAACAGCTGAAATCTTACAAAGAAGCTCAGGTTGTAAAAGTTCCGTGAATACGTCTTGCGTTGGTTGACGCATCTTGTCCGCGCTGTTTTTGTTTGCGGTCCTTCCTTCTCTCGAGGAGAAACATGCATCCAGAGAATAGCCTTTCTATTGAGATTTCGCATGCAAGTGGAGTCAATCTATGCTGAAGAGCCGAGAAGCACTGTACAGCCGTTTTATCCTTAATGGGAATCATTAGTAGTGCGCATCCCACGGGACTTCGAGGAGTTTCGAGAGCGCGACCTTCTCGACAAGTAGTTTGAACACTTAGTCGCCTTCCCGTCACAAGATTAGTACCGCTGAAATCTTCGCGGAAAAGCCTGTTTGACGGGTTCTTAGGATAGATGTTTCGACTTTCCAGGTGCGGAATTTTATCAACCTCTATTGTGTTTGACGGTTGATGTCACTAGCACTACTGCTACATTTTGATGCAATTGGCTGTCTGGCTCGACGGAAAATTTCATCTCAGTCTCACCGGTGGTATGGTCTGTTGGACTATATCACAAATCACTAACATGGGTTCGGGGACGATAATGTTGAACAATAGAACCGTAACTCAATATTCACGGACTACCCGACCATATACTTATGAGTGTGGTGATATTAGATGACGTCCGGTTACGGTCACTTTGTGATTATAGGTAAAATTTGCTTGTTCGTGAAAACTCACTGACCACAGTTTAGCGGATTCAAAAAGTTAGCGCACTGCTATTAGGTCTCTATCACACATACTCGGCAGTACTGGATACCTGGAGCAAACATTAGTAGTGGGATGAGAATCCTACCATGTTGAAGGTGCAACCAAGTAGATTGTTCGACAAATAACATGATAATAGGCTTCACACAATTTTATGTGACAAGGAAATGGGGAAAAAGATCGTTCTCCCAACGACAAAATCATGGTCTGTGTGGGCCTTCAACAATGCTCAAGTCGTCTGCTTGCCTATATAAACCACGCTTCTAGACAGCCGAAGGTATGAGTCAAGCAACGAGAAATGTAAGTTCGATCCAAGCCAGTAAACTCTTGGGCTGCGAAGGTACTCGATCACTAATAAACTTCATGCCCAGATTTCTCAAACTCCCGCGACTCCCAATGAGCTTGGACTAAAAAAACTTGTACTTTTATTAATATACGTTTCGTACTGACGGAGGAGGCGTGACCGGTATTGTAACCAAACACGGAACAGGTTATAGGAATAAACTATTTCAGCTAAAGGTGATAAGCATGTCTTGGACTCTGAAACGAACAACGAATAACCCCAAGCCGGAGGAGCAGCTGAGGGTTTGAGTAGTTGTATGTCTAGTATTGACTACACTATAAACAAGAAAGCCATATTTCGAAGCTGACAAATACATGTCTAATATTCCACACGCAAACAAAATAGAGTAACTGCGTGCAAAATATCAGCCTTCAACAAAGTACCTGCATCGATCTAGTACCGCTCCTGAAAGTCGTGCACATCAGAGTGGAGAGCATTTCATTTAGCTCTTCCTTGAACGACCGAACATTTTGCCTTTGTGAAACTTCCAGTTGTGCGGTGGAATCGAGAACGCGAGTTTGTAGTTGCGTCAGTTGCGTGAGTAGGGATAGCATGCAATTCTCCAGTAAGTATCGTGTTTTGTCCACAGGTAACGTGCATAGCAGATCCATCGCAGACTGTGATAAGCGGTGCGAAAAACATTATTAGGAGACAGTGGACATTCTCTGGGAGAAGGACGGAGGCAAATATAGTTAACGTACACACGCGTATGAACCAAAAATTGAAAATTCGTTCGGAAGGAATAAGAAATCTCGAAATCAACGTCCCGAAGAAATGTCTGTCTTAGTCAATATGTTAGTCCAGGCAGATCCAATAATGAAGTGGCTTAAAATTACGTTACAATTTCGTTTGCCTGACGTTTCAATAATGCCATTCTTATACACACAAGTTATCCTAAATCAAAAGGCGCCAGTCCGTCGGACTTAGTGTTAAGATACCGTCGGGAAGACAGTGGAACATATTGACGACGGTTTGCGTACCTCAGTTACCCATTGTGCTGTATTGGACGATGCTCGTGCAGCATCCACGGAATATCTCCTACCAGGTTGGTCAACGGATAAACGTCTGGCAAGCAGTCTTATGGTCCTCCATAGTGGAAGTTGGAACAAGTGTGGCAATCTACTCCTTAAAACATGGGCTACTCGAACAGTCCTAAACCAACCACCAGTGCCTTGCGGTCAGGCTTTTGAGCCAGAGGCTTTGGTTGAGGGCCCTAATCATCCTCCTAGGTTTGCGCGCCCTAACAGCTCAGCTCACAAACAACCAGGAATTATGGCAGTTAAGCACCCGTATGCATTACTGGTGTACTGCTGTCAATGACGATTTTGATGTTCTAAGGAGTGTGCGTAACTGGTGGAGATAAGTACATAAGACTATATACTCTACGTATATATATATATATATATATATATATATATATATATATATATAATGTACATCAGAACCTTTCATCTGAGCACATGAATAATTTGACCCCTGGTCCAAAATAACAGTAAAGGCGAGTGCACGGCAAAGATGCAATGGTTTGGGAGGTGTCTTTCACGAAAAACGAACAGTCAGCTTTTCACCTTGTTATGTTCTGGTTCTCCTTCTCCAGGTGCTAGCGTGCCGTGTGCCAACAGACGATCAAGCAAGCGCTGAAGCCAGTTAACTTGAAAACGGAGATCCCAGCAACGAGTGTAGAGAGCTGAAACCAGTGTGGTGGATTTATTCTCCGTCGCACAACTAAAACAAAGAAATAGTAGAATGGAACAACCGAGAGTGAGACGACGTAGAGAACAGAACAGAACGGATATACAGCTTTTGCATCACAGACATGATTCTCCATTCAATTACATGCTGCATACGATTGGCGAAATCATCACACAGTGTATATTTCCCCGTTGGGGTTGAAAATACACAGCGAGATTGCAAACCATTTGTTATGGTGCGAAAGGGTGTGATTCACAAGAGTTAATTAAGCAGCACATCAAAGTAGGCGCAAAATATGTTAAGGATAAGCGGAATCTGTCACTAGCTGCAGTTATTGAGAAACCTGTATATAGACAGTCTTTTGCACCGGTTAAAAATACAAACGGATGGCGCTAAGAAAGGCCACCCCATGAAGAGGACACAACGTTCCTCGTTGATTTAGCGTTCTATCTCCAAAGACAGGATAGAAATTTCATTTTTGTATCCTTTTTTCGGGGGATTGCTATGATTGTGCGAGTTTTTTAAGTTTCACGTAATTTCCGTAGGCAATAGCCAGTGTTTTATCCTGTGACTTGTCCTTTGTCCACAAAGTCATGCACTCGGAATGCATTAGTTCCGTTGCTGCAGTGAGCAATGTCCACAATACGTCACCATTCATGCATGCATATATATATATATATATATATATATATATATGGAAGTGAGTCCAGTCTCAACAGCAGCGGGAATTTATCGTGACCTGGATGAAGGTCAGAAAATAGTTCCTTTTATGTGTCAGACGTCTACCTGTCTTTCAGTGTGAAAAATGAAGTTTTAGCCCTAGATGTGGGGCCTTCCCATCGACACATGTGTTGACTGGCTCCTCGAGCAACGACTTCGAAGGAATTTTCACTCATCGGGTGAATTTTATTCTTTCTGTGAGCTACTCATAGGTTGTTGGTGTTACCATGGCACTATCGAAGAGACAACTGAACAAAATGAAGTGCGGTATATGGCCTCTGCAGGTAAGACAAACGAATGTGTGAAAATATTGGCAGCTCGGGTATGCTGATTGGCTGTAGGTCAGATGGTTGTTGATCTGTTTGCCGATCTTGATAATTTGCCTGCAAACGTTTCCTCACCAATCGCAAGAACATCAGTGCGTGATTGGGTGGGTACTTCCACCTTATTAGCTTGCGTAAAGAATCACGAGTCAGTCGATTGCGAGTGAGACAGTTACTTAAAAAGCGTCAATTACTAGCTTGGATGTTATCGATCTTCATTTCTTCGAGGATCTTCATATACATATGAAATAGAGGAAGGTTCAGGATGACGCAACAGCCTGAACATTCATTTGGGTTTGCAGGCGTAACAATGTCACCATCTGGGATACACATGGTGAATCTCCACGTCCATTTCTGGCACCAGAATTCAGTTGAGTCGGGCCAAATGATCGGCTGAATAGTAATCGGCGTCCGTTAGATAAAAGAATTTGCGCATGCCTGCTGCTTTCACTTCAGTGAAAAATGTCTTGGTTGTTATGATGCTTTCAAGTTTGTTTTAAAATTCGGCCAACGAGCCGCCAATTATTAATCAAAAACCAAACATCAGTAACAGAGACTAATTCTATTTTTATGATTTAATGTGTAACCGACGAAAAGGCGTTGGTCTTAATGGGCCACTCACATACAACTGACATTCCTATCCTCGTTCACCCAGTGTTCTAGCCTACACAGGAGCATCACTATCAGACACAGATCAACTTAAACGTTCGAGAGGACCTTTCGCTAGGTGGAACGGTTGCTACGAAATTACTGCAAACGAACGCCGCAGCGATACACACGTGTTTAGATATAGAGAACACAGCAATACATCATGCATGCCTACTGTGATTTGGGAGACAAAAAGGAGGAAGGAATACATGCATCAGAAGACAATAACGACTGATACCTTGGCGTTTTCGACAATGAATGCAATTCCTCAGCATGTGATTGTTGGAGTGTCTGTATGAGTTCCGTTTGTACCATGTTTAACGTGCTCAAGTTACCATTAATCAGTGAACACAAACGGTATACTAGGGGGTCGCTTCGGATATCACAGTCACCAGATATTTCTTCTGAGTGGGGTGGTGCACCTCCGCTGGCCAAAACCCATTCCCAATTTCTGGATTGTCGGCCGGCGGATGATGTCATAGCCTGAGAGAGAAGTCCTGAACGTCCAAAATATGCTCCAAGATGGAAACGGGCACGAGTGAGGGTACAGTCCAACGCAGCAGTAATAGTAATTCGCAATCGACTAAAAGGTACCGGAGGATTGATATCACGAAGAACCACTGGCTGTTGGCTGATAAGCGTAGAAACTAAGATCAGGCGGGAACCACCATCTCGAGCACCAAAGTCGAAACAACCCGCGTGTTGATCCAGCAATGCCTCCACTGTCAGACAAGCCAAGTATGGATTGACCGGGATGATAACATCAGTGAGTAAGTGCCCAGAAAATGAGTCAATCTGGTTGGCTGAAGGTGGGTGAAATGCTAGAACAACAGTGCGCTCAGCCCCAGGATGCATCCGAGAAATAACCAAATGATATGCCTCGGCCGGAAACGTCAAATGCTCCGCTGCAGCCAGCAAACGAGCTAGTTCTGTGTTCTGCTCTGCCTGAGGGGCTGACACCATCGCAGTGTCGCCATCGGAATCTACCGGAAAGCCAGTAACTAGGTGGAAAAATATAAGAACGAAGGATGAGTAAGGAATGTAGTGTGTTGACACGTTACGGGAACACCTAAAGTGATACGGCGAATGGAAAAAACAACTTACAGAACCCAACCCTTTCCAACTTGCAACCAGAGCAAGTTTCTACGCAACCTTCACCTGATCCAACGCGCAATGGTTCCACATCAAGTAGTCCTCTCATGGGCCAATCTTGAAGGTCGGGAAATAAGCTTCCTCCAATCTGTAGTGCCTCCGACAGACGAGGTGCGGTAGCTGAAGGGCTAGGTATGGAACGAGTCAAAGTGATCAGATCGGCTAAATAGGCTTCTAAATGGGCACTATTGTGTAGTAATGGAAACAATGAAGTCGTGTCAACCAAGGCAGTCGAAGGTCCGGCAACCGCCTGGGCAAATGTGACGTTTGGCTGGACGTGATTTGAGATCAAGGACTTTGCCGAGCCACCGGCTAGGAACGCTGTGTAGGCTGCAGGCAAGCCAGAAGTTTTCGAAGCACTCGCAGTTGATGATTTACTGGAATCCGGTTTGAGTGCCGAAGTCGGTGCTTGGTGTGAACCAATGTGTTCATCTGCGTCATCTGTTTCACCCGATTCCGAATGCGGATGTGAAGTGAAATCGATCAAAGAGTTTAAAACTTTTATTCGTGAGGTAGCGGCACCCCTTGTTCGTTGAGGAAATGGTAAGGCAGTGGTATTCAGGCCCAAATGACTCCATGGTGCCGTTCCGAGCTCAAAGACAGCAGGATCGCCAAAATCGTAGTAAAGACCATACCTAAACACGTGAGAAGAGAAAGAAATAAGATCAAAATTCGAATTGCACATCTACCGTATGCCTGTTCGGCTTACTCACAAATGAATTGATTCCCATTGGATGTCGTGAAACGGAAGTAACAACATCATATTCAAAACCATCTACGGTCCTTCCCTACGAAGTAAGGAGACAACGAAGCTGAAATTTTGATGCAGTTGAACCATTGGTAACGAACCCGAGGGATGTGGCTGAACCACAAACGTTGAGGGCACGAAGCTCGATGCTGTTCATCTAAGATACTCACACTGATACGAAGCTACTCTTGGCCACTGTATAAAGATAGATGGTCTGTGATACTGCAGCGATCATCTCTTGTTCGGTATTCGCTGCATTGTAACCACAACATATTCAGTCCGTTCTGCATGGGAAGTAACATACTGGGCTGAAAACAGCCAACAAAAAGCAATTAGAATAGGGGGGACACGACTTACTTGGCCATTAGATACTCAGTCATGGTCTTCAGCTCATCGAAGCAGGTCAGAACTGACGTGTGGTCTCGATAACGGGATGCCAAGCACTGGACAACATGCATCAGTTGTCTGATCAACTGGCCTGTTGGATGTGGACTGGAGTCACTTAGGAACACAGTGATCAGTGACAGCAAAGCGTCAGCGCCAGATGAACACTGTGCAGTGAAAAAGCAGCGCGCCAAGAAGTCGGTTTCCGAAGAAAACAATTGGAATAAGTTGTCCTGAAAGGAGTCCACCGGCCGACGCTCTTCACAAGAAGACGTACCTAACCACATCTTCTCTAAACTAAAATAAAAGGAGTGGAAAATCAGTAGAAGGGAGTAAGCCTGTAAAAAAGGTTGGAAGCAGCAGGGTCATTAGACATCAGGTATACCGCATGAAATTAAACCCAGCTCTAACGAGAGTGTTCGCATTTGGAGAAGTTGCCGGTAAACGAGGGTCCGGAATTACAAGCTCCACCCGCTAATGGAGAGATGAAGGTCTAAATATGGAAATAAGCATGGTCCTCGCTTGCTAGGGATACATAGCATGCCAGCGATTCTTACAATGCTCCGTTAGCGCTTACCTAAGCTGCGTTCCATTCCAGCAACTTAACCTTCAAACAGGCGTACTGAAACTTCACTCATTTCCCTTTATTTCCATTACTTGATTTGGTTGCGGAATCTTCAAGTGAATGGCTGTGCCTGTCATCCACTTTCTTTCCAACTGACAAAAGTTACTGTTTCAAATGTCGGGCTGAAACCAACGGACTCCTTATTCCAAAAATGTCGTTTTCGATCATGCTAATTAGGCAGTGAAGGAAATCAATAAGTCCACCTGCATTATAGATTTATGTGTCTGTTAGAGGAATAAAAGCAACAATACACCTTGGAATATTATGGCTCCATGAACTTTTACATGTAATTGAAATTACCCATAGGTTGACCAAAGTGTCTTTGGAAAGAGTGCTTTAAATTGGTATTTGGAGTAGTCTCATGATACCGTCAACCGGTCGAAGTGAGGCGACCACAAGTGACGTGTCAAAATATTGACAGTTCGGATGCGTTAATTGGCTGCCGATCAGATGTTAGTTTATCTGTTCGCCGACCTTGCCGATTAGCTTGTACTCAGTTTGCAAGCTGTAGCCATTCTTGTTTAATTGTCGTTAGAGTTGGATGAATGTTCAAACTGACCCTCTGATGGGGCCCTAACTAGAGAAAATGATAATTCCTTAGAAGTTCTCCGTCAGTCCCACCTGGTTTACTGCACCCACCCCCGAAAGAGGTCAGATATCCCCCTTTCTTTTGGTGGTACATTGTGGCTGCTCAGTCCAATGGCGACGATTCGTCTCAAACTGTTTCGCCTTGGTAGACATCCGATCAAGCATGGCTTGACCACCAAAGAATTAGGGTGCACTGTACTGTAGGCACTGATCTTGAACTGACAGTTTGTAAAATACAGACTGGAAACCACCTGCTGTTTTACGACTTTATGAAGCTGAACAGGCTCATCAAAGTTCGCCACGTAAGTTTACGCTTATTTAATCTCCCACATGCAAACAGAACCCAGTGGGCTCTAGCCAGTGGGGTAGAAAGCCGCGAAGTACACAGTTTTACAGCAGCCGTTGTGATACCAAGAGCCGTCATTCACAATGTGGTCGGGTCATTTGGATTCTCCTCGTTGGTAGAGGCATTCAGATCCTCGGAAAAGAGTAAACAACAGAACGTGGATACATTTTAACTCGTTCGATAAGTCACTGCTGGGAGCAATTCATTCATACACAGACCTCAACAGATTCCTCCGCATTAATTCACCTCAAGATCGATTGGTGCGTGCCTAAGTTATCTGTGGCACCTTATCTTTGCGTAGATTTCACGTGATCCAAATGAGGCCTGAGATACGGCAAGCCTATGCAGGAATGTTAGGGACCTATAGAATTTGAGGGAAGGGGCACGTGCTATCAACAATGAGTTATCTCGGGTTCTCAGGTTATTGTGGTAATAATCGTTCGATAGTAGAGCCGCGGTGAACATTACGTAAGGTTCAAGCTGTGCAGACGCAGTTTGCTACGACTATCGGTGGACAAAACGGGTTAATAAGGTAGAGGGCTTTGAAAACATTCACGGCTGTTATCCAACCTCATGGAAACATTACAGTTTTCACAGATTCCGCGCCGTCACTGGTAAGCGAGGAAGAAAATAATCAGATTTATGATATACATGATACGGCTGAGCGCTTGTCCAGTCATCCTATGGAAAAGCCTGAGATTTGTTTCTCCTAGACCTCTGGAGGAATCATGTAGGGGACGTTGCGACGGACATTTGAATACATACATACTGGTGTGACCAGTATAAACATCACTCAAAAAACCAATCGTCAACAAAATGTTGAGTTGTTTGCGCGATAAAAAGGTGGCTGGTTATTAAATGAATCACATGAAAAACCGGGATCAACTTGCAGACTCAAAAGGTTTTTTATATGATATCCATGGGAAGGGATGACCTGTAACGTGACAGTCCGGCATGAAGTACGAAACAGCACAGCAGGACGACGCAAGGAAGAAAACATCGGAATTGGCCTGTAGTAATTAATTAAGGACACAACGAAGCCTCATGGTGGTTTGAAAAGAAGGCGGAAAACCCTAATCTGGGGCACGACGTAGATGACTATATGAGTTTTATAGACCAGAGGTGTCACTGCTTAGCACGGCAGTGAGAACTGCCTGGCACCTTTCTTTACTGTCTGTGATGCTTCCAATCATCAGCGCAGTATGAACAAAACTAGTCATAAAAATGGTGTGCATACATTTCCAATTGCAGTGCGCAAACTTACAAGGCGATTAACCAGCAGGAAAAAAAAACAACCAATCGAACTGACATACAATACGGGCAGTCGAAACCAACCCACCTCAGCAGAGCAAGGAAGCAGTTGAGACCCATCTGCACGACCTGACGATCAGCAAGAACCAGCAAATTCAGCACCAGATGCTTGGAAATTTTGGCGGTTTCAGTAAACAGATGGGTGAGCACGTCACTGAAAGGAGGTTAAAGAAGACAGAATAATAAACTAGAAGCGTACACCTCGAGAGCTGATGGTTGGTACGTGGGGATACGACGCAGTGAGTATAAATCGTCAGTAAGGGATACCCATCGGGAGAGCGAAGATGTTTCCAAGTGCGGTTTTGTAGACATACGCCCAATGTTCGCTCAGAATCGATACATCCATCCTAGGCCTAGTTGACATGAATGGATATAAAGATATAAAATTAGACTATTTTGTTTCCCAATTAAATCATAGGAGAAGTTTACTTTTTGAAGAAATGAACGGCTGATTTTCAGACTACGTAATATCAAGACTGTTAAATCTCCATTGCTGTACTAATTCAGAAAAACTGATAGATTCAGCGAGTGCTGAACACGCTTTTTCCGTAATCTTTAACAAGACTTGCGGTTAGTACCCTCTGAAAATTTACGATGAATCCGTTTGTACGGCACATCACCAGGTAAAAGAGAAAGCTAAATGAATCTGTCATTTTTCGGTAACTGATTGTATCGACGAATACTTATTTGTTTACCAGTCGAATCTTAGGAGCCAGTCACTGATGGTTGTGAAATCTGTTTCAGTTCCAACTCCGCCACTTTCTCATGCAAATGTGTTAGAAGTTGTAGTGTTTCTGGCATGGTGACCGGAAGCTCACGTGGGTTTCCATATTGGGAGATTCATCATTGAGTCTGACGTATTATAACCATATTTGATTACTACCTAACTCGATTGTTTACAAAGGTACACTTTCTGGTTTTCCCATCATACTCTTAGTCGATGCTTTGCAGTGTCCCACATTGACGAACAGCTTGTTTTCATTCGAATAGCTTACAAACCAAGAAGAGGGAGGATCTCTTTCTTGGTTTCACTTCTTGAGATGACCGCGTTGAAAATGGTTGTGATTCCTCGTACCAATGAGGTGATCGTTCCGCCCAAAGGAACGAACGCACATCGGCTGATTCTTAGGCTGTTGCAGATGAACAACCTTTTAAAACCTTTTTAAAACTTAAAAGCAGCACATTCAGTCGCTTGGAAACATCACAAACGAGAGATTAAGCTGGGTTCCAGGTGAGTCTCTCGCAAAACCAAATTTGTTTGCAGATGAGTGTATTTCGCCAATTTCGTGCAATTTGGTTTCAAGTAGAACATAAGGTTGACGGAAACTCGGGGTCTGCGCCTACCTGATGAGCCCCAAGAAGGGCGAAACCGGTCGTGGGCTGTCGAAGAGTTTTCAGCAACCTTATGAGTAGTGCATTACGAATAAACCTTTTAAAACCATTTAAAACTTAAAAGCAATCAAAAAGCTTCACTTCTCCGCACCTGACACAGACTAAAGAGAAGGAAGCATCTACGACTTGGAACACTGAATGTGGGGACAGTTCTTGATAAGGATGCAGGAAAAAAGGCCTGGAAGGGCTCTTATTTCAAAGGAACTCAAACCTTACCGGACAAATCATGATACAAAGAGCGAACCACGGCTGTGAAACTACGAAAGGTTGGATCTGGTCATAGTTTTTTCTACAGCGGAAGAACACGAGGTTGGTGTGAACATGGTGTAGGATTCCTCGTCGCAGCTAACATGAAGAAGAAAAAAGTGGGTGAACCGAAATGCATCAGTCCGGGGATGATCGTTATCTGATCCCGGGTTTCAAAGGCAAAGCCTGCCACATTTATCAGCACCTGTAACCAAACAATGTCAAATACATATGACGAGATGCGAGATTATTCTCAACTATCAAGGCTGATCACATCCGTACCTCTCTCTGCTGGGTGATGCAGTGTTCGGGTTGGCAAAGACTGAAAGAATATATTGGGTCCTTTTGGAATTGGACCAATGAAAGACACTGGAAGATCACAGGTGTGTGCAGTAGGCGAACTTTCAACAAAAAATACGTGATTCAATGTAGGACAAAAACCGTTTCCCGCGTGTGACGACCCAAGAAATGGAGACGGACGCCTAATCTACAATATAATTGTGCAGCAGAGATATCGATAACAGAGTTGGTGCGTGGGGCTGAGTGGAATACAGATCACCCCATGCTGCGTGCATGGGGTAACACTTTGTGGACCAGGAAGAAACTCATTCAAGTTTAATGTAAAAAAAAAACTGTAAAACCAGGACACTGCGTCGACATCTTGCGATAACCAAATCCCACACACCCGAAAGCTATTACCCCCGAATACAGACACACATTTATTCAACTGCTGTGGATACAACGGAATGAAGGCACGAACGGAGGGAAGATTGGTTGGATGAGGATGGCTCATCAATATCTACGATGGTTGAAGAGCAGAGGCTGGCATTTGTTGAAATAATTCAAGAATCGAAAACAAACGACGTAAAAACAACTTAGAAGTACCCGGGGCCAAGCTTGTTAAATATTTGCAGTAAAGAAAAAAAGAATGGTGGACCAGTCGAGGTAGATAGGTGGCGTTCTCACAAAGAATATTTTGAGGGACTAAGAGAAGTATACGGACCAAGAGTTCAGTGCCTCCAAATGGTAGAAAAACAAACCAGTGAAAAACCAAACAAATACGGCTAATACGGAAATCGAGGACAGGGTATACACTATGGCGGTGCGATCCATGCTGCTTTATGGATCAGAAACGTGGCCTCTGCGAGCAGATGTACGAAACCTGTCAGCTTTTGACCATCGGTGTCTCCCAAGCATTGTTCAGGTCCGGTGGAAACATCGGATTAGCAGTGCTGGGGTACGCCATATGGTAGTAGAAAAAAGGAACTCTACACCGACGGCTGAGTTTCTCGTTAATGGTTAATGGTACTGGCAGACATGGCTCATTCATGCAGTCAATGATACAGATTTATCAAAGCTATCACATTCAAGGTGTAGCCGTCCGCTTTTCTGTTCCCTCAGAGCAATATACATTGCGAACTGACTGATTATGCAATCGCCTTCAATACTAGGTTACATCTCCATGCTATCCCATTTTTCGACGATAGAGACTGTAGTAGCTGCAACCAAGTATCTCGGGTGCATGGTTTATAGCTGGCAAACTGAACTGAACTGTTTCGCTAATTCCGGACCTCAGTGATCTCCTAGTTGACTTCGAATGAAGGAAAACCTCCAGGTTTTATTGTTAGACAACCGTACCGCGAAGTAAGCAGTGCTTATTCCCAAGCTAGATTTGGACTTTTACCTCCATCCGCCCATAAACGTTGAGAGCAAGTCCAAATAAAGTGTTACGCGAAGACCAGAGAAGCTCGTTTGCACGCCACCAAAACGACACATAACCTCTCTTTTTGTTTACAGACTGCTTACAACGCACAACTGGGATGTCATGTAGTCAGAGTGGAACTGTTTTAATTACTGACAGAAGTTGGATTTTGACAAAACCCGCTACCCATATCATTTCTTGGTTCGCCAATATGCGACTTCTATCGACAACAGAGGCGGCTGCAATCCGACTACTGAACATCTTTGTTATGGACTCACATAAACAGTTTGTACAAACCATAGGCGCGTCATGGCCGCCCATCTGTGTGGAGCGTTTAACGCGTTTCACTGGATCCCAAACATACAGACAGAATGGACCCAGCATAAGCTGTGTGCGAATAATAATATCCTGCAAAAACGGCAGAAAAATCACACCATGATCCCGCCTCTCATTTGTGCATGTTGGTATGGCAAGCAGTGAATCGATATTGAGTAAGGATCGCAAGAAGATACGATTTGTACCCTAAAGGTATACAGCCCCATAAATATACATGTGGTTGAATGTTTTAAAGATACGGAAACTTGAGAACAGTGGCTGTTGCCAACGAAACAGCTATCAGTAGTGTTAACTGAAACTTCTGACGCGTGATAGTGATAAAATACGTCCTCTCTTTTGCTTCAGCTGGGTGACCTTGGTCTGTAAGTGGCCTTTTCAAAAGATTCTCACACTTCAACGAAAAAGTTTAGTGATGACGATGACCTCTTCTGAAGGAAATTTTTAGGGCGAACTGTAACGTCATCTCAGCCTCGTTCGATCTCTGTGCAATTCTGATGAAGTATTACCTAAACGCGTTTGGTGGCTGAAACGCCATATACAAGCAGAGATTATGGAGAGGCAGAAAATATGCACGGGATTGAAGGCGGTTGCAGTTTAGTTGCTATCCCGTATTGGTGACATGGAAAAGTGCGCCAGTAATCAGTGAAGGCCGCTTACTTGGGCCAGTGCAGTTCGTGATGATAAGTTGTCGCAATCCAGTTCAGCAACTCCAGCGCTGAGCGGAAGATCAACTGAGGGTGTCGTCCCAAACATCCGAATTTATCAACATTAATATGCCAGCGTTGAGTGCCCATTGATTCGAGCAAGCCCAGCAAATCCGAATGAAACTGCATTGACCGTAATAGTGCCAACCTTTGGGCTCGTTCACGTGATACGGGAACCATACGCGTGACAACGGGAGTTGAAGGCTGGGTGGAATAAGGACCATCGCCCGAGGAACAGGGAGATCGACAGTGATATGTAGGTCGTACAAAGCAGTGCACTGTCAGTCCAATCTGGTAGAACAAGTCTGATAAGGTTGACCGAACAAGCATCGCACTGCTATCGTCATCTAACTGTATTAAGTGCATTGAGAAAAAGAAAAGTGAAACATCGGGATGAAAAACGACAAAACTATCGAACAAGCACAACAATCGGAGGACATGGATACTACCCACTTCGTCTACTACGGATAAAAACCCACCTGCGTGGTTGAACCGGGGATGATACGAAAGTGAATTCCAAACAGCCTAGAGCGACATTTGAACAAGTCTGGACTTGTTAATGGCAAAAAGGCATACTGTCCATCAGGGTTGATGAAGTCCGATAGTAGATATGGACCTGCTACTATCTCGCCATTCAGCTCACGCAGTCGAATTTGCGAGATAGGATGTCCTTGAGGAAAGCATACGCATCGTCCGGGAACTATCAATGTGATGAGAAGAAGTTTGTGTATGTCAAAAATGTGTATGTCGAAAATGGGTAAAAAATTTTTAACTTTGTACCATTACTAAGTGTCATGTGACATCTTGGAATTCGTTGCTTGGATGTAACGAACTTTAATTTACAGATTCCAATATACCATTTCACGGACTGAAATCATGACGATACTCTGGTTAAGCTGTCTCACACCTCGGTTGTTGGTAGGCATGCGAATCTGATAAAAAGACTATTAAACATTACATGCACCTCCAATTCGCGGCATACTAAAATTGATTGAAATGCTTGAAATTCGGTTAGGGATACTATCTTCTTTCCACTGGAACTCGGATGGACTGGAACCGGACCGTCGAAATTTCGATACGGGTTTCGGTCTATTCGACCCAAAACGTTGATACAAGTAAACATAGACAGTTAGAAACTTTATGGAGAATTGATGTTCAGTAATCCACTCTAAGATGGAACACGTTCGGAAAGTGGGGTGACTGATCTATCCTGATTAGTGGTTTCTCGTCGGGGGCATCGTACTATGGTTCGCCGCTGACAGGAAGCGGTTGCTGTGAGCTCACTCGAAGAGTCCCCTTGCTCAAAAGGTACCTCTTTCAGGAATTACCGTATAACAATGTAACACAGTCATTGCGAAGAATTTCGCTCACTGGTGAATTCCGGGGAGTTCCTTTTGGTTGGGATTGGAGTAGGATGTGAGACGCGGGGATCTTCATCAATAAACGGGGCTTGGAGATCGTGCACCATCAAATCGGGGTCGCCAGGCAAATCTAAAGGGTCCATGGGATCTTCGCAGTGTGAGCAGGCGGTCGTGGCAGTGGAAGAAATAGTCTGTCTCAACAGGGTGACATACACTGAAGATGAATTCTGAACCTGAAAAACAAGGACGATAGGCACCTCATGACAGGTTGAGAGGATCTGGAAGATAATTCCCTCAACCCATCCAGTACACGTAATATAAACATCAAAATAAAGATGCAGTTCACTTACATCCGGTTAAACTTACAAAAGTTTTCAAAACAAATGCAGATTATGTGGTAGCTTTCGGCTTTCTGTCAACCCTAACATTCGGTCTATACAGATATCCGTGCACGAATACGTGCCCAATCCTGGAGAGACTAGCTGCAAGGACTGAGCAGAAGTTTTCTCTACTGAGGATGAAAACGAGACAGCTTTTCAGAATGCCTTTTTTGCGGTAGCACGCTTTCCTCTCCGAACAGCTTACAGTGTCCAGTGTACCTTACCTAAAAGAGTTCAAAGTTCCAAACTGCATTTCCTTGTAGATGGTTCCAGCTTTACATCGCTATGGAATGAATCCATCCACCAACATCATTTCACTAGTTATCACGACATCAATCTCACTGAATGACCCCATTTCCTCCCAATTTCCTCGTTTAATGAATAATAGTCCCGAAGAATGACTAACGTTGAAACTTAAAACCCTCTATGTCGCTGTCACTGTTGGTGGCATATCATTATCTCGAATACTACGTGATGTTGACTCTACATCGTCTGAAAGAGCTCTGTTTTGTAAACCGTATTTCCATGTTTAGGGTTGCAGATTATCCTCGTTGTCGAATGCTTCCCTCAGCGTCGTCCCATTGGCCATGAATTTCACCTGGCTGATCTCATCTACTCTCAAGTCATGGGCGAAATTCTTCAACATACCAGTTTGATGAGGATGTGGTCGAAAGCTCAGCAACGAGAGGCTGTTTTTGTCATCGGGACTCATCACGTGGGCTAGATGACGAAAGATCCCGCGCGATTAAGCTGTTTTGTATCCGACGGGATACACAGTAAACCATACGGTTAAGAGCAAAGTTTATTGCTCAAATTTGTCAGACCACGGTGAAGATCGATAACTGCTCATCAGTCAGACTGCTCCGACTTATTCAGGGTCCATGCTTCGCACCATGACTTTTTTTGAAAATCCCAACTCATTAGCTGCGTGTACATTTTCAGAGAACAGTTCCCCCGGACTGGATCTCCACAAACATGAGAACACCACGAAGTGGTCAAAGCTTTATTGCTCGTGCGTTGTGAAACCTTCAGCTACGTCCTGAGACAAGAGACACACTAATTACAAATGTTTAGGAATCCAACATCTTCTTTGGTGTCGTAAAAAAACTTGCGCAACAAATTAACTGCGTGAATTGCAAACGATAAAAAGATTCAGTGCTAACAAGTCGGCTATCAGCTGACTGCAGTGCTGAGGTGACGTTCTGTAGTAACTCAGAAAGGATTAAGCAATGCTATAAGCCAACTCAAGCAACATCAATCGTTGTGTTACAATTGTTCCCCAACCATTCACGTACCACCCAGTTTCAATGACACTGATTCATCCAAGCAATTCGCATGAACTTAAGCGAGCAGAGAGCTCCAGGATCGACCGAAGTAAAGTGCACAGCATACATCGATCAGTTGGGTAACAGCCTCGACACAAACAATAGTTGACTGTGAGACCTACTCATACTCATCTCACGGTGATCGATGATTGTAAAACGCATATAGCCGTAGTCCCTTCAAAACACACTCAAAGGAGCATAATCGTCTTTATTTAAACTCTCATGAATGGTTACATTCAGTAACCAGCTTCAACATAATAATACGTACATTTTCAATACGTCCTTGGATGCCATGCATCCCTGAATCGCACTGATAAACATAATGTGGATCGGGTCACACTCAAATGTCACTCCATCATCATCATCATCATCATCATCATCAACAGCATCACATCAGTGTTCAACACCGATGCTTCACTGCCGTACAACCATGATTAAGTTGAAATCCTTATTGTGAAGAAAAGAATAAAGGTGGACGGGGAAGGGACCTAGCGCTAGCTTACCACAATCATTCCGAGGTGCCTACACCTCCAGACACTTATTCAGGCAATTTGGATAGAAACTGACAACAAGAACGCCACTGACATCGATTGGCAGCCATATCTTGCAGCGTCTCCAACCAGGC
>SJOL01002454.1:108498-122423 GCA_004794785.1 Opisthorchis felineus
CCCTTTTTTGAAAAT
Organism: Opisthorchis felineus; assembly: GCA_004794785.1. Taxonomy (NCBI): domain Eukaryota; kingdom Metazoa; phylum Platyhelminthes; class Trematoda; order Opisthorchiida; family Opisthorchiidae; genus Opisthorchis; species Opisthorchis felineus. Next base: position 108,514 of record SJOL01002454.1, read on the forward strand.
GGGCACTATCACCGACTCTCCCCAGTTGTCTGGGACAGACTCCTTTTCCCAAATGCAAGCGAACAAATCAGACAAGCGCTGACTGAGGACTTCACCCCCATCTTTGAACAATGCGGGTGGGAGGTCATCCGGACCAGAGGCTCGGTGGCGCTTGAGAGAACATATGCAGTTATAAACCTCCGAGGCCGTAGTTGGTTCCACGTTCACCGTCCAGGGCTCTACGTCAACTGTGGGCTCCAGATGAGTGGCAGCTGGTGGCCACGACAATTGTTGTTCAAATTATTCGGTCCACCGGTCGAGACGTTCATCTTTATTCAAGATGGTTAATCCTTTCCGATCCTTGATGGTTTCGCTCACAGGTGGTTTTCGGGGACCGGTTGCACGGACCAACTGAAATAATCTTCTGGCATTACGGGCTTTCCGGGCCTCTTCCAGTTCCTTGGCTTTCCGTCTCCACCACACTTCACGGTCCGCTCGCACGCCTACTTTCACTCGACGTCTGATAATTCATCGCATCAGGTTATGTTCGGGGACCGGCTGGGATATGTCTCCGAGATTTAAGGAGTGCCACCGTTCGGTCTGATATCCAGTGATTGAGTGCGCCTGGTGGTGCCATGCCATAGGCAAATTACTCCAAGAAATTCCATTCACATATCCCAACCACTTAGAGCCATCCTACACAATTTTTCTTCACAGAAGTTCTACTTGCGTATACAGCCTCACGGTCTGTTGGATCAACTTCCCAAAAAGATATCAAGAAAATTCGTCTTTAAGATAAAAACTCGGTTATTCAGATAATAGAAACGTGTGACAACTCAGGGTTGGTATATTTCCATTTGGATTCCTAATTGTACACCTGTTGTATCTTGCAAACGGTAGTGCACCCCCTTGGTCCTTGATTCTGTTCCGCCCACTATGGTATATCAAAAGGTACGGTGGCTTGAAGCAGCTTTTCATGGGGACGAAAGATTGTTATAACCGTATTTATAAGGTGATCACAGAAGTTTCCCAAGATTACGCTAGAATCTTTCTGATGGGGCTAAGAAGCATCTGGCCGTAAATGCTTAATACTGATTGACTCAGACTCTGACCAATCAGGGAGCGCTTTCGTTTGCTCTATAGCCACCTCGCGACATATCCGTCCAGTCGACGTGATGTTCGGTTGTTTAGAGTGGCTCGCCTCTGGAGAAAACCCCACCCGCAGAGACAATTACAGTGCACAATTCAAACCTGCCACAGTTGGTTTAAGCCCAATCATTGGGGCCACGCCAGGTAGCCAATGCACCAACTATTGGAAGTGAGGACACATATAGCAAACTTCCACAAAAATCAACTGTTTGACTCAGTGGGTTCCTGCTGTCACACAGGACGAGAGATGCACTGGGTCCAAATATAGAAAGATTAATGACTGCCTGCTTATTGCATGATCTCACAAAGACGAACGTTGGAACCGGACTATGAGCATCTAACATCGAGACATTGCTTTTTGCACAGGCTGACTGGCTGTCAGGGCAAAATTCACAATAAAAAGTCGTCTGACTGATCACAAATCTAAGTTACTTTCTCAAAAAACACGTTGTAACACAGGAACTTTATAGAAATGCCGACAAATGGACAGATGCACCAAACGAATCAGATACACAGTCAAAAATAGGACCCGCCTACCTTTGGATCTGCGAGTAATAGATGTAGTCCAAAATGTGAAAGCGAATAAGCCCGAAGCAGATTGATCTCCAACAAGTATTCAAATCCATCCGTTTCCTGTGTGCGATGGTCCCGACGTAATAACTTTGGGAGCATTTGGGCACTGCAGCTTGGCTGGGGTTGCGAAGCGGCGTCACTGTTGGTCGGTAAAAGGCCTTGTAACGCCACATGAGTCGGATTATATTCCCACATTCGAGCTGAAGAGCCACCTGTAAGTGCTAACTGTACAGCTAGGGCAGCACCGGTTAAGTTTCGGTTACGAAGATCGACTGAAGAATTATTTTTCACTCCAGGCGATGCAAGCAGATGACGAACCACCAGACGAGCGAGCACACTGACAGTTTCACTGTGGTGTGCCCCATCGCCTGTTAGGGGCAACTCGACGGACTCATTAGCTATCAGCGTATCCGGCAGTCGGCTGAATACACTGGCCTTTCGGCGGGCCTTGGACCCGGAAGCTCCAGCAACCGAATCCGTTCCGAGAGTGTCACTTGGACCTGTTGCCTCGCTGCTGAGCGTGACCTCGGACCAGCCAATGGGGATGTTGAAAGTTACAAGGATGCGCGACTGAAGTGGATGAGAAGCGATTAAACGGGTCATGGTGATCAGAGCGTCCACCGGACGATTCGGAGAGTAGGCGAATAAATGATCATTCTGGTCCATGCCGTCAGTTTTGTCCAGCTTCTCAGTGCCAAGTGCTTCGGTGCTTACGAGTAACGTGCCTCTATCCCAATCGACTTTAGGGTTATAGACTGTCAGGATACCAGATGTGTCCCCGATGCAAATAAATCCAGTCTCTGAGCAATAGGTGATACAGGTGGGGCGTGGTGAAGAGCGTGGGGGAGATGGAAGGACTATCATGGTTTGAGAACCCTCCGGGCGCACCAACACTTTGACTAAGCTACCGGAGGTAGTCAAAAGTAAACAATGAAGATGGAAAGAAGAACCAGTAGACTCTGATACGGATTTGTTCGCATCACACTGCGGAGGCGAGTCACCGGCAAGTTCACTTTGCTCCGTATCCGAACTTGGAACATTTGACAGCGGCTGAACAATGCAAACCTCCTCTGGACACAAGTCAGAAGGTAAATCTATTCCAGCCAAAGCCTGTTCGCTGATGGGGGAAGAATTCGTGGATATCTCAACTGGCCGGTAGCTGGTGTAAGAAAGAACGGAAGTACTGAGAATGGAGGGCAGAGTAACAGACGACGATGAACGGAAACCAAACTAAACAATCTAAGTAGATTATGATCAATATTTAGGAAGGTTAACAAGGAAACCGGGTTAATTTGCACGTTTGACATAATAATCTTATAGGAGAATTGAACTGTCGTCTGATGGAATCAGCGAGCATTCACATCCTCTTTCAACACGATTCCATTTTTAACTACGCTGTGTCCGATAGCGTTATCCTGAATACCTTTTCAACCATAAGAATTCCTGAAGGCCTCTCGCCCGAAACGTAAACTAGTCATGCTAACCAGGAGATTGGCAAGAGGCTTAAGCCACTGTGATAACCTGAAACGTATCGGTGTGAGGTGACCAAGTCTGCTTGCCTATACAATCCACAGGACGTCAAACGGTGCACGAGCATGACAAAAACCCACGATAGTGAGAAATCCCTAAAGAGCATCGTCACGGTTCGTTTGCAGAATGCTTCAAAAATCTCGAAACTTTGATCGGCTCACTAGGAGGCCAACAGTACACGCAGTGCAATACAGCACCCACACTACTTGTATCAGCTCTTACTCAGGCAAGCAGTCTTCCAAATCCAACTCAGTTGGATTTCTTCGTGTCAATCTGAGTACTGAGTCTGGCATTCTGTAGTCACAAAGCACGGAGATGTCGCAGGTAGAAAAATGCATAGTATAATCCGGAAATCGGTGTTCCAGACTGCTGATCAAGTGGAACGGAGAACTGGAAAATCTGAAGACACGTTATTTAGCCAGGAACACTGCACACATTCTTCCTTTAAAATAGATAGCTTACGGTTATTTGTATCAAACACAAACGGCCAGGCAGCCCCCAAACAACTGCTCACCTGTGCACGTAAAGAGAACCACCAAACATCATTGCAGCAGATTCACAGGCCGGGGTCACAGATTCCTGCGGTGGAAAACTACAACAAACGAGGATACTTTGTTGACCAATACCATCCGTGTTGACAGGTAACAAATGAAGGACCCGTGACTTTGGTGGAGCACCTGCAGCGTGATGGAGTAATGTGATGCCAAGTATCTTCGGCATCCTGAAGGAAAGGCGTGGATCACCCGGCTCAGTCGGCTCAGGTATTGCCGGTGCTGAAGGGCCACAAGCTTGTTCTAATTGTTCCGAGAAAGGATGGCTTTCCACATCACTCCCTCCCAGTGCAGAAGGAAGACACGCATCAGAATCTCCACTGGGAGTTGGACTGAGATGTTCGTTGGCTGTGAGCCGCACCAACGAAGGCTCAGCAAATTCCTGGGCCACACTGGACAGGCCAAGTGAAGCGTAGAAGGTGATCGCGCCCTTTTCTTCAAGGCATGGCATATTCGGATACACCACAAGTTGCTGATATTAGAATGGAAACCAAATCAAATAATAGGAAAAAAGGCCTCAGAACACTGTTCGGATTAAAAGGACGACTTGAGTGTATCAAGAACACACACAAGATATCGTTCAGCTAAAACAGCCTTTCAGTGCCTAGCTGCCATGCCATTCGAAGGAGGCACGAGGGCTGAGATACTGCCAAGTTGCCCAAGCCTAGGCACGGGAAGTCGAGAGGCAGAGGTCGGGTTCGAACCACGGACTCTTCGGTCAGCAAATTCGCGCTTTAAACAGTGAGCCATCTCGCCCCCACACAAAAGATATAACAAAGTTATTAAAGCAATCCCAAGCTGTTTCCAATTTTGAGGCGTTGCTTAATTGTGGGTTCCGTCCAAAACGAAGCTAGAATGTAAGAAGGGTATGGAAACTTTGCTTTATGGCTAACATTAGGTCTCACGTGGACTTCACAGACAAGCATGACTATTGATTGAACGCAGGGTGGATACTGCAGGAATCTTACTGAGCTATGCAAGACTACTAAAGTAGTTCTCCGAGTTGGGCAAACCAGCGTTTGATAATCCACTCGTTTCGGAAAGACACTTTTTTACCTGAACAGTCTTCTAGGAAGAAGAGCCTTTGCATTAGGATTTCTTAATATATTCTTCGTTTACGAGTATACGCCATGCATGACAATGGCTAGCAACGTATGTATTCCTGAAACCTACTTTCTTAATGATATAGACAAACCGTAAGCTGGGGAATAGGCGGCTACCGCGTCTGTTAACTTATAGCTTGAGTTCGTCTGGAAAAGACCTGGCAAACCTTGTCACTTCTTGATGAGCGTAAACCGCTACGTGTTAAACCGATCCAGTATGATGTTGTCCTCGTAATCTGTCCTGCTAGTTCTCCCCAAGAAATCAGGTAGAATTAACAATCTGCAACATAGTTAGTTCCATTTGAGAATTGTGCAACGATTACCTGCTCGTCACGGTGTAAACCTCGTTGATCTGAAAAGACCCAAGAAAAATGTACTGTTGTTCACCTAGACCAGTTTCATTTTCTACGTAGGTCAATGAGACTCGAACTAGGCGTGGAAGTGGGAATTTAATAAGGACCGCAAGGCCTGCAAGTAAGTGAAGATAACTGTCACGTGTTTCAAGCATGTCGGTTTGCTTGACACAGACAGATTACGCCGAAAGACGTTACTTCCTCTGAGAACAATTATCTATGTTATCACTACCAAGCACAATTACGAACTCGGACCGTGCTATTTCCTCCTGGGAAAGATGAGCTAAAAACGAATGGTTCTTAAGAACTGACTACAAAAGGCTATCAAAAATTGCCCTTTTGAATGTCTGAACCAAAGAAAGAAGCTACAAAACTACGGCTCACGAACCTCAATCACTGCTTTAGATTGATCCTCCGCCTCGGTATCCGCTTTCAAATCCTCTTCGTCCGATTCGGAGTAATCATGGAATGCTTGATGCCCCTCTACGTCCTCGCCATCACTTTCATGTTGAGTTAACTCATGAGTCACCGAATCACCGTTCGGAATCAAGAATATAGGACCGACCTGATCTGACGTGCCGTCAACAACATCCTGGAAGTCCATATCTTCCGAGTTCGGTTGTTCCATTTCCACATCAAAGCCCTCGTAGTTCCCGGAGAACACATGCGATTTTGCGGATGGATCAAAAAGCGTTAGGGTTGGAGGAGAAAGGTACGATTCACACAAAACACCTACTTCAGGTTCACTCATTATGCGTTCACTCGGTGAGACGGGAATATTGTCTTGGGCCCAAATCAAACTCATAGCATTAAGGGGAAACAGTCGAACAACGACTAAACACAGGGATGAAGAGTTTCCTGTGGTTGCTAAAGAATGCACGGGAGGTGGTTGCATTGAACCAACGTTGACCAACGTTGAACGCTGCACGGAAGCGATCACATAATCGGGCAAACGACAGCCAAGAATTAGGTGGTGCTCAGCAGGGTAGTGCCTCAGTGTTCCCGGTCTGGGACTATTCACAACTATCTTATCCAGGCTCTGTGCAGCTGATTCGGGAACCAGTAGACATGCACTATGGACTTCCAGTTGTGAAGCATCAACATCTAAGAGGAAAAGGACAAGGGATACTTTGTATCGCGAGTAGTTTTGAGGTGTTGACACTACAAGATGATACAAATCAAGCAAACAAGTAAGGATCGCCAAAGTTTTCGAAAATAATAATACTGATCAAGAAGACCTATTAGAGGGTCGGTTAAGACCACGAGGTTGAAAGAGCGAAATTGACTTCATGATCCAAGTAAGCTAGTCGCGCTCTTATTCCAGTTGTAAATATAAAGCAAGAAACAATTATCACCTTCATATCTATGGTGATGAGTCTGCATACCGGCCACCTGCGACGGAGAAACCTAGACAAAACACTTTCCTAAAGCTTGACCGTGTGCAAAACCTCTGAGATTTTCCAGCATGCTGGTTGCCGACCGCAGAGTGGGACTATTTGTTGCTCTCGAATCACGCAAATGCGCATGGCAAAAAAATACCTGCCAGACAGCAATTTAGTCAGCAACAGTAACATTTTCTGTCTGAAGGAGGTAAGCCTATATACTACCGGCACAGTTCAGTGGAAAAGCAGTTAATCTGTTATTCAGTCACACTAGACAACGGGCATTCAATACAGTCTGACAGAAGCTCCAGGCCGTGTTTCACTTATGAGCTGAATTGTCTTATATTTTACTCCTCCCGTTCCCACCGCTTACACAAAAGCCGGTTCCAAATAGACCAAATAGACGAAATGAATCAAGAGGAGGGACAGTAAAAACTCAAATACTGAAGTTTACACTAAAAGGACAAAGTTGATCGTTCTTGACACTGAGCACTGACAGAATTGTCATGACCCCTTTACTGATGGACTTGGACCGCATACTGATGATATCCTCAAGTATGAAAGCTAATTTCCAAGTTTGGTGAACAGATCAATGGCCACGTGAACAAAAACCAAGAAATTAGAATTAGGAAAATGTTTAGAATCACCTGGCAACGGGGCTGACGAGTCACTCAGCTGCCGCCTTGTGCCTCCTGTACGCAAACTATTGACACAGCACAAAGCATAACCGGTTTTAACGGTAACACGAATGTTTCACATGTGGAGCCAAGCCGCCAATATAGAACGATCCGCTAGTGACGCCACTGAATTCAGGAGCAGCCAATATTTGAACCGGAGCAGGCTATGGGACTAAACAAGAACAAGTGAGGATATGCTTTTTGTCCGACTCGACTATGTTACCTGGTTGAGTTACAAAGCAAATGACAAAGTAGTCATCATCTGTTAGGGGCGACCAGAGTTGCAGCCGAATAGGCATTAGTAGTAAGTGTTGACCCGATACGGAATTGTTAGGAGTGACAAATTACGAAGAGTGGAAGATATCCTCTCCTGGCTGGTGGACTGACATCAATTTCTGGAGGAGCATGTCACATCGAATGTGACAGCGGAACACCACGCAGGATTCGTAATGCCATAAGCGGATTAGACTGAGCTGGATGAGGCCAGAAGGGGGACAGGAAGGGAGACTTCTAAGACCATCGACAAGACTATCGATGACCCACCCACTAACACATATCATAGGAGTAACACAGTGTTCCTTAGATCCATGACAGCTGATAGCGGACCAAAAGTTGATCACCAACACCGGTGAAAGTGTTAGTTTATCACGTAATCCACTGTAAAGTTTCACAATCACCTCACACCGCGGACAGTGACATTACCGACAAGAAGCTCTATGTTTAAATTCTGGAATACAAGTGGATAGGAGACTTCGAAGGAACACATCTGGTCTGTATTGAGAGTAACTGGAAGTCCTCATGAAGTACGGTCTGTTCACAGACTGGAAGAATGTGGACAGTAACTGCGCATGAGTTAAGACACGCACACACGCCACAGTTTTGTAGACCAACCAACCCCTCCAAAAAAAGATAAGGTAAGCCAAATGGTCGCATGGGTATCACACAGTAGGAAACGGGGTTCAAATGTGACGTGGGGATCTGTGAGTCGGATAAACATGTTATTCAATTCGATGACACGGTATGCAGGCAAAAAAGGGTGAAACAGAGATCCCGTTATGACTCTGAGCTCATAAGCTGTGAGGACATTTTTAGGCTTCAGCTAAAATTTCATCTTAAAAGTCTACGCTCAGAAGGTCCCGAAAACAACGGTGTTCAAATAGCAGCGGACGAAAACCTTTTGAATATGCAATATGCACTCGACATCATTCCCGTCTTCGAAAACGAGAAGGCGCAGCTATCATCCGCTCCTTTGGCATACGCTTTGCTCCCACATTGTGTATTATCATGCTTTTGGACACAGTCACTGGACACGCCACTTACAATCCAGAGAGAGGCACTCGAAGTTGTGGAGCGTTTTACTTATATTGCAAGTTGTTTTAGTTCCGAGTGTACTGTAACAGATAACGTCGGTGAATGAACTTGCAAGGCTCGGGTCGTGTTTGCTAATTTGAGACACCAGCGGTGTCAAAGCGGCATATCCCGGAATCTCAAGGGACGTGTGTACCAGGCTACAGAACGGGAGCGGCGGAAATGAGACGTCTTCAGGAACTTGACAAACGCTTTCTCAGAACCATAGCTCGTGTGGGTTCGTGTCGGCGAATCAGGAACCGGGCGATTAGGAAGCGAGTGTTCGGTTCTGTAACGAGGACTTCTTGTTGTCGGTTTCATTCCGGATTGCCTGAGTTAGTGTGGGCAGATGTAGGCAGCTTGGAACGATTGTAGTGGTTACAGCAGTGAAATATGGAAGTTATGGCAATCACATCTTTAAATTGTTGTACCGTCCATATACTGTTCTGCTGTAGGGCATAAATGAAGTAATCTGTCGTATTTATAAATTCAGGCCACGAGATACCATTTTGATGACTACCAAACAAGGGACTTACGGAACCCATTGGTCGTAGGGCTGAACAACAATGATATTCACAGTACCACGCTGGTCGTGAAAGGAATTTCGTTTGCTGGGGTGAAGGAAAACCGTAGAAAACCCCATAACAGTCACGCCGTTACCGTTGAACACAGTGCAGTTCTCTAGTCAACAAAGCGCTTTTCTGTCCAAAGGCGCACGGATCATCAGGCGAACGCAGTTTCCAGGGACCTGCTCCTAACTTCCAACCTGCTGATATCAGCCAATGCAATTAATTCTTATATTGTGGTGATTTCAATCTTGATGCCGTCTTCAAAATGTCATTTGTCATGCTTGTTGTAAATTGAGTTTATTTAAGGCAGCAGAGCGAGTCGAACAGCGATAGTGATTCGGACCTTACCTTTGTAAGGACCCAAGATTTACCACAAAGACCCTATATGTCCAGTCCGGAGTACATTGTGACCTTAGGATTAACATGAATAGTAGCGAAGAACTGCAACTTCTCATTCGAGTAACGTAGGTAGTTTACCAGTAAGCGGTGAAGGAACACTTGTTTGATACTCCGAACGAGGCAACTATGAGTCATACGAGTGACAATGATTTAGCGAATTTTCCAGCTTGAAGGCTGATTGTACTGCATCACCATCACCATTGACGGCAACACCAGTGTTTCACCGCTAAACTGCCGTCAACTTAGTTGAAGAACGCTCTGTGTTCAAACAAAAATAGGAGAGGGGAGGGACATATGCTAGTCAACGAGAAACATACGAGGTGTCTACCCTCAGACATTCCGATAGAAAATGGCGACGCGCATCGCCATGGGTGGTGGGTGGCGTGGTGAATGCAATCCTGATGGGAAGGACCTGTCACACCACCGGACATCCATTCGATAATCACAGCAGTTCGAAGACGTTAGCACCAGCTTATCGCACGCAACGGTTCTGAGACACGAATGATCGAAAACATGGAGATAACTCAGATCCTCAGATCGCAGAGGGCATGTCACGCAACCGCAGAACAACACGGTCCGCAATGTAGTCCGATACACTTAGCACCCACAGATGTACTTCTGGATGCCAGAGGTAGCAGGAAGTAGAAAACGCAATCCTGGCATTCGAGACTCGTGGGTTGACCTGACCGGTCATACTGCTAGAACAGTTGATATAACTTCGGCGATTCGCAGAGCGCTCCACAACCAGTGCCGCATCTTGGACTGCGGGTGGCTTTCTCACGGTCTGCACACCGTGGAGCACAAGTTTAAACATAAAAAAAGATGTTAGGGCCATTCATTTTAGAAACGCTCATGTTTTCTCCTCATCCTCGAAAATGAGAACGTACCTCAGAGTGACAGAGTTCGCCAGTAGCTGTTCGAAAATCGGAGTTTTAGAAACCCCTACCGTCGGTCTCATCATCTGATCAATAACAAAAATGAACAAGGACAAGGACAGTGGACATCCTTGTCGGACAACCGTGCTTGTAAGGGAGCTTCTGGAGTGTCCTTCACACAGTCTCTTACGCCCATAAGTATGTAAACACACAGAACGAATTGTGTTCACGGACCTCTGAAGAACGAACTGAAACTAAACGCTTCACCGAAATCACGGAATACCGGTATTGTGACGCCCCGGCTACCGAGTGGGTAAGATCGCACACTATTATTTCGATGAGGTGGACTGGAACCCAGAATGAGCTCCTTCAACTTGACTGTTGACCCCCTATTCTGATAATCTGCACACAACGTGTCAGAAATAAGGACGTAAAATGGATCTTTATGACTTGATCTGGTCCACACGACCCTTTCCCGGCCGGAATCCTACTTTTTATTCTCGGGTCAGGACTGCACGTGCTGTCGAAAGACGAGAGAGAATAAGTGACGCTAGGTGTTTGTTACAAAGGAGTGAGCTAGTAACTCTGTGACTGACAGATTCATTACCAGTTGGCTAGGACCGTTCGGCTCCCAAAGGAGACGAATAAATTCGACAGGCATTGAGTGAGAATTTCACCCCCAATCTTAAACACAGTACATGGTAGCTCACAATAGCCCGAGGCATGGAAGACATACGCAAATCTTTCGAGCCGTGGGAGGTTTGACTTTCACCATCCAGGGTTCTGGCAATGGTCGGAAGTCCGAACAAAGTGCGACAGGTGGCCAGTTGAACAACTGTTTAATGGTCGGTCGACGGCTGACCTCTTTTGGAAATGAGCGAATCTTTCTTGTTAGTGACAAGTTCATTCAGGAAGGACTTTCGGGAGGGGGGCTTGTTGCACGGCTGAAGCAAGACAATTTCTGGATGTTCCCAAAATATTTCGCTTCCTCCGCTTATCCGCCCCTCCGTATTCACCAAACTTTTCAGTCAAGGAGACTCACATTCGACTGGCTTCTTAGTACTCCAAGACGTAGTAGTAACGTAGACGTAGTGTTCCAATATGCATCGTATTCGCAACCAGCCGAAACACTCCTCCAAAAATCAGCTAGGGGTGAAAACATGCTGTAGACTTACCGCTTCAATAGAGTTGATTGCAGTGTACAGAACAACTCGCATCTCTCCAATGCTTGTGCAAACTGTGAACCAGTGGAAGCATACTTCCGTATAACTATTAGCTAGGAAACACTGAGGAAGGTAACTGTGGTACATTTTAATTAGGAATCTGTAATCTTTCTAGTTATTTGCATCGCAGACAAACGGGTGTGGATCGGCCGATTCGCTTGATCGGGTGTGATAATTTCGCCAAATGTTACGCTTTGGTTATTTGTAAGCCATAACGCGTGCGAACAAAGGGTATGGATGAAGAAAACTTGTGAAAAACCTTTCAGCTCTTGCTTCATTTTAGGCACATCACTACCATTCGATCAATAGAAAGTATGATGACTCAATTCGTACCAGGATGAAGAATCTCATACTACAACAAGTATACAGAGTCCACTACGAACTTTCCGGTAAAGAGCTAACGCTTGAACTGTACGTCGTCTCGAGATCCTGAAGTACTGTATTCCCGAAACCCTACCCTTCCAGGATGAAGTCCACGTGATCGCCTCTGTGATTGGTTAGGAACACTGCATGATATCGCTGCTAATCGATGTCACTGGCTACCTTGTCGTCAATCCCAATTCGGGACCTCTGGCTGAGTATCAGAGAGTGTTTGTACTTGGCTAGTACTGCGCCTCTTCCCTCTAATTTTTGCTTTTTTTCACAACTGATCATGCTTACAAAGCACTGAAAGAACGGTTTCCCAAACCGATGTGCTGACGACCGTGATGAATGAGTGAACACCGCTGCAGAGCAACAAGTTCCATCGAGGTGGTGGGTTTAAAACGAGTGTTGGAGTGCAATAACTGCAGAGAGACCACTACTGGATGAGAAACGAAATGATAAACTCAGAAAGGGCGCCCTGACACAGTATATGGGCAGTGAAAAAAGTGCAACCTACCTTCATTACACACAGACGACAGCAGGTCCACTAACCGGAACTCCATGGCATTCTAGCGTCGGAAAAAAGAATGGGGAAGGTACCATGTCGATGTGTAGGTTACAATCAGATCATTAACCACTTGAATTTACACACGAACCCGAAAAAAGATAAAATCGAACGGCACATGAGTTGGACAGCGCCCGCGTCATTCGACCGGTGTGACCTGACCTGATCTAGCTGATACCGAAGTAGTGTAAGGTCAGTCTATCCAGATAAAAAGCAACTAAGCATGAAGGCGAGAAATGGTTAAGCACAAGCCCACCGAAAACCTATAATCAAAAAGAACTGCGCACTGAAATCCAGTATCGTTAATTTCCCACAATTCTTGCATTTCGAATAGCGTAGCATTGCTCCGGGGAGCGAAAATGATGAAAACAGATGACACACTTCAGTTCCAGTTTGTCACTACCATTGTTGAAACAACGGCATACAACAAAAATGAGGTTTGGCAGAAAATTCACATTTGCTGTTGTTGTTACTTGAGGTTATTACACTTCGGCCACAATGGCAACCACGCGCAAACATTAACAGAATGAATACAATATTCATTCATGCGGTGGTGTGTAGCATGCAGCAAATATATTATATGTATGAGATACATCATGTTAGAAATGGTTTCTCAAGAACTCCTAGTTTTATTCACTTGTCAGTAAAGACCAGTGGGAGCATAGCTACAGGCCAAGCTTGAGATAAAAATATTATCGTTCAGCTGCAACAGCCTTTCGGTGCACAGCTACCATGCGACCCGAAGGGAGCACGAGGGCTGAGGTACTGCCAGGTTGCTCAAGCTTAGACAGGAGCAAGCGAGATAGAGGTTGGGTTGGAACCGTTCAGTGAGTTCGCACCTTAACCACTAAGCTATCTCGAGCCACCGTGCCTCAGTTTGCACTTGGTTTTAGAAAAACCAAACTCAAATACTTTCGTCAAAAATTCGTCCAGCATGAATTGCAAGATTCGAAGAAACTACAGGCATCTCTGTAATGTAGGTCTAACATTTTCTTCCAGAAGGGGTAATGAGAGCTGGTTGTGTATGGCCTGACAGAACTGAATAAAACGTCCTAAAAACCTTCGGGAACTTCCCGGTAGTTCGTTTTCCAGAAGCTGGTCATGTAGGCAGCATGACCGCGAGATTCAAAACAGTCCCGATGCACCGTCGGCGCACTTTTATAGATAGTGCTCACCCATCCCCCAACTTAAGAAGAGTGTGTAAGCTCGGGATCAACCAAGCTGGCGCTCTCCCTGGAAACACACGAGCTTGCAAACCTATGGTTACTAAAT
>SJOL01002454.1:124987-143721 GCA_004794785.1 Opisthorchis felineus
AGAAAGTCAGGCGACCAGGCTGACAGCACCACACGACGGCCGATGTGGCATGACAGTATTGTTAATTGTACGTAGACTGGAATACTGCCAGTGTGCCAAGACCTAGAGAGGACGACTAGTGTACTCAACCAAAGCCTTTGGCTCAAAAGCCTGACCGCAATGCAACGGTGTTTGGTGGGAAATGCGGAGGAAGTCGCCACGAATGTTCCGACCCTCAACCTGGAGGGCCCAGGGACTGTTGACAGACCTATAACCACTGACCAAACATCGTTTTTCTTTATAAGAAGTTAATAGTGCAGCTTTCGACCATGGCTAACAAACTGCAGTCTCCTTAGGTGCCCTACACTTTGGATACATCCTATCCGTTGCAATGCAAATAATTTTAGGACCAGACATTAATCTTGGATACAAACAAACAAAGTACGATAAAGTGTCAACGTTGAGCTCAAAATGCAGGTCTGACAGTGCGTACGCAGTGTGCGATCAACGACCCTGGCGTAGACGGTATTTTACCGCTAGAGTTTGCACCAAATTATGGGAGTATAACATTCCTCCACAAATTCAAGACGATTAGCTAGGAAAACTATTTCCCAACAATGAGGAAACAATGTCTAACGGTCGTACAATGAAACGGCCCACTTGTTTTCCGTTCGCGATACTATCGCGATATACTATCAGATTCTACCGCAAGCGTCTGCATGTATAAGGATCTACCTCGGATACGAAGTAAACTTACGCGGTTGAACGAGGACACGTCCCAAATGGTAACATCACCAGTTAGCGTGCAAGTGGCGATGAAATCCTTTGAAGCTGTGCTACTCAGAACGGATATCTGTAGAAACAGTGCAAAGTGTGGGAGTGATGTAGCTTGGGACCATGAAGCAGCAACGCGGACAGAAGCTGCTTTCTTGACGGCAGAAATAACGTGGAATGCAATCGATGTTCAGTGCAATCCGAACAAAAATCAGCAATGTATATGCAGTACCCTTGTGGCGAAGAATATCCTTGGTAAGGGGCTACGCATCATGACGACATCCGGTTATTTTTCTACAGCACACGGGATAAAAAAAGATAACGAAGATGATCGTTCAGCTGTAACACCCTTTCGGTGCCTAGCTGCCATGCACGAGGGCTAGGATGCTGCCAGGTTGCCCAAGCCTAGACAGGGGAAATCGAGATGCAGAGGTCGGGGTTAGAACAACTTACCATATGTGGATCCGGTTACAAATTAGGAGTAAGATTCCCCGTGGATGCAAAATAACGGACACTGAACGAGCTGGAAAGATTAATACGGGCTCCGTGTCTCTAACAGTAACCGTAAACTACGCACAAGTTACTGTCGAACATTCAGTTGCACAATCGTGGGAACAAAGATGTCACATGTGCTCAGTTCCACCATATTTTGGGGACATGTTTTGTCCATCATTCACGATACATCAACATGACCTATGTGCTTGTGAAAGATAGCTTCATAAAGTGGGAAATTATGGTAGAAAACAAACGTGGACCCCACAGTCCCAAGCATCCCGAATGAGAATAGAGAGCCCCCGGGTTTCTGAAGAGGTATGGTCTTATCCAAAAAATGTGAGACGGCAAATATTCTACGATACAGAAAAACTTCACATATTGCAAAAGGGTAAGAGAGGCACGGTCGCACAGTGCTTGGAAGTAGCTGGAAGACAACCGCAGAGAAGCACTCATTGTAGGTAGACAATATCAAGAGGCACCATTCTCGTTGCTTCCAGACGACACGTAGGTGGGTCAGAAGGGGGAATATGCCACAAGTTGCACAGGTAATCCTGTCCAAGAAGTCGTCACTGGAGGAGCCAGCTAATACCACATCATGTGACATGAACTGAGTGACTGAAGGACAATAGCGATATATCCTGTCTAGATGTGGGTTAACCACACCACTGATTGGAAACTCGTGGCCGAACGGTAACATGTTCAAACTAATAGCGGGATCGAATTTCTCTAGAATTCAGAAAGTGCAGAGGGATGGTGATTCCAAGCAAGATGGAAACAGCCGTACAATGCTTCTCGGTCTTCCAACATGCATGAGCGTAGATTCCCGATTTGTCCCCTCTTCCCCTTCTTCGTTACTTACGAAAAATATAGACTGGTACCTTGACTTCAAATGACACAACCACAGGTGTTCCAAAATGTGACACAGCAAGGCCACCAACTGACCTAGCGTACAACGTACCCAATGTTTCGGATTTGTCCCGGGGACAAATCGTAGGATTTTGACTGAATGTCTGCGAAGTAGAAATTCCATTATATACGCATATATTTGGGAGGTATATATGTTTTCTTCCCTTTATAACAACTCCAGTATGAATCGAGATAAATCGTTCAGATGTGCCTAGCTGCCATGCTACCTGAAGGAAGCAGGAGGGCTGAGATACTGCCGGGCTGCCCAAGCCTGGACAAGAGTAATCGAGATGCAGAGGCAGGGTTGGAACCAAGGACCTTCCGGTCAGTGAGTTCACGCCTTAACCACTGACTTATCTCGAGCTCGATCCCAGTATAAGTCCGCGGGAACATAGAAGTTTATGTGACAGGACATCCCAAGTGTCGACACTAGAAAGGTGAATCGATGTATCAAACATAAACCATGTACGAATTCAACAGGTATGTGAGGGCTAAGCAACCAACGCCTAAGGAACACAAATAACCTGTGTGACTGGTACGACTGGGAAAATACGCGATGGACTCACTGGAGAAGTTGAGATTGTTTGTTTGCGTGCCGGTTCACTGGAGCGGGCTTCTAAATAAAAGCAGAATGGACCGGATGAAGAATGCCAAATGAAAAGACATCAGTTGTGGTGAGGATGTGACTGTGAGTTCCAGTATTGCACTCACGCAGTAGGTGTGCTCTAGTAAGTTATACTTCCCAAGCAAACTGGTGTCGTTACCAAGGCACAAAACCATGGACGGGACGTTAAATTAAGCGCTGCGTGCTCAGGAGATGAGTTTTAAGCAATGGATATGAGCGTTTTTGATGAAATATTTGAACACGAAAAGGCTATATCATAAAAGGGTCGTCCTTGTCGGTCGCACTTTCGGTCCTATTTATGAAGTCCTTGAAGAGTCCTGTGCCGCCTCATAAACAACATTCTGACGTGTCGTATTATCACAGTCGACCCATCTTTAACACACGAAAACAGGTGTGCAAAAGTATAAGTAAGCTCACGCGAGACCAAAGCAGTGACAGTTTTGTCTTAATCAAACACAAAGCCCTTTAGGAACTCAGTTCAACTTCTGTATGAAGGAGCTGCAGAAACAGCTGCGACATTCAGTGCAAATGTTTGGAGTTCCCCAACCACTACCAATTATGGACCAATGCAGCTAGGTTTAATGACTGGTCCTTGAAGAACAGAGGGCGAGTAAGGAATTTGCTATCAGGAAGAGGCTTTAGAGATCTGCCTCTAGTTCCAACAATCCAGGGTTGCGTGGTGGGTGAGCAGCTTTCACGCAGCTTTCTACTTGATAGGTCGCGAATCGTCACGTCAAACTGCTCCAGAGATATGCTTGTGCGTTCAAAGGGTTAAAAGTCGATAACTGAAGAGTATTCTTAATAGCAGATGTTCGGACGATGTACGACTATGCCATTCGCAAAAACGCAGTGGTAACAATCGGGTCCACCATTCCACTTCAACATCATGGATCACAGAGATTGCTCAGGCCCAGCAGTGAAGCAGAGTTTATCGCATCCTCCACAGTATTAAATCCCTACGTAGATCGGTTTTCGCGCTGTAGCTCACACAAAACAGCCATCTATAGCTAAACTACGTAATAACCGTTTAGATGTTCACCACGAGTTTCGTCGCTGGTGTTGGCAATGAGTCACGCAACCTACGGAACTCTGGTAACGAATCAACGTACACACAGGCTGTAGACAAACGCCTTTACAGAGCTCGCTAACTTTCCTAGCAGAAACAGCCTGAAAAGAGCTCAACTTGATATATGCACATGATTACTTTCCAACTGTCAAAACTTAGCACGACAACAATCAAAAATGAATTTTTGTCTCCACCATCGCTTTTTTCTGTCTAACAAGAGATTACCTACACGGAGTAGTGTGAAGCAAAGGTGACACAACGGAAAATAGTCAAAAGTAACTAGGTGAATAACTGCATACCCTCAGTAGTCACATTCCTGGTGGGTTTTGATTGAATGAAAGGGCAACTGCCAGCGTGCCTGCTGTGCTCACTCCATGGTTCATCAGTGGGTTCCCAGTGAGTCAAACACACGTAACACACAAAACACAAGACCTGATCACCACATCTCCGCGTCAAGTGATAGAAACCCGCTTGCGCCATAGCTTCTGGGGTAGTCCATCTACGCGAAGAGGAACAATAAAAAAGAGGTAAACGGTTTAGTAAGAAATCATCGGAATGAGGAGTACCTCGAATCATGTTGCTGTTTATACTCAGAACCATTACGTAGTCAGTAATTCTCTGGACTGACGACTAACCACCGGTAGTCACTAAGATGTGTTGGGCGTGCTTTGCATTTTTCAAGGTATCTACCACATCGGTAGTGTAGTAACCGAAACGCACCAGTTAATGAAGATTTGAAGTCAGTTGGTTAGAAGAAGGTTGAATGCATGAGAAGTGATGTGCGACTAAATATTCAGGCTCAGTTAATACTTGTTTACGGTATTGACAAAAATTAAGAGGTGCCTCACGCAGAGGTTTTACGACCATCAAGTAGTATAGCACCAAGAGGAAAAGTGATTATTACAGGGAGAAGAGTTTATGGATTGGACAACCTGCACAAAAAATACATACATAATGCGAAGAAAGATTTGACAGGAGCGGAACAGAGTGCATATTCCATTAGGTCATAAAAACGACTAACAACCTCGCACGTGGCATGGACCTCAGAGCATTGGGCTAATGCATTTCTAGCCCACTACCTGTGTAGCACCGGAATGAGAACAAACGAGCTGGAAGTCTAACGTCAGTGTGGATCACGTCTCACAGGCTGACTGCTTACTATCAAACTATTTTGTCTGACTAAGTAAGATTATTATCCCGATCACAGTCGTGATCCGACGGAGGACACTTTTGGTTGAAGTCAAGTTTCGGCTCCAGAAAGTTAACTATCATATGCTTAGGTGAAAAAACGGAAAAATTTGAGGTCAGACGCATTCGATAGATCAAAAGTAAACATAACATTAAAATGTGGCGCCTGGAGAATACAAAAGGTGTGACGACGAGATATTGACACGTCAAACTTCGACAGCAAGGGTGGAAAATATACGTACCGATAATTGGTATGCGGCCAGTTACAAAACGTCAAACGTCGATAGTTTTCCACATCCATATGACGCGATGATGAAAAGTAGATACTTGCGATCAATAGATCGTCAGAAATGAGTAATCTGACCAGGCGGTTATCCGCGGACGACATCAAATTGGACACGGGGAGGTGATCGTCTGATGTGGCGTGGAGTAGAATCCAATGGACCCATTGGGTAAGGGTTGAATGCGGGCCAGTGATTGTCAGCGTCTTCCACTAATTGATAAATATTAGAATACAATGCGCAGCAGGCATACCTTCGCATCTCTAACGGCCCCTGTATTATTGTACGTTATAGTTACTCCGTTTTCTTTTAAAACCGAAACTTGCCCCAGGTCTGACATTAAAATGGTATCGAGAAGGGTCGCTTGTTCAGCATTGAACTCCAGAGCCACTACGTCCTTTGTATTCTGGACCGGTTCACACATTATATCGTCCAACAGCAGAATGTCTGTGTAATGAGATCTTGCGTTGAACAAGTGGCCACGCGTAATAACCAAAGATTCTCTTGTAGCGAAATATGCCAAACACGTTTCATAATCTAACAGAGATTTCAAATTCGAATAATTTTAGCTTACGTGGTTGTAAAATAGTCTTCTCGATACCCCTAATTAGTCGTCCACTGGATCCATCGAATACGTATAATGAGCCAGCAGATGAAGCGCCCACAACCGCATTAAGTGGTGGAAAATAACACAACTTTGACAGTGGTACGTGACTCGGGATGAACCCCTGAGCAACCACCTCCATTGCTGAAAAAATATGCAATATGGTTAATTGATCCAACGGTAAGAAAATCAGCAAGAAATAACCGCAAACACACAAAGGATCAGATAGCAGGAACGACCTGTTACAAAGCGAGATGCATGGCCTCTTGGGTTGTCTTATCGATTAACCGAAGCAGCCCCCATGAAGTTCAAACTGCCCTAGCCTCCTCCATCTCTTGGGCTTTCCGTATCCACTATACATGCTTGTCCCAACAGGGGATTCGTTTGGACTGGCAATAAAGAGACGTTTAACCGAATTATGCGGTGATCTTGAAGCGACATAGCGTCATGCATTAGTTGTGCGCAAACCTCCCATGACTCGACCATTTTTGACTGGCCAGTCAGACTCGAACGCCAACCAGCCACACGATCCAGCCAAAAGCTATCAACCTGTCGTTGTCGTTGAGGTTCAGTTCTGCAGTGCTCTTGCGAAATGCACTGGCTGAGAGTATACTCCTCGAGATTTACCTATGCCGGGAAGGTTAATGGAGAGCAACCTAACAAAGAGAAGCAAGAATTGGTACTACGGGGCATCGTAGCGTGCATGAAAATCAGGAAGGTACGGTGTTTTCTTCAGTTTACGAGTACCTTAGTATCTAAGGGAACAACGAATCTGTTGTCCCCGAAAAAAAAGGATTAGAAAAGGTCAACTCAAAAATTCGATTGCTTCAACTGCCAGGAGGTTCAACACGAACGCCGACGAATTATCTAATGTAATCGAAATACTTATAACAACCAAGAATGAGGTGCGACACAAAACCTATCTGATGTGTGCAGCAGTATCATGGGTTAGACAGCTGTACCTTATTCACTGCGTCCTCAGACTTGATCAGCTCTCCCACAGCCAAGCGGGTTGGAATATGGAACAGACGACTCTAGATAAGCAATCACCCGACCTAAAGCTGCCACCCTAACGTGATGGTCGGACTTGAGTGCTGCGATCGTCCCGCGAGCTACGCTGGCTGGAACTTCGTTCCACAATGTGCGACCATGCCAGAAAGGCCAAAGGGGAACAGTCAGACAAAGAGCAGCGAGACCACGTACTACGAGTAATCGTGCTACGAGGCGGTCTGGGGGTAAAGTCGTACTGTCCTCTGCGACAGAAGTGAGGGCAGTGAGGTGTTTCCCTCAGGCGGCCAGCATGTCCATATTTATGGAAGCAGCGATGCTGCCTTCCCCCTAGGAAGGGAGGGTTAGAAAAGGTCGGCCCTAAAAACGCACACTCCGATTGCCCAACGGTTGACCGTGACTGCCGGCGCATTTAAAACCAAAGAGTCCGTTGCAGCTCAAAAAGCACCTGCTGTGCGCAGCCGCATCAGGAATGAGACAGTAATGCCTTATTCCCTGCGCTCTAAGGTTAGGCCAACCCCCTGCAGCCAAGCAGGTCAGGCTACTGAGTCATCGGCTCCGGGCAGGATCCCCAAAGAAAACCCTACTGTCCGCTGCCTCGCGGGTCTGACTTTTGAGTCAGGGGCAGGGGGGCAGGGTCCCCGAACACAATCCCACATCCTCCCACTGCCTTGCGGATCAGACTTTTGAGCCAAAGGCTCAAGGTGGAGTGCCTCAACATAAACCCCTTCGCAGGCCTTGGAAACCTGGAACTACCATTTGCCCGCACAGTCCTGTGCCCACCGATGACCCTGCCCAACTGCTTCCCACCACAAAATCAAACGTTGCTGAGTCACTTGACTGTCAGTTATCTGACTCATGGGTCTTATGCTCCCCGGTGCCTATCAACAATAAACACAATAACACCTTGCTAAATCCACGAGATCATTTCTACATAGGAACTTTTACGTCTGTACTCCATGTCAAATTGGTAAACAGGCAGTGTTCGCTGAAACCTTATACTCCCTCAAAATCGATGTATGCTGTGTCTCCGGAACACGCATGCAAGACCCAGGCGCGGTTATGCATCTCAGAACGCCAAGGACGAACTCAGCCCTTCACATTTCTCCCTCCTTGTGTCCGGTGATCCAAAAGCGATGAGTCGTGGAATATATGGCGTGGGAGTTGCACTCAGCCCCAGAGCTGAACGCGCTTTGCTGGAATGGATCCCAGTGAACAGTCGTCTTTGCGCCGTCCGGTTATCCAGCTCAATCAAGCTCAATGCCTTTCGGCATAAAAAGCGGTGCCTGTTTATAGTGTCAGCTTATGCCCCAACGGACTGCAATTCTGATTCCGAGTAGGATACTTTCTATCGAGAGCTATCCGGGTTCACTTGTCAAGCAAAAAGTACTCACACTGTGATCCTTGCAGGCGATAAGAATGCTGAAGTAGGTCGTCTGAGCTCCTCGGAATCACATTTGGGCGGTCGATTCGGAGTCGATGCTTGCCGCACAGACAATGGAGAGCGACTCCTCCAGTTATGTGCTCATCACGAACCGTTTCTGGCAAGTACGAACTTTCAACATAAACGTTCGCATCGCGTAACCTGGCGGCCACCAACTGCAAATCAACCGTGGACCCAGTTGCATCACGTGGCCATCAGCCACCGGTGGAGAGCCACAATTCAAGACTACCGTAACTTCTGGGGCACACTACTTGATTCTGATCACGCCATGGTGCGTGCACGTCTGACAGTCCGCTTCCCTTCATGTCCCCGCAAGTCAGAAAGAAGCATGGCAATCCACTATCTTCGAAGAACTACCACAGCTCAACAGTGTCGATCTGAGCTAGCCCAACAATTCTCCACAGTAAACAGTAAACTGTGGTGGTAATGAGCATGTGCATTGAAGTGAGGATCTAGTACAACTAACTCCTGTAACCCTGGGGAAAACGGCCAGAAGAATGGCATTTACACTCTCTCAAAGCAATAACACATCTGGAAATCGCTTTGGGTTAAAATGATATCGGCGAGACATAGTTGCATATTGTTTCACTGACATCTGACTTCTTTTGACTGGTTGATCAAATCAGTTGAAACAGGGCGCGGCTGTTGCCTGCAGCAAAAGCCTGCTCCATCTCCTGGGCGAGATGGCTCAAGTGGTTAGAGCGCCAGTTTACTGACCGGAAGGTCCGTGGTTCGAACCCGACATCTGCCTCTCGACTTCCCCTGTCTAGGCTTGGGCAACCTGGCAGTATCCCAGCCCTCGTGCTTCCTTCGGGTGGCATGGCAGCTAGGCACCGGAAGGGTGCTACAGCTGAACGATTATCTATCTTTATCTCCTGGGCCTTCGAAATCCACCAGCGTTCTCTGTCATTCTTCAAGCTCCTGATTATCCGGCGTTTGAGGGATCTGCGTGAGCCACCATAGTCGCTAGTTGCTGGTGTGGCCTTTCTGGTAGCAGTGAGATCTGCTAATCTCGACGACATCCAGTGTTCAGCTAGTCGAGTCACATGGCCTGGACAACCAGTTCTGAAGGCTGAGAGCATTTAACCCCCAAGCAATCGTCATTCGCATGACTGCGTTTACAGTTGCTTTCTAGCCAGGTCAGCTCGATACTCTTGAGCTATTGAAACTTGTCGAAGTTGGTTAATGGAACCGCTCTGTTTTGGCGTAATGCCGACGGAAAGCGAAGTGATAAGCGGGCTCGCATAATGGCGTGATGAGAGTCAAGTTGCGTACCCTAGAAGGAACGACCATCTTTCATTGAGGTTCTCCATCGGTGAATGATCGTCACATGGTCCAATTGAGTCCATGACTATCTTGCGGTTGGTGGTCTCCAAGTAACTCGAGGTGAGTGTTTGTGTTGGAAGATTGTACTGGCCAGAACATGCAACTGAAACAGTCGCTCCCCATTATCCATTCGCTCAGCATCGACATCAAATCTATAACACCTAACCGTGCTTCTTCCGGGCTTATTCATCCAACTTTTGCATTCATATCACCCGCCAGGATTACTATATCCGTCCTTCTTGCGGACTGACGCAGTAGTGACACATCTCTATAAAACCCGTCTTCCTCAGTCTCAGAACTGCAGTCTGTCGGGGCGTGTGCTGATACCACAAATAAACACTGTTTACCGCACCGACCTACGTTAATCTTAATTGAGCCAGACAAACACAGCGCAAAGGCGACTGTTTACTGGGATCCAGTCCAGTAAGGCGTTTTCAGCTTTTAGGCTGAGTGCGAATCCCACACCGTAGATAAGAGAAATTGCTTCAGGATCGTCAGATAACCGGAGTGAAACGAGGCGCTTAAAGCGTCACAAAAACTTTCTTTGAGCGCATCAGAGCCACAGTTTTTTTAGGGGTAAGTATATATACAATCAATAGGCAGTGATTATTGAAGCGTTTACGGAATACTTTCACTGACGCTGCCAAGCGAACCGCACAGATGCGACTATCAACGGGCAAACATTCAACCAGAGACTCTTCAGCTCGGTGGCTTGGGACAATACCAATAGCAAAAGAACCAGCAGCAGCGACTTCCGGATTGCCAGAGGTGCGCAACCAGAAGCGAGCAGAGGTCAGTTCAATAAGCATGCTTGGGTCTTGAACCCCCCCCCCCCACCACCACCAGATAGTACATACCAATAGAAAGCGAGTCCAGCGTACATGCAAGAACAGTCTGTTGTTGGGCGAGATGGCTCAGTGGTTAGAGCGCAAATTTACTGAGCGGGAAGTCCATGGTTCAAGCCCGACCTCTGTATCGCGACTTCCCCCGTCTAGGCTTGGGCAACCAGGCAGTATCCTAGCCCTCGTGCTTCCTTCGGGTGGCATGGCAGCTAGGCGCCGAAAGGGTGTTACAGCTGAACGACGACTATCTAGTCTGTTGCCCAGCATGTTTCAGAGTGCGGAAGTTAGAGGCTGCCTGACATACTGAGCGACGGGTTTTGAAGGATGATTTGGAAGTGTCTGTGGTCGTGGCGGCCGAGTCAACGGTAAATCTTTTAGCTAGCGGAAATAGGCGATGAATAGTTCTGTCAGTCCTTAGGAATGGGCATACGGAGATATTGCAAGAGTAAATGTGGAATTCATGGTTCTATGTGGACTGGGACATTGTCAGGGCGTCCAGACCTAGACAGGATGACGATTAGGGTCCTCAAGCAAAGATTGTGGCCCAAAAGCCTAACCAGAAGACAGCGGCGGTTTGCATAAGACCGTCAGAGCAGCCTACCTATTCAAGAACCAGGCCACCACAATATTCTGATGTTCGGAGATTCCATAACATTCAGTTTTAGTGTAGCCAATTTCACTTCACGTTGCCATGTCTCAGCATGGGAGAGTAAGCTTGCCACCACGAGGACTCGCATAAAGAGGCGTCTAACAGTGCCTTGAACTGGGTACTAGATGGAGCGTAGACAACCGTCGGAGGAAGGTTATTCCACACACAAACTACCCCAAAATGAGAAAAAAAATTGCCTAACAAAAGTGTGCGCTTTGAGCTTGAAGACCTTCTTATCATATCCCCGCCGTGTGTTAGCCGGGTCAACGGTGAAAAACTTGTTGGCCAAACCTTGTTCAAACAGGGCATAAGTAAGTACTAGGTCTCCTTGGAGGCGGCGATAATCCAGAGGGAGGAGGTCAAGCACCGGGAGACGCATTTCATAAACCACGGATTTAAGGCCGGCAACCCATTTTCGTAGCAGCTCGTTGGACACGCTCAATGAGGGTTACGTTCTTCTAGCGTCCTGAGTAGACAACTTGGTTGGCATATTCAAGAAGCGGTCTGACGTAGACCCCATAGAGTACTTGGAAACCCATGCGATTAATACGGGAGAAGGTGCGCCGAATCATTCGTAGAACGGCGAATGCCTTTT
This sequence comes from Opisthorchis felineus, assembly GCA_004794785.1. Lineage (NCBI taxonomy): Eukaryota > Metazoa > Platyhelminthes > Trematoda > Opisthorchiida > Opisthorchiidae > Opisthorchis > Opisthorchis felineus. Next base: position 136,770 of record SJOL01002454.1, read on the forward strand.
GAGCCGATTTCTCATGGTGCAGTGAGGACATATTTGAAGAGAGTTTTTTTGGCATCCGTCCCTGTGATGTCTTCTGGTCTATTCTCACCATGCACGACAAAGGCGTTCACTGAATTCCCTTCGAATGACATAAGAACGTACTTTTCGTCATTCAGAGGAAGGTGCCAGTCCAACGAACACTGCTTTGCAGTGTCTACATCCACTTGGAGGGCACCGGCATTCGAGCTCCATTTGAACTCTGTCCATAAGAGCATGTTCGTCACACAAGAACGGCTTGGGAGGAATCCGTGTTGGACCGAGGATATCAAAATGTTGGTAGTAAGGTGATCTAGGATGGCCCGCTTCAGAATGCGTTCCATCACCTTGCACGGTACACTAGTGAGGATAATAGACCTGTAGCTGTAGATAGTCGGCCAACAGTTTTGTAGATTGGCGTGACAATCGCTTCCTTTCAAGCAGAGGGAAGGTTGCCTTCGTCAAGCGACTGACGAAACATCAGGTAGAAATGCTTTGCCAGTGTGAACGACGTATCCTTGCCCAAGGTTAATTCCCTCCCTGGAGGAAGGCTACAAAAGGGCTATGGTTCACTATCGAACGCTTCGCTGAAATATATGAATATGGAACCCATTTGATGGCCTTGCTCTGCTAACCTACTTAGGGCAATGTTACGGAATGTTCACTTTTCGCTGATAGGGTCTGCAACGGTCGAAAGACAAACTCGCGTGTGATTGGTCGAAGGGTCGGGCCGCAATCAGGTCGGTCACCAAGTGGAGCTCTTATTGGTCGATAATACGGACTAAACGGCTAACCATTTTCTAGTGTCTGCTACTGGCCCGTTGTCGGAGGTGTGCCCAGAATTTCCAGAATTTTGCCGTTACATAAACTGGTAGACATGATTGCACACTGTCCCACTTCTTGCAGAGAGCATATTTTAATAGGCTGCTCACTTCCCCATGACCTTCCCAACTGCGAGGTGAGGCTGACATTACGATAACTGGTAAGATCGTGTATTCCGCCTCTTTGTAGAAAGGCCTGGTGATGGCTTTCTCCCATGCTGACAGAACAGCGCCTGACCTCACTGACCGATTGAAAAAAGTGGAAATTCCTGGAACAAAATTTGTCACCTGGTGGTATAGAACCAATGTGTCAAACCTATCAAGAAGAGAGCCCCTGTGTTTGTTTAAGTGTTGCGCGATCTGGGCAACTCTAAGCACCCTGTCGATATGCCCAACATCGTAATTTATATCCACACGCCCCTATCCATAGTGACTGGTGCTGCTACCGCGGCAAAGATCTTTGCTGCGTTGTTTTATTTTTTTGGCAGTTGTCCTGTTTCAACATCTCCTTCTTCGAGTAGAGCCCATGAGATTTATTCCACCGTGTTGACCATTGTCGGGGAGTTGCTCCGCAAAGAACAGTGGAGCATCATGTGCCCACTCTCCTACGGTAGTATCCTCCACATCGTCTGTCATTAACGTTCGCATATGTTGCCATTTTAAGTCACTGTTAATAATGCATACTTAGGGGATTGAACTGGAGGGTCCGCACCTAGGTGCTGGAGTGTTTAACGAGGTAACGCTCGACAGTGAACGTACTCGCATTATGACAAAAATTTACGACTGATCGCACCATCCTTTTGAACCAGTGCAAAACTGTTGAAATTCTGGTTCCAGGGGCGGGTTTCATGGAAGATCAACTTTCACTAGAGCTGTCGTCCAGTTCTCCATCTTTTGCGGTGCTTGTCACTCCGGAGATCAGCGGTCATTTCAGTGAATGACGTGCTTTTCTAAACTGAGTCGTTGTCCTGTTCAGTAATCATCATATTCGCTGATTCTCAGCCGGTGGATACTCTTTTCTGCAAAACGTCGGCGGGTCGGATGAAACATTTTACGTAATCACGTTGCATTTCGCTGAATGTATGCTCAAACCAAAGCTACCATAATCTGCAATAATTATGTTCACATTTCTTGTAAGCAATCTCCCATCTTACTCGCTGGCGCGCATTCAATTTTAAAGCTGCAGCGCTGTAAAGTATAATAATAATAATAGTGTTTATTCCCAACTGGTGCGTGGCTTGCCGTCAGGAATGGTCATAATGTTACAGTCAGAATAAAAGCTTGACTGGCGGGGTTTGTGGGTTAAAGGGATTGCGCAGAAAAGGGACAGTGCCATAAACAAAGGGCATTGATAATAATAATAATAATAATAATAATAAGTTTATTTTCCAACCTGTAGGGAGCAGGCCGATTGAGGCATGATCGGGTTGCTACAACCTGAACGCGGCAGGCAACGACACCACGGAGAGAAGTTACAACCAACGAGGCATGCTTATTGCGTGAAAAGTCACGGAAGTCGTGGGAACCGAAAGAGAAAAACGAGGACAATGGCCATGAGGTACGACTAGTTAAAAGATGAAGCCGACTGACCTGAACTAAAACTGAAAACCGTTGCTGGCCATGAGTGACCTTAGGCGGTCGAGTTAATGGCTAGGGTCACAAAAAGCAAAAACAGAGATGGAGATTGAAGAATTCAATCTGGAAGCAAATGGCAAGTTTTGTCTCAAAAATGTGGTTTAAACTGAAAGTGAGTAGACTCACTGGTGTCACTGTTGTAGGGAGGTCATGTGTAAAGGATAGTTTTGATGGGAAGATGGTGCAAATGCATGGGGCCAATCGAACACCATAAATGAGTTGAACTTGTGGAAGAGGCAAACCGAAATTGCGGCAGGAAACTAGGTTGGTTAAATCCGAGCGATATGTCCAGCGGTTTAGAACGAGGTGGTTGGGGCCAGGTGAAAAATTTGTTTGTGGTTGCGCTTACAGGCTCGAGTGGGCGAGAGGCTGCGGTCGAGATTCTGAAGAAAGTAGTTGCGGGAGTGTCATCAGACTGGGTATGGCAGTGCCATGCCATCATTGCACTGGCATACTTCGGTTTCTGGACAGCCCGTAACGGTCGTCAAGGATGCCGCAATCGGACGGGGGATACGCATTTCCGTGGCAGCTTGATCTGGGTTTGTCGAGGAGATTGATACAGGTAGAGTCAAGCCAATGTAGAGTCATTTGGATGACCATGTGACTGCAGACCGCGGAAGGCAAGATTGAATGAATAACGGTTGTTCGGGGCGTTTGCGCAACTACAGCCGAAGTTTGAACCTTGGAATGAGTGGGAATGAGCAAGGACTAGGATGAGAGCAGTAGCGTCTGGTGAGTGCAAGGAGGCATCAGGTAAAAAGGTGTCCAAAGGAAAAAAATCTAAAAGCGGATGACAGCAAGCTAAATGAACCCAGGAAAGTGTGGCATTTGTTGACTGACCTAGAAACCAAGTACCAGCTGGGCCAAAGTAGGTGCCTAGTTTAGGGAAAGTAAGGACTTGGCCGCCGAGGCAGGAAGGCCAGCCGTTGGATTGGTTGGAACAGGCGATTACGCGGCAGTATTTTTTAGCTCAGCAAAAAAATCAATCGTGGGGTCTCCGTTGCGCAAAGGGGGCGTTAATGTAAACAGCGCAGCAGACAACTAATAAGCGGTTGGGCAACAGCTTCCGAAATAATGGATAAGAACCGTAGTTTAACTGGAATCTACTACGTCAACTTAACAGGAAGGTAAGAGAATGGCTCGCCAGTCACCAAGTCACTGCTGTCAGCTCCAAGCAACGAACAATGCATGGCAAAAACAGCCATTTGGCTCTAGCTGTGACTGCTGGCAATCAGAAAATAATCAAGGATTTACGTTATATGTGTAAATGATTGCTTTAGAGAACAAAAGGGAAGAACGTGTGTGTTATGCCTGGATGATCAAGTGGACTTGGGGTGGTGTAGCCCAACTAAGATGATGGTGGCAACTCCTTGCACGTCGATGTCAGCCATGAGCCTCGCACAGTGCCCTCAGTTTACCCCATGCATATATCTTTTTTGAACAAAAGGAAAGGACTGCTGTCATTCACTTGTATTTCTTGGTGTTGCCAGACACGTGACAACCGGGACAAGTCCAATCCAGCTACAGACAAACAACAACGGTGCTCTTTCATGATTTTCTCGAGTTAGAGGCCAGGCTCAGAACCATCGGCGATGGGCGAAGAACCCGTGCTACTGGAGGGGTGGCGAGTATACGAACGCACCGTGGTGCAACATAACAGGGCGACCCTCCCTGCAGGGCGTACCCGTCCACCACACGAGGCTTTCATCCCTCGTGCATGCTACCAGATCTGCAGGCTGACAAGCCACCAAGCAGTCATAGTCGCGGTTTGTGCATTAATAAAATACTCCAGCTACCAGATATTTTATCCAGTCGGGGGAGAAGCCATGCCTATAAAACAGCTCAGTCATTTCGAACAAGCAAACGGCAAATAACCACCGGAAGAGGCGAGTCGCGAAGGCAAATGAAACGGCAACTACTTGTTGGGCCATGGGAGTAGAATGGAGATGTTCAGGGCCTGCGTACTGTGACTGAACGACGACGAGGCATTGGTGTGAACCGCTATGTCATGTAAAGGCGCACCACAGTGTTATGTGTATGCGTGAATGAGTGGGCTGTGGAACCAAACAAGTATTTCATTCACTGCACATCCTCAGACCCATTATTTCATGTGCGTGCACTGCACCTGCTTCAGAGAGCAGGTGCAGATGTTGTCCCAGGAGGTGAAAGTCCGATTAGAGGTAGATAATATGGAGATTTATGGACAACAGCACATGGTAGGGTAGTTGTCTCACTTGTGGGTTAACGCTGGAGGTTCAAGCTGGTGAATGTGCATGCTAGGACCAAGTAATAGGACAGTTGGGGCGAGAGCGCAAAGTAGAAAAGCTTAGGGCCCGTTTCAAAGTATGCGTCTAGTGTAAGCTGCGGCGCGAAATAATTCTCGGCTCCCCCAATAGGTAAGAATCAAGAGTCCTTGGAAAGCCTATATAAGACGATATAGTACGGATGCGGGAGGAATTCAGGAAAGGGAAATAGTTATGTCTGAAGGCGGTTCAGCAGGTCGACAACGGATGCAAAAATCCGGGGTTGCGAATTTTGTACGGACGGCAGGAAGAAAATTTAGGACGGCAGTCAGCTGTGTAGGCCCGTCGGTAAAGTAGGCGATGCAGAAGGCCCAGATTCAACCTAATGTGCCTCAGCCATAAAGGATCCAGCCCAAGTGACAAACAGCGAAGACGATACGGCTGCGTGGATGACGCCGGAAACAAGGACTTAGTGAACAAGCGCTGCACATTTTCCACGGCATTCCGGCATGCCTGCGAATACTGTGATGCGAATTCGGGACTGGATTCAAAAATGGGTCTTACAAAGTGCCTAAAGATGGCAATTAAGCAAGATTTATTGTGGAAGGATCGGCGAATAAAAGCGCAGAGCTTGCGTGCTCTAGCCACTCTGTACCATGCATGTTGGGAACAACTAAACGCCCAGGTTACCTAAGACCAAGTTCTGTCACTTCGAAAAGAGTAGAAATCGACAGTCCATTAAGAATAAGCACAGCAGGAGGAATCCAGAATCGATGAGAGAGGGTTTGGCATCTTGGAACGGCGAAAGAAAGACAGGAGTTAGAGGGCCAGAGGGATAAGGAATTTAGATCAGACTGAATGCTGGCAACAGTGGATACAGAGTCACTAATCTTAAACGTGTAAGCTATCTTAATATCACCAGCGAACAGAAAAGAGGATCCATGGGTGATCGAATCGGTGACATTATTAATGTACAGTAAGCAAAGTAGGGGGCCGAGCAGGCTACCCTGAGTAACTTTACTGGTGATGGGAAGAGGTGATGAGGAGGGATCCCCGATCTTGGTGGCCTGGGTTCTCCCAGTGAGGTAAGAAGTGAACCAACCTAGTTGCGGGCCACCAATCCCCTTAGACCGTAATTTGTTGAGGAGTGCATCGTGGGGGCTTGGTCAAACGCCTTGCGAATGTCAAGATTGATAAGAATAATACACAGCCCGACATCGTAGGCGAACGATGTATGATTAAAGAAATCAACCTGACATGTGTTAGCTGACCGCCGTGCCATAAACCCATACTGCCGATCGTTAAGAGTCTTGGTGGTGAGCAGGTAATCCATGACGGGGGCTTTGATTTAGCGCTGTAGGGTACGGGAGAGCAAGCGGGTATGGTGGATGCCACGATAGCTAGCTGGAGCGGTTAGTGGGCCTGACTTATAGTTTGGTACAATGGTGGAGTGCTTCCACTGACTTGGAACTGTGCCAGTGCTAAGGGAGATATTGAAGAGATTAAGGATGAGGGTGGGAATATCCGGGGCACCAGCTTTTAGGATGAGCTAAGGGATACCATCAGTGCCTGGGAAATTAAAGTCTGTAAGGCGGACGAGTGAGGATGTTAAGTCAGACAAAGCAACTGAGGATGTGCAGAAGGTGGGGCTTGTCTCATCAACAGATGTTGTCGCTTCGGAACCAGGAGTGGAGCAATGAGTAGACAGGGTCGATGCGGAGGGAGCACAACGGCTGGCGAAATAAGAGTTTAGGGATTCTACAATATCAGCGGAGTCAGAAAGTGGCTTTCCGTCAGCGGCCACGATATTTGGAGTTGCAGATGGATTAGAGAAACAACGCCTGCGAAAGAGGCGCCCCAGAATCTTAGATTGGAGAGAATGGGCTACGGCAGTATATCCCTCGCGCTTTTCAAGAGCTAGTTTGGCAGTGGTAATCTCAGTCATGAGTTTTTTAAATAAGAATAAGGAGTGAGAGATCATGGGATCCATGGAAGAGCCTACGATACTTCCTAAGTTTATGTCCTAGAGCGGATAGTCGTCTGGCTGAACGACAACCAGAAACATAGGAAGCTTTTCTGGGAGCAACTATACATAGTGATGAGAGTACATTGCCGTAAGAAACGTTGGCCACGCTTTACGTGTCAAGAGAGAGAAAGTACTCGTCCCAGGTTTTGTGGCGCAACGAGAATGCAAAGGCTTCAAGAATGCTAGTGGAAAGGGAGAAGGAGAGGGGGAGG
>SJOL01002461.1:3977-17046 GCA_004794785.1 Opisthorchis felineus
ACGAACCGCTCAGAGGCGACTATCAACAGGTATCCAGTCAAGCAAAGATGCTTCCGCCTGGTGACTCAGAACGATACCAACCCCTGCACATCCCGCAACACTTCTCGGAACTGATGAAATTCGGTTCGCGTTCGCCAGCCTCAGCCGTGCCTCAGCTCAGTTCTGGGTTTGATCCTCCCAAGCTATTGTTTTCACCAGAAAAAGCACAAGGGTACACAAAGTGTACTAAGCACCTAAAACGGTTAACGAAACCATGTACAGCGTGTCGTATTTATAGCGTAACGGCAACGTTATGGAAATTCAGACGCCTTCTGGACGCGCCATTAGCAGCCAACACTCAGCTGATACTGAGACATGCTAAGCTGTAAGGATCCATATTTTCGATCGTTCCGAACTCGCCTTGATAGTGGACCAACAACGTGGCAGATCTAAAAAATCACAACCGAAATAGGCTTATCAGCCGTGGCGACTGATATTGTGGCAAATGGCAATGGACGGCGAACGGATCTGTCAGTCCTTAGGAAAGAGCTTGTGAAGTTGCGCTGGCGACAGGGTGAGGAGGGAGAGAAAAATGAATAGTTGAAAGGGGAAGAAGGGAGGCTTCAGCAGTAACCTGTTTTTGCTTACCCGTCCTGCTGTACACAGCAAGTAAGGCGACCCGGCTGATAGTATCACGTGACGACTGGTGTGGCTTGCTTTATTTTTAAATGTGCAATTCATGGTTTTACGTGGGCTGAGATATGCCAGGGTGTCCAGGCCTAGACAGGAAGACGATCAGGGTCCCCAGCCAAAGCATTTGGTTGAAAAGGCTAGCTGCAAGGCATTGGTGGTTGGCGTATGACCTTCAGAGCAGTCTACATTTTTAAGGAACAAGTCGCAACACATGTTCCAACATAGAGGACCAAGGGGCTGTTAGGCAAACCTCTGCTCATTGACCAACCTGGTTTGAGAGACTCTATATGTGTCACAAGTACGCTCCCCAATATAGCTCAACGGGTTGTGGGGTGCACAAACCGTCATACCAGGGTAAGATTCAGTGTTTTCATGACGGAGTGGTGATTCAGCGATGACGAATGGCCTGCGAATCTCCGTGTGCTACCCTGTTTTTTTGTGCATGTTAAGGTCCGAAAGAATTGCAAGGCAAGCGAGTTGTTGGGGGCTTTTTTCTTTGAAAAAATCTACGCGCATTTGCTAACCATTAGGGTGAATGAATTTGGCCACCCAACCATACCTGGTTTGGAGTTGAGGTTCCCGTGGAAAATGCTCCTACACTAACTACAAAATGAGGATGAATCCCGACCCCAAAGCTTTGAAATATCAGTATTGTATCCACCTTGTTGGCGACAGTGACATATACAACAACTGATGAAATCTATCAGGTTGGTGATAAACCGCACGTGTGGTTCTTTGCTTGGGAGGACAAGTCTAGTCAGGTATTTAGAGGATTTAGCACTGGTTACTCCAAAAACCATCACAAGGCGACATTGTGACCAGGACAGCGGAATAGGTCTAGTGCCTGAAGGTACCGAGAATGTATCACTGTTATCTAACACGAAGAATGCCCTTTCAGGCACACCACTAATGGCATCCAGCTTAACAGTATGCTAACCCGCTCAACTCACCTACCTACATCATCCCTGCAAATAGCCTCGAGATAGCCCAATGGTCGAGGCGTGGACCCATTGACTAGAAGGTCCCTGGTTGGAACACAACTCTGGCTTTTCACCTCTTCTCCTGTTATCCTGTGTAATCTGACAGCTATACACCGAAAAGATGGGAAGTCCAACGAGTATTGCTTTTTTAGGAATTTGTCCGAGCGCTTTACTAAGTTCACGGCGACTGACGCTAACTTGAGTAGTTTGTTAGGGTGGTTGACGTAGACTTGGTCGAATTGTTCCTCTCTGATTGTTTATTCCTTCATTGATCTTCACCAGCGTGTCATTGTCCTCAAGAGTTGATTACTCATTATCCTCCGGAAAAGGCTGTACTTCAATCGTTGGCTCGGTCGATGGGAATTATCCTTGATTTTCACGATTGTTTGCTTCGTGACGAGGATCTGGTGACTCTCAACGAAGGGGAGTGGGTCAATGATAATATCATTCAGTTCGCTATGGAATATTTGAGGCGTACTTTATTGACTACTGTTGACTACGTTTTGCTTGTTGATCCTGCGGTCACTCAGATTGTGAAATTGGCTGATGCGCGCTCTGTCGCAACAGTTTTGGATTCCTTGAACTGCAAGCACACTGATTGGATATTTTACGTGATAAACGACTCTTTATCTACTACGAGTTCGGGTGGTTCTCACTGGTCTTTATTAGTAATGTCCCTAACGCGCGAAAAATCATACCATTTAGATTCATTACCATCCGAGGGAAACTATGGTTGCGCGTTAAAGATAGCTGACGCGATGGCAGAACATTGTGACAGAAATGGTCTGCGGACAGTATTGCAGACGAATGTAGCAAAACAAAGAAATAGTTGTGATTGTGGCTTATATGTTATTGTGTTTTTGGAAATTCTGTGCAAGAACTTGTTTGAAACGAAGGGATCAGCACTCATGCTCGATAGCGTGGCCTCAGAATCTGTCAGCAGCTTAGTCCTTTCCAAGCGGTCCGTACTGAAGAAGCTGATTGGAAAACTTTCTAACGTGGACAGTTGACTGCGATTTTTATATTTGAAACTCCCAGAATAAATGGTTTTCAGAATCATCCCTACTTTCTACTTCTCCTGTACCCTGGTTTTGGGTTGCTTTCCCGTTATTTTGTGCGTGTCAGTGGTTGCTTATAAGATGTGAACTGTTAGTAACCTCATCATTGTAGATAAATTTCGGGTTGGGTTTTCATCTGCTAGACAAGCGTACGCCAATTGCCACAGGACTGTGTGGTCCATACTTGCCGACCTGAGTGTGCAAAGACATCACCAGCATCGAACACCATTATTCTGTTAATGTAGTTATCATATTTCCGGTAACGTGTACAATTTGCCGATAGGCTGTGCTTGTCTGTGTAATGACAAAGAACAATGTATGTCGCATCTCATACACGCGTTTCAGTGCTCTGGAGGAGTCGGCAGTTGCGCTCGGCAGAAGTTCGTGTGAAAGTCACTGCTGCATGCCTTACCACATGCTTGTATGCGAACACATGCGGTAAGATTAACTGCTGCTCCATAAACTCATTCACAGCGATGCTCAAATGTTTTTCTCACTGCCTTTGACTGTGAATCCGGTCAGGTCTCAGACTGGTACAAGTTTTCAGAGTTGTTTACGCTGTCCGTGTTTATCGTCGTTTACACCCAGGCTGCATAAAAGGATTGACAATAAACATGTTGCTGACTAGCTAGATAGCTCCATTCGATCAGTTGGGTAAGAGTATCAGTAGTAAGTAGTAGTAGTGTAATAAAGTAAGCAAACCGACGTGCACGGTCCAAAATTCTGAGGGGGGCGAGATGGCTCAGTGGTTAGAGCGCGAATTTACTGACCGGAATGTCCGTGGTTCGAACCCGACCTCTGCATCTCGACTTCCCTTGTCTAGGCTTGGTCAACCTAGCAGTATCCCAGCCCTCGTTCTTCCTTCGGGTGGCATGACAGCTAGGTACCGGAAGGGTGTTACAGCTGAACGATTATTATTATTATTATTATTATTATTATTGTTATGATTAATCTTGAGTAATTGATGTACAAGCGCTCTATAAGCTCTGAGTCCATGAGAAACTGAAATAGGGAACGAGATCATTCAATTCAATCCGAATACTCCTTTTGATGGAATGGGGATAACTGTCTGACTCGTCCGTTTTGCACAAAACATAGACTCATCCGACTGTATATACCATCTTCTTAAAGCGCGGCTTGTTTGACGCAACGGTTAAGAGAGAAGTCGCGCTACTACTAAGGTTGACAAACATTGTTGGCTGTAAGTAGTTGTGCCGGGTCGGTGAGTGCTAGCGATACTTGGCTGTTGATCGTGTGGCGATTGATCTACTCTCCGAGGCTGACAATTAGCTGGCAAACGTTTCGTCACCATAAGGAGAGACATCGTCAGTGCGCGCACTGGCCTATGTTCAATTATGAGGGAAGGTGTAAAAAGCGAACTTGTCAATACACAGATCAGTAAGGATTTTCGGGGGGAAACATTCACATAGGCTATATTCTGCCGAGCCATTCGCGATTATTAATAGTCTGGCGGCTTTAGCGATGAATAAACAATAGTTTAGACGCGTGTCATCGCATCGTTTTGATTTTCCGGTCGTCCAGGAGTTCCTTACATGCCTTTATCACTTAGTGTTGTTCGTTTCAGTCCAGAATGGGTGATACTGCAGTGACCCGGCATCCCTTTGTAAAATGGGGTCAAAACGAGACCTACGTGTTCTTATCCGTTCAACTTGGAGATGCAGAGGTGAGTTTCGTCTGTAATCATTGGCTGACTTTTATGTAGGATGTGGCGGTGGATATCACCGATGAGTCGCTGACATTCGCAGCCGTGGGTAATGGTGCACATGGGCGCGAACAGTACCGTTTTCGGCTAGATTATTACCTGCCCATAGTTGCCAAAGTGAGTTGGAGGTTGCAAGTGGTGTGTGTTTTCTATAGCTGAAGCCCAGTGAAATGATAGCTGTGATTCGGTTTCAAGAACTATAGGTAAACGTTGTTTAACAGTTGTGTTTCAGTGTTAATTGTCGAATACAGAAGGAACCGTGGACAGCGTCAGTTGCATTCCCCTTCCTGTTAGATGGAGCATGATACCCGCTATGATTTAGTACAACAACATGTTTTATCTCTGAAGAGTGACGCGTGTGGCCACAAACTCGAATGGCTACCTTGTCTTCCGTATTTCTAATCGTATAACATCAAGTAACTAAAGACGGTCAGGTTTTATCATTTTTCAACTTCTAGGAGGCACACATTCGAGCAAAAGCAGATGTCTGTTTCAAAACTAGGCCTCGAATCGGTCGCTCACTGACCGAATGGACTCTTCTTTCAAATGGGCATCAAGTCAATCCAACAACGAATAGACCAGAATTGAGGAAAATGAGCATCCTCAAACGGCGCTTATCATCTATTCTTCTATCTACTTATGTAGTCAACAGAAAATCCACACCTGCATCTTCTCAGTTCTTCTGTTTCCTGCATTTCACATGACAGGTGGAGCTGACAATGCTCAGTATTATCATATTATTACTAATCGTCACTCAATATCAGGCCAAAATCTGGGCAGGCACTTGTCCAATGCTCAGTTTGAACATGATTATCTGTCTCGTCATATAATCCAGCGCTCAGTACGATTGCCTGCACCTATCTCAGCCTCTTTTTCGCGAATATGCTAGCGCTGTACTGTTTCCAGGGCATGCATACAATATGTAGAGCCCCGGCAGCCACAAACCAGATAATCTCATGACTGGTGCCTCAGGAAACTCTGATTGCCAAGTCAGCGATGGATTTTAAAGAAAGGAATTATCTGGATGTTTCTGCGTCTCAAAGATACCATGCTACGCATGAAGACCCCTGCGGACGAATTCTATGGAGCTATTTTGGCTTCTTAGGTCGCAGATAACCCCCATATAGTATTATGTAAGAGAATGCATACTTCTAATTACTTAAGAAATTCGATGGTATTTGGAGGAAGTCTTACCTACCTGGAAATCTACAACTTCATTAGACTGTCCTATCATCCAGCAGATTACCATGCCTGAGCTAGTCGTTATCGATTTCTAATTTCAGTTATTCTACTGGCTTACTCATTTTCGGGACCGGTTACTCATGGGAATGATCTTTTGCTATGCTGTGTTTCTTAGTGTTTTTTCACTTCTGTAGCAAAGTCGATACACTGTTACTGGACGAGCTATCCTGATCAGACTACGCAAGGAATTGAAGGATGCCTGGCCTAGGTTGACAGTTCAGTCTGAAAAACTTCCATGGACACACCTGGACTTTGATTTGTACCAGTTCGATGCATCGGATGCAGAACCCAGTGGTGATGACGCGGAGGGCGGCGTCAAGGTAAAAGTTATTCGCCCAACAAAGGAGGAAAGAGTACGTTGATAGACTAACTATGGTCTCGTCCATAATTGTGTATACTTTTTTATCTGAGGTGGATCGTAGACTGTCAGGATCGTGCACTAGGACGCATCTACCATCTTTTTCATGTGCAATGTTTTTGTCGGATAGTATAACCCTTCACTTCATTAATTCAAGCATAGATTGTTAGGTTGGTACTTGCCCGAATTTCGTACACAGTTAGGCGTCGTTCGTACCATCATTGTTACTGCCAGCTCAGGGGTCACCTCTCTGCTTCCGCCACCCTGAAATGGGCACGGAAAACAGCACTCACCTCGGTAGACGATGGTTCGGCATACGCACTACGTGGCCTAACCAACGCAGCTTCTCATGCTGGACATATTCTTTAATGGAAGTTCCCGTTGCACAACCGAAAACTCGCTTTCTAATTCATCGTTACGGATTCTCCACCACACCAAACCACACAAGCTACAGTCCTGGGACAACGATAGTCCAACACCCGAAGACGTCTCCGTTTCTCTACTCGAACAGGCCAAGTCTCACAGTCATACAACAAGACAGTCCGCACCGTAGCCTGATACACACGTCCCTTGAGATTCAGGGATATACGGCTTTGACGCCATAAGTATCCCAAATTACCACACCCGACCCGAGCCTTGCAAATTCGTCCATTGACCTCATCTGTCACACTACAATCAGAACTAATACAACTTCCAAGGTACATAAAACGCCCCACAGTTTCGAGTGCCTCCCCCTGGATTGTAAGTGAAGTGGTCGGTTACTGGATGTCCACGAGCATGATCTGACACGTTGTGGGTGCAAAGTGCATACCAGAGGACGGGATGACTTTGGCCAGTTCATCCAAAAACACCTGCGCCTCCTTCACCTCTTTGAAGGCGAGAACGATATCGTGTGTAGATTCCAGATCGACAGGGTCTTCGTCACAGGCTATCTGAACACCGGGGTTGTGAAGAACTTCCAGCGTTCGTCTCATTATCTCATTGATCACGAAATTAATAGGAATGGAGAGAGTGGGCATCCCTGACGGACACCGTTTTGTGTACGGAAGCTTTCGGAGAGCTCCCCGTATACTCTCACACTTCTGGAAGTCTGCGAATACAAAGGACCTATTATGTTCACAAACTTCGGGGGCATTCCTTGGTGGGCAAGCGTGTCAAGAAGAACAGACCGGTCAACCAAATCGAATACGCCTTGGAAATCCAGGAACACTAGAACTGTGGGTCATTCGTACGTATGGCGTTCTTCTAGCACCTGACGCAGTGTGAAGATTTGGTCAACGCAACCCCTACCAGAAGGAATCCTGATTGCTGCTCTCGAGTCAGTGTTTTATGAGCAACCATAAAGTGACGAAGCACAAGTGACGCCAACAGTCTCCTTACAACTAGGGTCAAACTGTTCCCCTTTTGGTTATCACACTCACTACCAGCCCCTTTTTTTGAAAACGGGCACTATCACCGACTCTTCACAGTTGTCTGGGACAGTCTCCTCTTCCAAAATGCAGGCAAACATATCAGACTAGCGCTGACTGAGGATTTCACCCCCATCTTTGAACAATGTCGGTGTGACCTGAAGCTCGGTGGCGCTTGAGAGAACATATGCAGTCATAAACCTCCGAGACTTTGGGAGCTCCACGTTCACCGTCCATGGTTCTACGTCAGCTGTGGGCTGCAGATGAGTGGCAGAGGGTGGTCACGATAGCTGTTGTTCGAAGCATTTGGCCCACCGGTCGAGGCGTTCTTCTTTTTTAAAGGTGGTCGCTCCATTCTGATCCTTGCTGGTTTTGCTCACAGGCGGTTTCTGGGAGGTCGTCGCACGGATCAACTGAAATAATCTTCAGGCGTTCCTGGCTTTCCGGGCTTCTTCGATTGCCTTGGCTTTCCGTGTCCATCAAACTTCACAGTCGGCTCGCACGCTCAGTTTCACTCGACGTCAAGTTATGTTGGGGACCGGCTGGGATATTTCTCCGAGATTTAAGCAGTGCCACTCTTTGGTCCGATATCCAGTCCTTGAGTGCACCCGATGGTGCCGTGCCACAGGCAAAATTCCCAGCACTATACAAAGAGGCGGCGATCTCGTGCCAGTATGAGTTTATATCTTATGGTGAAGCATTTGGGAAAGACTCTAGAAGGCGATTCTGGTAAATTCGTCTTACATCTGGATATGGCAGTCTGTCGGCTGCTAAGCGATTTGTCCGCACCTTACGTGGTCCTGGAAAACGAAGGGAGAATCGACTCCGGACGAGTGCGTGGTCGGAATCCACAAATGTGTTCCAAAAGGACCGGCAGTGAGTTATTGATCCGCGCCATCGGTAACTGATGGCAATGTGATCGACTTGAGTTTGTGGCCAGCGTGCCGTTGGAAGACACCATGTGGCCATCGGTTGGTCGTCCTGCCCGGGTTTCAGATTCACTGTCAGTTGGAAATTCATTTTGCCTTTGTTCTGACCAGGCTATTTGTCTGTAGTGCAAACTTTCAGAGTAGTGGAAATCGTTTGACCGCATTTTGCTTATCATCGAACCGATCAGGACTCGAATAGGCCACATCTTTAACAATCACCAGTGTCATAATTCAATTGCTGTGTGCCTTTCCTTTCGGACTACATATGCACTTGTCCGCACCCATTTTCCTTGAATTTTTCAAGTCTACTCAAAACAGGACGCTGATAAGCTCCGTAATCCTAAAAGCGAACAAACTAACTAGACCCATTTTCTTCGGTGCTGCCAGCTGACCCGATCTCGCACGTCAGGTGTCATTGGAATGATAGTTCCGAAGCCATACGCGATACTGGTACTTCTGTCTGCTGTACATTCAATCTTGAGGTGTATCATAAGACGTTGGCGTTGCTCTTGCCCCGGAATTATATTTCCTTCGATCGCATCCACAGTCCAACTGGGCGCACTACAGACGCCATGTGAACTAAAGGTGTATACAAACCGAGTATCCTGGGTGGTCCGAGTAACTAGATAAATGAACGGAGAAGAATGTCGAAAATGTCCAGAAGTTGTTTTAGCCGATCAGCACAACGGGTCTTCGGAAACTCGTTACCACGGAAACCACCAAAGGCCAAAATGATTCTCTAATCCCTAACAAAATGAACGATTGGACAACTGAGATGAATATCTCGGGCAACAATTCGGTTTGCTGTTAGATAATTTTCGTCCGAACTACCTGCCTGTAACAGAAATGTGAAGTACGATTACGGAATCTCTGAAGTATGTGAGTATGTATCCTTAATCAAGCGTCACTCAGCTCTTGGTTCAGACGATCTTCTACCTTCTGTGCTTTAGTATGGCGATGAACTCTTTAGTAGTGCCTGTCTACTATTTACCCATATCTTGAGTAAACAGACCACTCCAGTCAACGGATGTGAATGGAGATTAGTGTGTTTTAAGCGATGCTGCAGTAGTTCTTCTACCCACAAGCAGTCTAACTCCCGTTGTAACAAGAGTACTACTCTTACCGATCCTTCGGCGGCGCGCAAAACGTTGATCTTTGTGCCCAGTCAGAACCTCCTTCAGCACATATTCGCACTCTGTCAGGTGTTGGAGTAGTGCCATATGTAAGGGCAATTCACAATCCCGGTGTGCCTTGATTTCAAGGTTACACTTGATTCAGCTGATGGGTTAGTTTGCATAATTTGGTGCGTGTGAGATTGTGTGGTGATTTTTTTTACCCTCCCCCACAGAAGTGATGTGCGACAAGGATGAAAACTCCTTCTGGCGCCATCCTGGCAGACTTAGAACATCAGGTCACCTTTTTGTTGATAGAACTATGATGCCTGCTCATCAAACCGTGGCTTGCCTTATTTAGGAGCAGATCAAATGTGTTTTCCTAACCTCTCTTCTCTCTTCCTCGCTGACTGACAGGAATTGCACAATGCTGAAATGAGAGCAATTGAAATGGAGGAAGAGTGGGAAGCGTTTCTGAAAGGTTGGTTGGTCATTTGTATTCCGCAGTACTACTTACTAAGTCGTACACTTTGATACTTACGGACTCTACTGCCACGTACCTCATCACGGATAAGTCCAGTTCATTAAATTTGTCTAAGTTCTAAATGCATCATCGTTTATCTCGAATTTTTATTTAAAATACCATCATCTGAATACGGTTGTTGATGAGGTTCTGATATGTTTGAGTAATGTTTGAAGCGCGGAAGTGTTTTACTAACCTTGCGCGTTTTCACTTTCACTTTCACACGATGCATTACTATTTGTCCGTCGGCTACTTCCCCTCATGAGTCCCAATGATCTTTCGGATTGAAAAATGTTTTTGATCCCAATGGAGGGATCTTTAGGAGCTTCGCTGTCTTTGACACTAATTTCCATGCCTAAAAACATAATACGCATCCCTTTTTCAACGGTCCTTTTCAGTACTCAAACACCCACTGACAATTTATCTGCTGTTGTTCAACTTGTTCCAATTCGCTGGATTCCTAAGCGTGTTCGGATCTTTGGTTCTTGTTCTACTCAAAGTCGAAGGCTATGTCCCTCGAGATTGGTTTGAAAGTTCCATCAGCCGTCTTGCTGTGGTTCAGTTGTTAGCCTTTTTGGAGCCTTTGCACGTTTGCCTGCGTTGGGTACGCGGGGGAATTTTGGCGTCCTTACTGCAGGTTCGTTGATTGGCTATACTGCGTACTTTCCTAAAGTGATACCGCTGTTAACGTCTGTGAAGATTGTTTTAGCCACGTTAGTTATTTATTGAGAAGTTCTCCAGTAAATTCTATCGATTGATCACAGGCTGGTAGTTTGCACCTTTCGGTGAAGTTATGAACAGGATAATACGGGGAGATTTCATCGTTAAGCTTTTGAATGTCTCGGCAATGATTCTGAGTGTTTAGTCGGAAAGTGCCGTTCACTGACAATAGTCTAAGGCTACTGCTTTTCACACGGAGTGATTTTAATTGTCCTGCAAACCAGTCGCCGTGGTTTTACTCTGGATCAAGCCGATAATCATGTCGGCCGTCCTGCGAGGCGCATCGTCTTGGTTGAAATGGGACTGGAGAGGCACGAAATTGTTGGCGCGGCCCTCAGCGAAACACGGCTGGCTGACTTAGGAAGTCTTTGTGATGCTAGCTCTGGATACAAATTCTACCGGATCGGTTACCCGATGAGAGAAAAACGGGATCGTATTGTTGCTTTTGCCCTGTCTGAAAGCACTAAGAAAATCGTCGACACAAAACCACGTGAAGCCCTGCCTCACGGTACCTAAAATGGATAGGCCAAACTTACGTGAATGTGATCAGTGAATCCGATCCAACAACCACAAAGATTACTTCTACGTAAAAGTTGATACCTTACATCGGTCGCTTCCGAAAACTGACAACATTCACTTGCTGAAAGACTTCAATGCACATGTTGGTCGAGATCATTCTCGGATACCATGATATCGGATATCCACGCGCTTGCCACCACCAACACAAAATTTTGTCTCGAACGACAACATATCGCCACATTTACACAACCACGCATCTGCCACTCTCTTCTACCCGATTATGTTATCTTTTGCCAGTGAGACTTTCGAGAGGTGTACATCACGCTAGTGATGCTACGGATCGATTATCGAACAGACCGAACGAAGCAAAAATCCAACGTTGTAAACCACACTACACCAACTGCATCAATGCACGCGTGAAACTTGACGTAAACCGTCTCGAAGATCTGAAAATAATGCTGATGTACCAGAATCAACTGACCTCCGCATCAGCAGCCTTTAATCCAGCCAGATCGGACAGCTGCCATCGAGATGCTCTGGTTCGTTTGAAGACAACAGTCGGCTTATAAAACATCTGGTAGCTAAAAAGAACGAAGTGCTTGCCGAATCTCTGCCTGCCGAACAGCGAGGTCAAGAAATAGCAGCTAAAGGGTGTTGGAAATGACCTGACTCGGTACATCAGCCGCATTGTTGGGGAAAGTGAAGTGAGCCGTCCGAAGAGTTTGCTGCTCGGCGACAACGTAAACAATTTTATGACTGAAAACCATCTAAGGCCAAGCACCAAACTGATGAACATAGCGTGACAAGAGGGTGGAAGTCTACCTTAATTTGAGGATGCTTTAATTATGACGCTCTGTAAAGGAAATGGAACCAAGGCTTCACGTGAAAACTGCAAACTCAGTCCGCTGAACTGCGCGGGTAAGCTTCTGGCACGGGTGCTATTCAATCGCCTGACAGCTGAAATGATCGAAGCACGCCTGACCTGATATTTGCGGCAAGACAGTTTCAAGGAAAGCTCCGTTCGCCAGTCGATCCGTGCCCTCGTTGTAGACTTCACGAAAGCCCTCGACTCCGTCTAGCGAGAAGTACTGCGGGCAATCCTTTCCGAATACGGTTGTCCGCCAAAATTGATCAACCTCATTCGGAGCCTACATGATAGAACAAAGGCGAAGGTGCAAACGAATAGGTCGACCTTAGGGAATTTCGAAATCCTCACTGGACTAAAGCCGGAGTGCTTCCTCGTCCCCGCTCTCTTCAATCTCCATCCAAAGACTAATGCGATTACGACAATCATTAACGACGATGCTAGCGTACAGTTCGAATGCCGGCGTGATGGACGTCCTCTCAATAATAAACGTTTTGGTGTGATAAATCTGGGCCTGCCTGACCAAGATCCACATTCTCATGTTCGCGGACTGTGTATTGTTCGCACATACGCGTGAACTGCAGCGGTTGGCCGAGAAGTTATCGACTACTGCCGCGCCGTTTGGCTTTAGCATCAACATGAAGCAGACGTTCTGCATCGGCCTGCATCAGATGGAGTCCCCAGCACCCCGCGAATCAAGACTGGTAGATTTCATAGACTTCTGCACGAACTTCTGCTACCTCGTAGGTACACTGTCCGCTAACTTGGCCGTCGACCGCGAGTTGAGAATCTCTTTTGCCAAGGCAAGCGTGGATTTTGTCTAATTCGAGAAACGAGTGTGGAGGATTTGGTGCCTATGAATGAATATCTAGCTGCACGTCCACAAGGCGATGGTTCTATCTGTCCTCTTGTACGGCACTGAAACACTGCCTGTGTACGGGGGCAACACCTGAGCATCT
>SJOL01002461.1:17109-54848 GCA_004794785.1 Opisthorchis felineus
TATATATATATATATATGATGTCTGTATCCACTTGAATTGGAAACTATCAACCATTAGTTGGTTGGCTTTAGAACTCCTCTCTCCTGTTCACCGGGTGGTCTTATTCCCTCCGGTTCACACCGGGTACTTGGTATTCAAGTGAATTAACATGCGGATCAGCGCAATCCGCATATGGCATTTCCCATTGTGCTCGGGAGCCCATCGACTTCGTTCGGTGTGACAGGCCAATCCACAAATGAACGCCAGCCCAATGTATAAAACTCTCTCAGCCTTGACCATTTTCACCTTTTAGAACACGTGACCGTGTGCGAACTACTGTTAACGACCCATATTTGTAGATTCATAAGTGACTCGTCGCATGGTGGCACATTCAGCAAAGTCAACCCCTATTAATTAGTCATGTCACTAGAGAGGTACGATTGCTGTCTCTACATTCAACCAACCGATACTGCTCTGTGGGGCTACCTGAAACAAACCGGTGTACTGGATATCTTGTCTGTATGACCTTTTGACCTCGGGCAGCACGTATTGAGTATAACCCTTTGAAGCCAATTTCAATAAGTGGCAGTAAGTTTCAGCTACTAAACCCTTTTCATCTTTCCGTTTTCGTGATTACCGGTCATAACCGCCCTATATTTCCCCCGTTTTAGGTTAGCGGTCGGGCGCTGGTTCTCTTTCTCATTGTTATACCACACAAGGAGCTTCACACTGATTCTTCGGTGTTCTGGCTATTTTTCGTTTGGAGCGCCATCGAAGTGCAGCGGTATGTGTGTCTTGCGTTTCGCGGTTCTCCATTTTTGTTAAGAAATTCAAACTTCTTACCAGCAGTAAAAATGTTCTTGGATGTTTTACGGCCAGATGTGGCTTGAGTGCTTCTCACGAATTATCTTACTCAAAATAGCTAAGAATTCTAGCCGGAAATAGGCTTTCACGAATTTGCTTCCAGTTTAAATTGTGTATGCCGTCCGAACTGGGTAGTGTCAGCGCAATCAGGTGTTCTATAGTGATTCTTCACTTGCACTAATTTAGCAACAGCCTGATTGTTGCGATGGCTCGATTGTGCTCAATCGTAGCTATCTAATTCTGCTATCTTCGACTCATTAGAAAAATATGACAGTGCTTTGCCGGCAACCCCAACACCACGTGACCACCGGCGGTTTTCGAACATGACGACAGTTCTTACGTAGCGATTTTGGCCACCGCGTGTGATGGCAAACTATCGTAACCACAAAATGTGATAACGACATCGTTGGCAAGTCAAACCTCTCTCAGCGCAGGTTTTTTTTCGCGGATATTCTGTTTGCCCTGGAACTCCCTAGGAACCTTGATGTTCACTCATTTTTCTGTTGTAGGTACCCTTTCTACATTTGCTCACTGTTGGGATACAAAAACGGACTTCTCACTTATCTTCGGTACACATCGTGGATCCCCCTGTATCCGATTGGCTTCATGTGTGAAGGCAGGTTTTTTTAAAATTTCCGCTTGCCATCATCATCATCATCGACAGCATGATATCAGTGTCCAACACTGATGCTGCGCTGCCGTACAACCATGATTCATTTGAAAGTTTTATTGTGAAGAGAAGAATAAAGGTGGACAGCGAAGAGACTTAGTACTAGCATTCTACAATCATCCCAAGATGTCTACACCTGCAGACACTCATTCAGGTGATGTGGATAGAAATGGACAACACGAACGCCATTGACATAGATTAGCTGCCATGTTCTACAGCGTCTACACTCAAGTGCAGTGGGGTTTACGCGGTCCACATCCTGGAAGACGACTAGCACCGACAGTAGCCAAACGTTTCGCAGTCTCTTTCATACCTCTCTGTCAGCCCAAGAGTTGGCCACCTCTGCCACTCATTCGCCTTTATTCGGATAGCAGCCCGTTTTAGATTATGTGGTATTTCGATATCCTTCTGGAGCATCTGGATGTGCGCGCATCGTTGCGAGATAACAAGACAGTCGACTACAAAACTTCACAGAATGCCTCCACACAGAACACTAGATGGTTTTAGCGAAATACACTCATTTGCAAACAAATTTGGCTTTGCGAGAGACCCACCTGGAACCCAGCTGAATCTCTCGTTTGTGATGTTTCCAGGCAACTGAATGTGCTGTGGTTGCCTGGAAACATCACAAACGAGAGATTCAGCTGGGTTCCAAGTGAGTCTCTCGCAAAACCAAATTTGTCTGCAAATGAGTGTATTTCGCTAAGTTCGTGCAATTTGGTTTCAAGTAGAACATAAGGTTGACGGAAACTCGGGGACTGCGCCTACCTGATGAGCCCCAAGAAGGGCGAAACCGGTCGTGGGCTGTCGAAGAATTTTCAGCAACCTTATGAGTAGTGTATTACGTATACACTAGATGGTTTTCTTGTGATTAATTGTTACGCTTCCTGCTATCACGTTTAAATCAGCTCGATGCTTTCCGTTAGGGTTTACTGAGGTGAGCCCATCTGGATCAGAGCAGGAGTGGCCTCTTTCGATCACTGGTAGTCGTATCAGTTTTTTCCAATACAACAGTCCATCCGCGAGAAAACCGCTTCAGAAACTACTCCTGAGGGTGTTTCTTAAAATGGTCATTAGTCTGAGGCTGTACTCATTGCTGACTTACTCACGTTTCGGTTGTCTGAGTATACTTTTAATACGTTTATTTGTTACATATTCTGTACTGTTACCCTACCAATTGAATTCAGGAAAAGCCCACTAAAATGATGGAGTCGTTTAGCAGCAGTTTTGCGGTGAAAGCCGCTCAACCTGACCGTTGACCGATCGGCCTAGGTCAGTTACGGTGAAGTATTAAAGTGTACTTTTATTTTTAAATATCTGTGGGATTTCTAGAATTCGTATTCACGTCACGCTGTTTTGAACTGTCCTCTTGTCCTGACGCAATTGTTCTGGTTAGTTCATACCAAAGCCAAGTGCTGGATTTGGATTTTGCTCTTGTTACGTCTTATCATTGACCATGTCGGGATTCACATGCCGGCACCAAATAGCTCGAGCTAAGTCAGAGCGTGAGCTACTGACTCTGGGTTGTGTTCTTCGATTTTCCCGGTTTATATTTGGATAAAATAGGTTGAAATAGACTATTCTGCATGTCAGCGTAGCCACCGCACCACTTGTTACGCAGTCTGGTGCTGTGTTCCCACTAAGTAATCCGCCCAACATAGTCTATTGAAGAAGGGACTGTATCTGATTCCTCCTGAGGATGACCTCTGTTCAGTGGATTGCTGCCAGTTGGTGACGGGGAGCAGCTTGTTGATACCTCAGTCAAGTCGCCATTATCACTCCCCTTGGAAAATGATCTTTGTGGTTCGGTGGGTCACTTGGCCTCTAAGGCACACTATTTGTGTTTTACCACTCCCATCCACATATACTAAAGGTGCAGGAGTGAATAAAATTTTCAAATAAACTTTTCTCACAAATCGCCCTAGAGCAAATTTACATTAAACCAGTTACGTTTGGAGCCTGGTGAAATCCTGCTGGCCAAGCAGCTGCCAATTTTAGCAAACAGCATCGATGGCTAGGCACCACCCTCTTCTTTAGCATATAGCGTGCTTTACAGACAGACCCTGAAATTCTTCTATTTTTCATTCACACTCACTATCCCTCTCGCTTTCAGGCAAGCTAATCGTCCGTGCTCTTCCTTGGTTAACAAAATCACGACGATTTAGCTACTCCATGCCGAACGCGCTCAACATGGCTTTCGATTTCCCTATGTTTCTTCACACTTATTTAGTCGGAATGATAGCGGGTATGTTAAGTTCTTTTTGTTGTTCACCCTTTCCAGTGAACTTTGCCACTTACCTTTTGCTGCTCGCCTTTAAAAAGTTTACTAAGTTCAGATACAATAGCCTTGCCATGATCGGAGTTTTTTTCGGATCCTGGGATTATGAAGTCGCTCTTCCATAGCTAGTCGGTTTTTCGGTCGAAACCGTCGTGCTAGCTTGCCTGAAGTACGGGTTTTGTTACGTAAATGTATCATTTATGGATTGTGTTAGCAAACCAAAACAACAGTGCGCCGAAACATTTCGCCCTCCATCAAACAGTTTTACACACTACGGAAATTTTCATACCCGCTTTCGTTCACTAAAGAAACAGGGTGAACCTGTATGATGCTCCTCAGCTTCTGGCACCTATGACATCAGGATTTCTCATCTGGATAAGCTTTATGAAGAACCACTAAACACCACGAAGGTGTATAGCAATAAAGATTGAAACTCAGTAATTATTGGGTGACCGTGCACTGTTTCATCCTATCCCTCAGTTCTGTTAACTCTATTTGGTGTCGCAGTTGTGAATTGTTATGGAGAATGGTGCATTGTGCGTATCTGGGCCTAAAGTATCGATTGAGTCGTGTCATATCAGTTCCAGTCAGAGTTCGGTGATCTGGTAGTTTACTTGGTTACCTGCGCTTATGACATAAGCTGTGATAGTCCACTAATAAATTTGAATCAAATTTGTACGGCGTTTCGATTGTGATGTTCTTTCTTGTTGATTACATCAGCCGTTTTTAACACGAGGGCTTCTGAGGGTTTTCCGATGCAAGGGGATTGCAGTAGAAAAAATGAATAATAATAAAAATATAAGAATTAAAAACAAAAATTACAAGATTTCCTTCCGAACGAAGGGTTTTCGTCTCGGAGGATTTAATATTTAGGGTGGAGTATGTTTAAATTAGTACCGCCCGGACCCAACAGAGAGTCCAGCATGAACGTGAACCGGTCATTTCATTCCAGATTACAGCGATCTTTCGGTTAGTGCCACCCAATGGTACGCTTCATCTAACTCCATATCATAAGCTCATATCATATCAGTACACCAAACAAATGCAGTGTAAAACGAATTTTAGCCACGAGCTTGACAGATGCATTTGTTGACCCTGTGAAAAACGCTTTCAAGTGAGATCAGGCATCCAGAAACCCCAGCTAGCGGTTCTGGAGTAATCCCACACAAGTGGCAGCTGCGTTCCTACAATAATGCCATTCCATTACCATATTTACCATTCCTATTTACCATAGGAATGGTAAATATTTAATCGGGACTGTCAAAGTTGGAGGCGCTTGTAGGCGGGGAAATCCGTTATTATTAGTCAGGAGGTTGCGTGGTGCAACTCTAGTAATTCGGTCGAAATCCTGCCTGCTGCCCTCGGACTTGGGTCTTACTGGGTTTAGGCATCTCACTATCATTGATGCCAGTAGCCGTGGTTACGACTAGCTCTACATTTGGGTACGTTTTTTAATAAAGGGGATCGATTAGTTCCAATTGTTTTGCAAAACATTCCTGCTCTCACATTAGTTCAGTAAACCTAGTTAACGTTGGAAGAGTTTATCTGTTCCTGTCACTGGGCGACCAAAAGGCATATTAGTAATTCAGAAACTCCGGAGGGCCTAAACCCACAAACCATGGTTAGAGGTGAGCTGGTCAACTGAAGGACATGGGTATAGGGAGTAGAGTAGAGTAAGCCAAATAGTTCGTGCTGCATAATAACTTTCCAGCGTTTACCTCATTAACAAGCGGTTTTTTGACCCTATCGTGTGTATAGGGTCAGAAAATTAGGAACTGTTCTCAGCTACACTGGCCTCTCACACTTCTCACTAGGTTCCTTTACAAACACGAAGGCTATGTTATAGCTGGCATCTAATAGGCCCAGCCCAAGCATGCTTGGTTTCCCATGGAATTAAGCATCTTGCATCAGTTGGCTGCAGTGATCGCTCCGAATTCCAATGTTTACTGGAAACATCGCCTGCTGAACTTCCTCCCGGATGCACGGCGGTGCTCATCCCATCTGAATTATAATTTACGTCTGCTTAAGGTACATCTTCTAATGCTTTGTATGACCCGCTCTGTTAGGTGAGTTAGAGAGAGATGCCCGTACTACTAATTTGCCTTTTAGGATATCCCGGGGGGATTTATCATTTATTTGAATCGGAAACGGGCATCATTTGAATAGATTTGAGCGCTTCAGAAAGACCGCCGGTTAGGACTAGAGCTTCACTGTCAATAGCTGATAACTATGTTAACAATTGGACTCCAGGGCTGTTTACTGTTTCCGGCACCTAGGACAATATTCCAGCCCTTGTGGAATAGGGGGTAATTCGTTCGAGGTGAAAATTATGTTTTGTCCAGTCAGACCTACAATTGTCTGGTGAAGGGTCAGAAACCATAAATAAGGAATGGCTTGTACCTTGGCCAATGCAAGTTTGCATGGAAGTGAGCAAATGATCGACACGAATAGCGGCGACGTTTGGGGATCCAGTCGGGTGAAGAAACCTCATCCGGAAATTGAGAGTTGTACTAGTGCCGGCGCAACCCGCTGCGGAAGCTTCAGAATCCCCTGATGTTCGCTTTTAGTAGCGTCTAGATAGGGATGCCGTATGTTCGTTCCTGTATTTGAGTTTCACAAGCTCAGCAGACGTCTAGCTATAATTTATCTACTGTGCGCTGGACCTACATATTCTCCTAGTTTTTTAGGAGCCCAAACACTGGAAGCTGCGGTGGTGTGTGATGTTACGCAAACCGTCACATCATAGTAAGATGTCTCAGTGATAACATTTCTTTCGTCCCATGTTTGCAATACTGTTGTCCACCATAGATGATCGATAATGTCCTTTGCGGCCATTTCCGCTTATCACATCCTTAAAGTTCACCAACCGAACGACCTTTGAACGCACATATCAAGTCATTTATCGTCGGATACTGGATCAAGAATTTAGGTCATTAGAGAGGCGAACCACGACCATGGTAAAATCAAGGATAGTGAAATCAGCTACGAGCAGTCGGAAGCACTGAACGCCCTTCAATCCCGGCAGAATACTGCGGGATGTTCCGTTCTCGGGTAATCACTAACGATTGCTACTTGCTCGCAACACGCCGTAATTTACGAAAGTACATACCTAACAGTAAATAGAGTACATTTCGCACCCACGAATGCAGAGGTCAAATGATGTTAACACATCGGAAACCACTCTAGTCACCACTGGGTGACCAAGAGTTTGCTGATTCTGGCTTGCTGCGAATTGCACAGCGTCCACCGACTTACCTGGTGTGAAACGTTCAAGTGAACTTTCTGTCTTCTGCACGCACGTTTCTTTATGTTTTCTATGTAGATACTACAGTTTTATAGGATGCTCGGCGGCTTCATGTAATTGGCCTTTAAATTAATTAGTATTGTTGTTTTCAATTTGGGCTCGTTCAATCCGCGACGGTTAGATCGCTGGCGAAAGGTATCTGTTTTCGGTAGTCATCAGGCTATATACCGTACTCAATTTAAATGCCCATGTTTGTAATCATCCATCAATGTTCTCGCTACTGGAAGCTCACTATTTTAAGTAGTTTCACTCAGACTACGGTGTACTATATTGTTAAGACAGCAAATTGCATCTCCGGCTTCAGTAGTTTGCACCTGGACGTTGCTGTTCACAGAGAAACTGAGCTAGAATACCGTGCAAACATGGAACTTCCCGTGTACGGACATTTTCACACAGCCAGTTTGAGTCCGTAAGCTAACTTATTGTGGGCTAGGTTGCCCAGTGGTTAGAGCGCGAATTTACTGACCGGAAGGTCCGTGGTCCGAACCCGACCTCTGCATATCGACTTCCCTGTCTAGGCTTGGGCAACCTGGCAGTATCCCAGCCCTCGTGCTTCCTTCAGGTGGTATGGCAGCTAGGCACCGAAAGGGTGTTACAGCTGAACGATTATTTAGCTTAGGAGACAGTGCTGCATGTGGTCATCAGATTTTTTCAAACCATTTTCTGTGCAGATCGTCAGACAACCTTTCTACGAATACGCGGTGCGATAGTCACTATCTATCCAGCATTTCCACACCGATTTTATTGGGCACCACCCTGTTATCCTGAGGGGAATATCAAAGGCTATACATTAGCACCCACTCCCTGTTCTCTTTTTACCTGTATGATCCTTGTTTCCCATTCGGTCATCATTGTGCTTCATCTGTGATTAGAGTGCTGTTCTGTGAATTACTGTCCCCAGCTCTACAACGTTTCTATTCACAGTCTTTAGGCAATTTATGGACATACAAACCGAAGATAGCGGCTTCAAGGAGAACCACTTAAAACATTGATGTTGCTTAACTAGTACCTCTGAGCTCTAGTCCGATTAGTTTGCTTCAAACTA
Organism: Opisthorchis felineus; assembly: GCA_004794785.1. NCBI lineage: Eukaryota > Metazoa > Platyhelminthes > Trematoda > Opisthorchiida > Opisthorchiidae > Opisthorchis > Opisthorchis felineus. The sequence continues at coordinate 25,251 of SJOL01002461.1, forward strand.
GTTCCTCTCCGCGATTGGATAGATGAAGTACCAAACGGCACGTGAATAATCTCACCTGCCGTGCTTTAAAATCAGTCATTGGAAATTTATTCCGAATTTCAGGCTGGAAATTCTGTCACAGAGCCGTTACAGGAGTTGGAAGTTACATTTTGTGTTTGGTTTCGAAGCGCGTCTTCCATTGGTTCAATTGACCTGAGATTTTGTAATTTTTCAGCCTTCTGATTACTTCAATGTCTACTCACCTCCTGTTACATATGTCCAAATCCCTCTGGGGGTCAGCGGACTAATCGTGTTCTATCGCACACTTCATCTCACGTCTTTATTTGTCCCACCACAGTCTTTTATTTCCTGATGCGATACATGTATGCTCAACGCCGTCGCGTACTCGGTCCACGTCCTCGAGTTGGGGCTGATCAGATGGGCTTTTTCTCCTATATTCCGTTCCTTCGGTCCATGGTCGGTTCCAAATCGTCCGCGTCGACAAAACCGCGCGCGAGTTCCGGTGGGAGATACGACCGTCTGACGGGTTCCCCAGAGCTGCGCGAATCATACTGAAAACTACTCATCTCATTTTTCGTAGGTAACTTTCCCGCAACCATGTGCATCAACTCTAGAAATTAATCGAAACAATGTGTGCCTGCCCCAACCTGTATATCATATCTTCTCCAAGCTATTTGTGATGTCCCGTCTGTTTTCCAGTATTAGAAATGTTGATCATTATATTCACCAGAACTCCAAAGCTAGACCGTTGGTCAGGGGGGTACACTTTCTTGTGCGGACGCCGTTGGTTTTCAGTACGATCAGACCATTAGGAACTCTCGTAGTAGCAGTATATGCGTATTCTATTTCGAAATCCTTGTCCTACCTTAATTGGTTCCATATTCAGCGTGTTCCCCTGTAGGCGTTTCAACTAAACTCTATCCGCAATGGACTCCACTGCATCAGTGTACAACCATTTACCAGTCACAAGTCAAACTGGCAATAATAGCAGACAGACGGGCACTTCCTAAAATCCATGCTAACTTGGAGAATTTACTCCGATCCGCACTTTTGAAAAGTAGTTTGACAATCAAAGTGACGACAAAACGTCCTCGTGAGCAATTAGGCAGTCCACGCTATACCGAGGGGCTGGTCGATTGTATAACGTCCTTCGTTCCTCTACAGAAGAGTACACAAAGTCCATCAGTGATTAGCGAAGTCATTTTAGCAAAGTTATGGCGGGCACGCTTGACCTTGCCGAGATTTTTGGCATTCAAAAATGTCATTTCTAAAACAGCCGGTAAATAATGGAAGCCATGGCGTGATAGTTATCGAATCCTCCGCGAATATCGATGACTATTTGGGTAAAAAAGTCTGATTAGTAACCAGTAGCTAGATAGTCTGACCTGCTGGGTGGTTGGTTATATCATGAATGACCTAATTTCTACAATCATCTTGAATGTCAGTTGATAAACTTGAGTTTTCTACTGCTTCTGAAAGTGGTACGGACATTTCTAGGGTGATAGGAGTTTATGGATCTATTTCAAGAATGCCTAACATTGGAACAGCTGGAAAATGTAGGTCCCACTCTTCTTTGGCGGTCCCCGTGAACGATGACAGGACGACGACCAGTGCTGCTTTTGTCTTCACACTGGACGCACTTGATAGGGGAGATGCGGTTGTTTCAAAGTTTCTCAGAAACTGCAAAATACAACTGATCTGCGCTGGCGTCCTTTCGCCCAGAATTATTTTTGCTGCGGAAGTCTTCCAGGTGGGTGAGACGGAAATATGTGTGTTAACAATCTGGTCAGTAATAATGATATGGACCAACGTCGAAAAGCTCAATCACATGAATCTTTTCGGAGTCATCATTTGGAGTAGTAGAACCGGTCGCCGGATGCATTGGTTAACGTCTCTAGACCGTTGCGCTACGTGCCCGCCACCCGGTGTTTACAAATTCGAAGGGGATCTGACTAATAATTCCTTCAGCTGTAGCACCCTTTCGGTGCCTCACTGCCATGCCACCCGAAGGAAGCACGAGGGCTGGGGTACTGCCAGGTTGCCCAAGCCTAGACAGAGGAAGTCGGGAGGCAGAGGTCGGGTTCGAACCACGGACCTTCCGGTCAGTAAATTCGCGCTCTAACCACTGAGCCAGCTGACTAATAATTGCAATTTAATTGATATTTCTGAAACAATGGAAGTAGTAGATAAACGGGATGATTGTGTCAAACTGAACTTGATATCCCAAGCCTCACGCGCTAAGACCATTAAGCGTTATTTATAAGGAATGGGTGAACGACGGCCACAGCGCTGCATCTCCGAAGGAATGGAATGTGTCGCAGTGAGAATTATGGCAACTTATTCTTACTCACACTGATATTAGTAGCTAAAAGTGCAGTAAGAAATAAGGACAGCGGACAGTTCCATCCGTGCTGTTTAACCGAGGGACTTACATTTTGCTCCAGGTAGATCCCAAAGGGGTCTCTTTGTACCTAAAATCGTCCCAGAGAATCTGCGTGGCTTTAAATATGGAACTCTAAACGTTGTATTTTCTCCACCGAGAAATTGGACTTTTGAATTAGCCCCGGAAGGACGTGCCCGGGCCTTGTCCTTTATTCAGTTCCCCAAAAAATAGCGTTCGCACATTTTTGTGCGTTCACTGTTTAGGAGCGTATTCCAATGTAACTGACAACAGTGCGTGAAGATACCTACTTCTGCAAATTAGGCGATTTTATTGTCGAAGTGCTGAACAAAGTTTGCCCTATTCGAGTATTTCCACGTTGTGCCCAGTCAATTCCAACAGCTTTTTCACACAATGCTCTCTCTCTCTCTCTCTCTCTCTCTCTATATATATATATATATATATATATATATATATATATATATATATATATATATATATAGCGCATTGTGTGGTTCCCACCTTTGCTGATTATTCAGGTCGGTCATGAAAAATAGTACAACGGCCACACACTTCTGCAACATCGTTGGAGTTAAGGACCCTGTACTGTCTTGAGGACCAAATCGGACACTTTTCTTCAGTGCCCTGCAACGGTTAACGATCGAATTTTTCCTGGCTTACTGCGCATCATAAAGTTCATTCAACTAACGATTTAGTGTGATTTCATGACCTTTCGTTTTGATACCAGAGTCTGCTTACATCGGTATTTACAAAAGGGCTTGCGAGGCTGGTATCACGTAAATCGTTAGGACCTTGCGGTAAAATTACCACAAGTGCTTGGTTCGTCGTTTTAAAAAGGTGTTTGTTTGTTGGTTACTCTGAAGAAACCCAAGAAATGGTCCTGGAGAAATTACATACTCCACAATTTAGCTCATCCGTAGTGATTGTCCTTATGGAATTACAGTGGAATAAAATTCACGTCTAGGAATCAAGTCTCCTCGCCAACATTTACCTGATTGGCCGCTCAAATATTCATGTAAACGCCAACATCGCCATTCAATACTAAGTGAAAACAAATGGCATGCGGCCCGCACTACCAGCAATCTTACTTCCCGATAAGTTTAAAAAACACGACATCTATGGTCAATGTCCAGCGAGGCTGCTCATGCAAGCACTGGAAAAAGTACGCGTGACTTGGTGAGCCCAAAGTTTTCCATATGCACAACTGTCTACACACAGAACTTGGAAAGCCATGCACGATTAGGTACTGTGAGGCACGCCACATTTTTCTACGGGTCATACCTACTTACTATGCCAAATACCATTCTAGCTAATATGCAGTTTGACGTCATTCCACTCAACTGATCGGGCAGAATATACAGTGTACTGCGGAGAAACATCTTAGTCCGGTGGCAAATTAGCAGACTATGCAAATTACCGAAACTGCAGCCTGACAGCAAAGTCAACCTTGTCCTAAGCTATTTCGAAACAAATGGATTCCACAAGAGGCAACAAGTGCAATCGTGTTTTTCTGGGGGTTGCCCCGAGGAACTATTTGGTTTGCTCCAAATAACCTAGAAGGAAACTCTCTGACTAGGAAATAGGTGCGTTTCTTCTGGAATTTTTTTTGGTACGGTCAAAGAATGCGAATGAGACTTAGGGTGTATGTGTCCGAAAGTGCGTGTATATTATTTTTGGTACTGACCACTTGGTAGTTTTTATTCGGGGCCATAGGGATCTTCACCCAAAAATAAGCACAGAGACCGCTACAATGACTTTGCATGCATATTGCCGTCACCTCAGCAATCCTCCTCTCATGTCCTAACTTAATATATCACGGTGGGATGCCAGTTAAGATTATATCAAAACAGCGGATATCCTTGTCTGTACCTGGTTTGGCATTCCGGGCGCCCAGCCTGCGCGACAAGTTTGTTAGTCCTAATATACTGGCGTACATTGGACGCATCTGACTTATCACGTCCGTGCAGACTAGATTGCTGGACTCCTGATCCGTCTGTCAGAAATTCCCGGTCAAACACTGTCACGGAAGCCTAAAACTTGTCGGATAATTGGTTACTGTGATTTAGTGGCTGGATTTGTAGAATTTGTGTTAACGTTCGTTTAGCCAGTCCTAGGGCCCGGAGGAAGTGATGGTAACATTCTCGTCTCATCCGTCAAAGGTCTGAATTTTGACATGCCAGAGGGCATGTCAAAAAAAGAGCGTGACGTAGGTAAAGATTATACCAATACGGTGAATATTTACTCGTAGTCGGGCGGAGAATCCTGATTAAGAATACTGACACTGGTGCTATCAGGATAGTTGCAAATGGTATTTCTGATTTTTTGCCTCCAAACTCGCTCTAGTCATGGATCCTTCTGGTAAAATTATGCTGCTCAGAAAATGCACAGATTTCGGAATTCGCAAGGAGTTTCGCCGAACGTTTTTATGGGTATTTGAACTGTAGCAGAATGAATATCCTTCTGAAGGTCCTTACTCATCTTATTAAGCTGGAAAATGTGAATTTTTTAGGTATCGCTCTCTGGTCTTTAGGAGGCAGGTCCAATTAAAGCCCAATTCGATCTTCGTTCAGCTGTGTCACCCTTTCGGTGCCTAGATGCCATGCCACCGGAAGGAAGCACAAGGGCTGGGATACTGCTTGGTTGCTCAAGCCTAGACAGGGGAAGTCGAGATGCAGAGGCCGGACCTTCCGGCCAGTAAATCCGCGCTGTAACCACTGAGTCACTGATAATCAGAATACTGAACCCTTTCTATTTCTGCTGCCTTAACTGTAATCTCCCAGTTAGATGTACCGATTCAAGTTAACGTACTAGTACGATAAACGATAAAACTGAATCCTTAATACTACCGAGTAAGGTCAGCAGATTGCTTGGTTCTCCATGAAGTTACATTGTAGATATTGCAATGCTGGCTACGCCTGCTACTTACCAGAAGCGACGGGTCTGGCTTTATTCTACTCGACTGCACTATGCAGACATGTACATAAAGCTCAGTTTGTGGCATCAACCAGCATGGCATGAACGAGATCAGGAGGGCCATGTGACACGCTGATGGCATGCGCGATCCACTAAAGCCGAGATATGACAATGCTGAATTTTTGAGCCAGTTCAATGTTTCCTGTTCGTTTAGGCCTTGTTGATTACTTGGTACAAGCCATCACTTTGCGCTAATAAATGGATGTTTGGTAGTTCCGTTACAATTGTCGTGGTCTATGTGAATAAGCAAATTTTACTCAACAGTATGCGTCGTTTAAACTGAGTGTGTTTGACCGCACTTCACTGTTGCTTTTCGACCGTTGTTGGGACCAGCGAAGCAGTATGATATATTTCCAAATGGCATTTCATTTCTTTATTTTGTTATTCAAAATGACAAAGGAGACACCACTTCAAGGACTTGAATATACCAAGGGAGACCGCAAGGCTGTTGTTATGCGGTATTCAACAAAACGAGAAAATGGCGATACTTGCAAAGAGGAGAGTACAGGATGACAGGTACTTCCTTATAGAAATGGAAGTTCGTCGACTTAGCCCGATGGCTGAGCCAGCCAATGTCCCTGTGTCATCGCTCGGAGATCCGGAGTAAACAACCTTAAAGCTCGATAATGGTGGTGGTGGCTACAGTCTGTATTACACAAATTTGGACTGTGATGTTACTGGCATTCGTAAAAGAGATGAGAAATGACACAGCAACCTCGTTTGGGACGGCTGGTGGAAACATTTGTACAACCTGCTTAGTTGTGTACCAATGGCTGTAGTGCACAAATACGAATCCTCCAATCGGAGAAGTGCATACTACGCGCGTAAGCATTGGTTCCTGTATCGGATTCCTGCAGCAACTAATAACTGTAATCCAACTCCTATGTCGGCCCTTGGCTTTTTGTTCCGTCCACTGCAGTATACTAAAAGGTACTGCTGCTTGAAACAACCTTTGGTGAAGGCAAAGAGAAATTACTACAATCGGTTTGATAGCATCCTCACCTTATTTTCCACAGGGTCATGTTATAATGTTCATGATGGTGCATTTGTGAAGCTAAAAATACTCAATCTTGCCTGGCTCACTCGATGACCAATCAATACGTGCCTCTGTACGGTCGTTGGCGGGCTCGCGACACATCCGTCCAGTCGACGTGATGTCTGGTTATCTCGAGAGGCTTACTAACAGAGTGCTTATTTGGAGCGCCGCACCTTGGTGGTCTTCGGCTCACTAGAAGTTGGCGCTGATTTACTGCTCATATAAATGAGCCTTGAACTGCTCTTGTACCGGGTAACCAATGAAATGTTGCACCAACAGTTTTCCCCTACGAAGGGGCATTCAGAGTAAGCGTCATCGAACTCCTGGTTCTAGTGACCCTCCAAATACTCTGCTCGATGATTGTGAATTCCTTGATCTGCGACTGTTTAGCCTCTCTGCGTATATCTGGGAGGAGGAGACCGCCTCCTTGATTTCAAGCGTGCAAGTGACTGAACGGTTCTCCTAACGTTCTCCTAACCGCTTCTGTCCACACGGAGATGACCCAGAGGTTCATGAACATGATTCTCCGTTTTATTCACGCGCACCAGAGTGCATGAAAGTGCACGAGTAGATTATCAAAAGTTTTCCTACAAAAAGTGATCTCTGGTTTTGCCCTTTTAATTTCTTTTAATCCTTTTTTTGTTCGGAGTACGCAAATGAGATGTTTCGTAGACGGACAAGGTGCATAAGTGCTGTTAGCTGAACCCACTAACATCGTAGATAGCAACATTAATGTTCGTGATTGGTCAAAGCACCCAGACATGCACAGAAGGATGAGTGGGGCCCTCAACCCAAGCCTTTGACTCAAAAGCCTGTCTGAAAGGCAGTTGGTGGTTGACGGTGATTCCACATTAGGATATGTTATCCAAGAACCAATCGGCCTGCACACTGTAACTTCATGCTTCACTGACCTAACTGGTAAGAGGAGCTCTGTGGTTGCCAACATACAACCCCTCAGGGTAGCGCAGTGAGTTATAGACGTACACAAACCATCGTACCACAATGAGATCCAGTTTTTTGCGACCGAATACGAAGGTAAACTAATCCCCGTTATGCCATCTTTCTGCATACGTTCTATACCTACCAAGTGCTAAGTAATGCTTCACAATTGGCAGTGTGTGAAATTTCGGTAGTTCATGTGATGAAGTCAGTGTAGGTTTCTCAAGGGCCAAAATAACTTCAGTCAATTTGCGCGATTTGTGGCGTCAAACAGGCATCTCAATAGGTTTCAAGGGTCACGTGTACATGGTTATAGTTTTGAGCGGTTGCAAAACAGATACTCTGAGGGTTTCTGGCCACCGACGTCCCAGAAATGTTGCTGCTATCGCATGACGCCAACAATGATGCTTCCCCTAGTGGGGATGATGATGGTGAAGACAAATAGTGTTTTTGAAAGAGGATCCCATCCGTCTGTTGTTTTACTTATCAGTGACTTCTGTCGTAAAAACTTATCAGATGAAATATAAATGCCACTCAAGTGGAGACTTCCCTCGACGTGATACCGTACGGCTTATCTTCGTTGCTTTCTCTTCTTGCGCGGTGAACAATAGTCACTGAAATGTGTGAGTGCAAAATTTAGCATGGAGATTATCGTAGGTCTGATTGACAGTTACGCACACGCTTCCAGAAGTGTCGGATTGTGACAGAACTAAACAATTGCTGTGGTAGGTGGAATTCAGGACAAAATGTGTTTGTTAAAAGCGTGGAACCATTTACTGGGATATCCAAATCCTTCATCAACGGTTGGCGAATTCAGCTACACATTCCTGCTCAGTCGCACCTCGAAGAACTACTAACATACATTGAAACAGTTTGCTTGTTCGAACCTGATAGTGGAATCAGAGATCGTGACAATAAAACTGCGTGAATCTGACATCCAACAGTGTGCATTAGTCTCCGCTATAACGCGCTACATGTGCCTAATGTTCAGCTTAATTCGGTTTGCCCATTATGCCCATTATCATGCGATGTTTATGCACTACACTACGGAAACGGAGCCGGCTAGTTGCAGAACGAATGCATTAACCTGTCACAGTGCGAGAGCATTTGTAGCCCTACAATTTACACAGTCCAGAGCACAGATTCACATTCCGGTTTGCCTAATATGTCAAACTGTTCTACAGGCAAGCACGAACTTACGTTTCTCAGGGTGACAAACGATTTAACGATAAAGGATATTTCCGGAATCAACAGTAATTGAAAAACTATGGAATTAGTAAAATCTTCACGTTCGCTGTAAAAGTATCTTTTGAACTTTTGAAAGACGCCGGTAACAGAGGATTCTGTTTTCACTGGGTCGATGCACCAGTGAGCTCTTTTCCAGAACTAGTATTTAAAATTCAACACCGAAGTGTGTAGCGTAACAGGAACTCGCTGTCTTTTATGACAATGTTCACTAAATTGAAGATATTTGCTGGTTTCGGGTTTTTCGCTGCTCCTTAGTCCTAAAAGTTCAGGGCAGTTTGACCATAAATCTTGCAACGAGGTACAGCAGCCTCGACTTTCGGAGCAGCATACTGCTGAATCAGTAAATTATTCCACCTATTTAGTCTGGGTTATGATAAAATAATTCGGCGTCCGACTATCCCTGATATCTAACCGCAAGGTCTGTCGTTCGAATCAAACTCCGGCATATGGACTACTCCTATTTGGGCTTGGGCAACCTGACAGTATCTCATCCCTCGTGCTTCCTTCGGATGGCATGATAGATATGCACCGAAGGGGTGTTACATCTGAGCGATTGTATTACCACTATTTTATTATGTCCCTAATATCAACGATAGCGGTTCCCAATTTTTGTGTGTGTATTCGAATGCAAGGTGCCTCTTCGGAGCATGTTGAAATGGCCACGTACCGGACTGATCTCGAAGCATTTTGCAGTATCAAAGTAAGTCAGTTATTAAGGTTATTACCTCATGCTGCCGGTAAGAGTTGAATGGGACTTCGGAAGATTAATTATGTGGATTTATACACATTACAGAGACCAGGTGCAGTGATAACTGTACTGATTTCGCTGATGATATTACCCAAAAGCGGTCGCTCCAGAGGGGGCACCTCCTAGAATATTTTGAGTTGACTCTTTTCCGTGTTATATACACTTGTTTCATTGTGATATTTATGTTCATTCTTTGTAACTGCTAAAGTCATCTGCTTTGATTGACTCCATAACAGTATTCGAAGTTAGTTAACATAGATTGAAACGGAAATTTGTCGATACATTCGGAATCGGACACTAAAGATTGATGTTAGCCATACAATGGCAAACTGTAGGGCTTTCTACGGCGCCTAAGATGGAGGTAATTTTTGCGTATGGTGCCCGTAAGTGTACCGGTTCGATCGAAGATGGTTTATACTTAACTGACAATAATATTTTGTAGTTGGAAAGGGTGCAGATGTTGAGGTTCCCGATGGGGAACTTTGAGTCGCGCGTAGGTCTGACGAACCCGGAATATCAAAAGGAAGAATTGGGTTCGGAAGTCTACGGTACTGCTTACACAAAAACGAGCAAAGTTATATAACAGTTGTCCACGTTCGTGGCGTCGACAAGTGCGCAAGTGTGTCACTGACCGACGCAGCGCAGTGTCAAGGTCCGCAGACCAAACAATGGCATGCAGAATGTTGCCTCTGTAGTGTGGGTTGCGGTTGTGGCTTCCGAGGTCAGTCTCGTGATTCCGACTGGCGGTGCGATTATACGGAAATCATGACAGGACAAACCAGGGCAGGCTCAGCAAACGGGACACGAACACACATGGGTAAGTAGGTCAGCTGTGCACATTCATGCACAGACACATGCTAATACCTAAGTGTAGGACGGGGCGGCCTTTGCGGCAAGGTGAATGGCGGGTACAGATGAGCAAAACAAATGGAGATCAAAAGTGCATGGGCGGAATAAGCAAATGAAAGGGGCATTATCATGAGATCAGGTTAGACTCAATAGCAAACGTAAGCGATCGGTCGATAATGTATATGGATGTGCTTTATGTGCCTGCATACGTACAGGCTGCTGTAATCCATTCTGATTTGATATACTATTAGGCATACTTGGACCGAGTGTCGTAACAAATGCTTGCAGAACAATTTCACGCCAGAATAGTTAGTCTCAGAATAGAGATCATAAAGTCACATGAATCGATTCAGGCTTCCGACTGTCAGAGATTTGGCTCCTCCTAGGCGCCTTTTTCAGAAGACAAATACATTAACATTAAGCCATTTGGTTCATCAGAGGTTTTTGTCTTCAGAGGCCCGGTGAGAGCATCTGGTGCACTCCAGTAACACAGCACATCTTCCTCAGGGAACCAAATATCTTTAAATGACAAAAACGTAATAGTTCAGTTTAGCAACGATCAAGGCCCGTTCCCAAACGATAAAAATGTTTGTTTTTCGTTAAAAGGAAAAAGAAATCCCGGTAATATACTCCAAACATGAGCGTCGCATGTAACTAGCGCCATTCAGCTCACTAGTGTGCAGGTTTAGAGTAAAATAACGACTCCGTGACTTCGACGCATAACTTGCGATCCAGAAGGTTCCGCCGCTATTCTGAGATTTAGTGGAATGAACTTTGATCACAGAATCCATTCGGCATTCAAAAAAGAGCAAGAAGTGTGGCTTTCACAACTGTGTGTGCACGCACAAAATAAAGCGCTTTTTAGGATGAAGTGAGGTCAATCTTTTCTGCAACTCTTTGTCCACTGACCGGAATTTAGAGGACATGTGGTACAAAAAAACAACCTCGTACTCAAGCCAACGTTCCTCCCCTAAGGACTCGTCTTCAATCACAACCTGTTTGACTTACACTTTGTTCAAAAAGTCCCCGAGTTCTTATCAAATACATCTAGGCTAATCAAAGTATCGGCGCACGAACCTATTGCCTCACAGTGACCCCTTACTTACCGAGGTACGGTAACCAGAATAGTACCCCGAAAACTGTCAAATTCCATGGTTAGGATCAGATAACCCCGGTTCTTCAACTCCTTACTAATTCTTCCTGGTATCTAAGACAGGCTGCAATAAACATCAGTATCCCACAACTTATGTTTTCCAACTGCGCTAAGGAAATCGACAAAAGGGTCTGTGAACGGAATGCAAGATAACTAAACAGGACTAGTCAAATCGATTAACCTAAACGGATTTCAACTTGACAAGACCTCCATACACAGATTTTTCAGATAAGATGCTCACCAGCGTAAGTCTGGGGGATGTTATATTCGTTTATTAATCTTTCTGCGTATTGTACTAAAATGTCACCCACATAATCTATATGACCAATTACTGCTTTTTAAAAAAAGTTTAGTAGTTCAATCTTGGCCAAAAATCTACTGGGAAACGCTGGTCCTAGCCCGCTGTACATATCGCGTGTTGTGATATGAATAAACGTTCTTACCCCTCACCACCCTTACATGCCCCAGTAATTTTAGATATCAGAATATCACTCTGTTTCGTTAAACCGAAACCAACCACAGCAGTAGTCATTCATCCCAAGCTTCTTTTCAAACGTAGATGTATGGAGTAGGCTAAACTAGCCAGCCACATCACGCTTCATCCATAAAATTTCTCAACCTAGATCAGAATGTCGATTAATCATCCAAGCATCGAGTTGGTAACACTTCGTAACGCACTAGGCGAAACAGTTTTTCACGCCATAGGTAACGTAGTGACGCTACAGAATATCGTATGTGAATTTGTTTCGAACTTGCTCGAAAATTAATACCGTACATACCCTTAATCAATTCAGGACTTATCAGATTTCTGTCTAGAGGACAGTTGGAGCTTTCGGAACGTTAATTCATATTTTCGCTTGACTTAGCTGATGCGAGCAGTTAATCTGTAAAAGAGTGTTAATTTATCTTTGGGGTGGCACGTATACAAATTGTAAAAGTGATTCCGCTTTTTTGCACGGTTTGATTATATAGATAAAAATCAAATAGTTAATCAGAGCTGCTGATGTTCTAACGTTAACCTCTGCGCTTTTTTCACGAGATTTTCTCTGCGTACTTTTCAAACCACCTGGCTTCAATTATTCACAAGCCAGACGTTTTGGTTTGCTATAAGCATGCTGTAAATAAAACTGTGAAGGAAAATTAAAAAGAATATATATATGTTTTATTGCGGGATTCGTCTGCAGACTAGGTTACAATTTTTTAAAAAAAATTGTCTAGCCCAATGAGCAAACTAAAATTTCTGGCTTTGTCTCGACGGAATACCCAAGCTAAACGAAGAAGTCAAGCTTTCTCTGGGGAACTGAGCTAGCGTTTGGGTAGCTACTGCTATGATTTTTCTTTTGTATGCGACTTTCAAACCCTGGCTAGTTGGATCGATGGATCCAACCCATGAACGTACAGAGGACTGAACTGACGTGAATTTCAGTATACTTTCTAAAGTACAAATCTACCCTTACTTTATAGTTTATTCGGCCGCTGAGATTTCATCACACAGGGTCTCTCCACCTCTACCGCTATCCAGCGGAAAATGAAACAAGGACTGCTGTTTAGACGATATTTATTTTATTAGTTTCAACCAAGCCCAAGAACAGCTGAGACCAGAACTGATAACTTTTGAACGCAATTTCAGTTTGAGAGTTTGTGTCATCAAGTGAAATGACCCGTACCAGCTGACGACGGAAAGCGTGTTTTTGTAGGAAACGTGCGGGTTCCTGCTTCTGTTTCACGCCAAATGTTTTAAATGGTAGGCAAATGAGGTGTCTCGTGAAATAAAAGACACCCTATTTAACCAGCGTCAAGGTCGCTTCAGCTGATTATTCGTCAATGCATGAGATATATCCTACCAGTTTAAAGCCAAATACAACACAAGAGAAAAATATTCTCACTGAAAAAAGCAGGTAATTAGAAACTTTCAACTCTTTCGTCTACATGGCTATACCGTCGAACGTAAGTTAGTAAAGCCCAAACCACCTGACTACTAAATATCTGAATGTGGAGTCCACCGAACGACTTTGACCGACCGTTTGAAGGACTGTCGATGTTATAATGTCAGTAATTCCTACTACGATTTTTTTCCGTTGATGCCAGACCAACTTTTACTAGTGCATCACTGCTTTTCGTAACCGCGTAGTTAGTTACCGAGTGTCCTACCTATTGCTCTGAAAAAAACTAGCTTTCTGTTTACAAGAAATATTGTTTTTATTTGAACACGGTGGCTTGTCGTCGGACTGATTGTATTGCCCCGCTACGCTTGCAGACGTGCTCTTAGCTACGACAAAAAGGCATGTATATGATAACACTTCAAACCCATACTCCACAAACTTCCTGCTGGTAAGCTATTTTTCACTACTGAAGAACATATTTTATTCTTTGAGCTTTTCAGTAACATCCCTCCTCAGGATATTTGTGTCTTGGGGAAAATAGTCCCATGATAGCCTAGCATTCTTCAGTAGTCTGTTTCAAATACATCAAGATCACAATCCACCGCTGAAAAACACGATGTTTTACCGCATTTCCTCTTCGCAATATGCATTTGGGGCTTATAAAAGTAGCTTCCTAGAGCCATTTAATAATAAGACGCTACAGATGAACTGGCACAAGGAGGAGCTCTTCAAACAAACCCCGCCAGAGAGCAGCCATCCTGAAATTTTGACCATATTTACGGACTTCTGTTGTGGAAATGAAAGGCGTTGTGTTGCAAATGTTAGTTTATTGAATCGTGTAGTTTGACCTGTTCCACGGAACCTAACAGCTATCTTGTATCTCTCTTTCCCGGCCGGGCAACATAGAAGTTGCATGGATCAGTGAGGACAACTACCTTGCGGAATAACTTTATTTCTTTATCTCCAACCAAAAAACGTTCTGACCAACGTGAGATACATCAGACAATGCAACTTACAACATTTATACAATTCTAAAGCAACGTGACCGATCAATGACTGTCTCAGAGTGACCGTTAGGTCATTCTGAGCGTAGAAGACGGGCTAAAAACGATTAATCAATATGGCTTCAAGGAAGATCAACCTTCGTGGTTTCCCACTTCCTACGAAGACCCGGAAAGATGAGTTGAGTTCATATGTGGCCTGTGTTTCTTAGAGGTTCAACGATCGAGCACTTGGTCCTGGAGTCGATCAGCGCTGGGTTAACGTCAGCTGACGTGGTACGGAGGTTCTTGGACACGTGATTCTTTGCTTGCGTTTCAAACCTTCTGTCAGTTCTACCGATGTTGTCATCGATGCAGTGGCAAGAGAACTGATAAATGAAGTAGGGTGTGGATAAAACTGAAGTCAGCATTTTGGTTGGTGGCATTTGCTTAGTACGCGTATATGCTTTCGCGACCAGCTGTGCTGCATCGTAAGTCTGGTGCAGGTATACGTTTAGTGTCCGCTTAAATAAGCTGAAAGAATGGCCATCAGTGTAAGAAACATTAATGTCAATGTTCCTTTTGTGTACTGTGGCTGACACTTTTGGTTTATTACTGGGAGCCAGGTGTTCTTCGATGGAGCAGTCAGGGAAGTTATTTGACCACAGTAAATCTTTGGGCAATTCCATTCCCTCTGCAAGTGTATCCAACGTAAAAATCTGTCTATCTCTACGAAATAAAGTCAGCAACAACGTATGTTCGTAGAATAACTGACAGAAACTCGCAAAGTTTAGACAGTGTGCAATCAACATAGGTTTTCGGTATGCAGAGCGAGACATGGGGCCGTTCGTGTTTCTGGTGATTAAAACGTCCAATAAACATGAAACCATGATGAGATTTATGATGGAATCTACGGAGATTTCATTCTGAGAATGAAATCACTCTATGCCACACAGCTGAAAAGCACTGAATAGCTATTTCATCCTCACTGAAAACATAAAATTGCTCATCTCATTAATCTCCTGCTCAATCACTCAATCAATGAAGAAGCGGACCTGGAGAGGGCCTCTGATAAGGACACCGTGGAACAAAAGGAAATACCAGCACCGGTCATTCTGATAGATATTCATGTGTGTAATGAGCTGGGCAGCTTATCATATAACAACCTTCACTGTTTTAATACAGGCGAAATATTTCGAATCGCCTGGGAATCATTGGTATTAGTTGTATTGATACGAAGAAAAAGCAAAATGTTATACATTAGTGTGACGAATTTTTGAGTTGTTTCACGAAAAAGCATTACGATTAAACGGGGAGCAAAAAATAATGACACAAATTGGAGATACCGAGAGTTGTACGACAGGTATCTGTATTTAACCATTAGCCCGGTGAGTGCGGCCTCTCCGGACCCTGAGCACGGACCGGTGCTGTATAACCGTAAAATGAATGGCGTAGGTTGCGTTTGCGTACAAATTCAAGTCTCATTCGCTTCCACCTATTGCAAGGACATTTCGCGACCGCACCAATTTTCAAAACAACTCCATTTATACATTTAACAGAGGGTTGATCTCAAATGAGTCTTAATTGCTTCTGACTGGTTTTTAAAGTGACCAAAGTGGCCTGAAGTATTCCGAGAAAAGCAGAGGTCTTGATGAACACCGCATACTAATCGACTCATTTTGTATAATTATAAGTGCTGTGGTCATGTTGGCTATAGTCTGGTTGTAGCAATGTTGGTTTTATTAGGTATGCTTCTACGTAGGGCCCGTAGTGAATTCGGATGAACTTCCAGGGGTATGTTGTAAACATATCAGAATAAGACCAAAACTGCATATTAAGTACGATTAAATGTTTCATACAGTCTAAGTTGGAACAACACAATGAACGCGGTCGATCAGTATGTGAGCCAGAGGTAGTTTTCTGGAACTTCAAAGTAAACCGAGTGCGCATTTCAAGGTTTTCTGCAAGCACAACCTTGGCCGATGGAATTTAGTCATCTATATCTTGCTGAATGCTGACAGTTTCGGGTTATGTTTGCGGAGAATGACTGAATGATTTTTGGGGCCGACCCAATGGCCGGTGGCCTTAATATACTTTGCAATCGATGAGGTAGGTTTTCGGGCTTGGTCTTGAACTCTGGTTGATTGTTCAGTCTATAAGTCGAAATAAAAAGGCACGTGTTCCGAGGCACGTTCCCATAAGCTACGGTCTTTGTCAATCTAAGTGTCGTCAAGACTGCAGGTAAATTCATTTGTGTGCGTTGTGTCTTCCTTCTCAGTTTAACTCACCTCGTCACAGAAACCAGGAGCACCTGGGCTGCTCGATAAGTGCAGCTGATCACGGCTTAATAGCTGTAGATATGGTCCTACTAAACTGCAGTCTAGTGAATACATCCCCCTCCTTCACAGTATGTAAATCCTCCTGTAATGATCGCGGTATGTTCTGGACAGCAGCAAACTTTAATGGGTAGTTTTTGGACAGGAGTATTCCTCCTGGAGGGAATCAAAGGTATAAATTCGTCCGGCCGCCTTGAACGAATTGCAAATCAAATATCTTTTTTATCTTAATGGAGTAAAGCTGGGAAATTGTAGGTAATTCTCAGTCCACATTGGCTTCGATTACAGCAAGAGCTTCAGCGTGTCATTCCGGGCTTTCAGTGATAAATGGTCTGAGAAATGCAGAGTTATTATTATCATTACTATTTTCCGCCTGAAAAGTACAGCCATATTATATTGTTCAACTGACCGAAAAATGTACTCACAGTTGCCTACGAGAACTTAAATTACCCTCCACATGTCATTCGTAAAGATCTGTAGGAGGAATACCATCCGATAATCTCCGCTCACTTATGCGAAAATGGAAATCTAATAGAACAGATTTTAGGTAAAAAGAAAGAAACCAAATTAAACCAGACAGTCTTCAACCGCAACCATGTGATTTTGATACTAGTGTGCCGGTACATTCCTCATAACGTTAACTCAATGAAATTCCGGGCCTATCTCCCCTTCACATCTTCAGGTTACTGAACTCAAATCTTCTCTATGATTCAGTATGATGAAATCCATATCTCACAGAAATTGTCGCCATCAAGTACTTGGCCGCAACGGTGAAATGTAGGCAGCTGGCCTTTGAGTTTCTGTTTTTTTAATAAATACCTGGAATAAGCGATGACATACGCTGTACCAAATCAGAACGTTAATGGGGAATTCTTTGAGGTGAAGCTCATTTAATATAAACCACAACCTAAGCCACGATGTTTTTATACATGGAGCACGTCAATTCTAGTGCTAATGCGAGAATGACATGATTTTTCATGGACAACTGGATCCTGTTTAGCTTGCAAGGGGGCGCTCTTCCCCACTGCTTCTTGTTGAGCAAAATGCAATTTCGATTATTTGCTCCTCAGATACTTAAAACGTAGATGCTTATTGGCTGTTTCCGGATTTCGCCGCTTCTCATGTCTGGAGCGAGTGAGTTCAAATGTTCTAAAAAGCCCAATGAGTTTTCAGACTTTTATCCAACTTTTGAGCATCAAACCAGTATTCACTTTTTCTTCCTCGGAAAATCTGAAAAAACTCAAGTCTACCGCTCAGATACTTTGTTTCACCCGATCACAGGAGGTTACCGTTAGTTTCGTAGGAGATAAAAACAAAGTTCTCTCTTGCTATACTCCTTCGTAAAGCAGCTGAAACCTGTTGATGACGTAGTGACCTAGTTAGAAGATTCACGCAACATGTGAATTGCTCCCCCATCTGATCTACGTGTATTTTTTTATGGTATAAGGAGACTTGAAAATTGCAATCGAGATCTTGCAAGTAGCTTAGGGAGGCAAATAACTCACAGAGAGATGGAACCTTCCACTTGGGATGTCTTCCATCGAGGACACAGTCAACACGTGATGAAAAGATATGGATTGCGTGATTAAACGATGAGTTACTTACATTACTGACCATCCGCCTTAGCTCAACGGTTTAGTTCTTAACTATCATCCGGGAAACCGCGATTGTAAAACGTCACAGAGTTTCTCGGGGATGTTCAACGCCTATGACTCTAAATAAGGAAAAGCAGGTGTGAAATGGGGTCACACTTTTTTCCATAGGTTGGCTTCATGTATAGGATGGAATCTCGATTGCGATTTCTAGATCGTCTCACACTGTCTACCAATCCCTGTTGCTGCGAGTTAAAATGATCGTGTTCAGATAGAGTGGCTTTTGTAAATGATTACAAGATCATATATAATTCCCATTCCGTAAATTTGCTTTCATTGACTTACAGAAGGCTGAAATTTCCCTAATCGCTGCAGAATCCACCTAATGATCATGTAACTGCTTTTCCTTACGATAAAATTCAACGAATATCGCTGTTTTATGCTTGAGACCTCTTTCCTCCTTTCTGTTTGTACGCCGTTACCTCATAGGGAATTCATACGCCTAGCCCATTTTCTGGATGTTAGTATTTGATGGTAGTGCAGGAAGACTAGGTAATTTACGATTGAAATTTCATGCCATCCGTAAAGTCAATCTATACTAAAACGCCAAGAAGCTTTGTATGACCGTGTCATCCTTAATGAGGATCGTCACTAGTGCGCATCTCATGAAACTCAGAGAGTTTCGAACCCGCTGCCTTCCGGCCTGTGCCTGAACACTTAACGATTCGGCAGTGAGATGGGATTAACACACAGTTAGACAGGACATGGAGCCACTCATCCTTTGCCCCTATTCTGTGCTTATTCAGCTAAGTGGTCCGGCTGTTAACACTGTGTGTATAAGGCTGAGACCGGTATTTGCAGGCAACCGAGTCTGCAATAAAATTTGATGATCTCACGGGACACGGTCTTGAGTGAATCACAGAAATCAAAACATAGAAGTGTTAAACAGTTGTTCAAAAGCGCGAACAGCAGCGCATCTCCGGTATAAAACCTTGATACTATGTACGCTTTTAAAAAAATGATGTTTTTAGATGGGTTTGATAGTCTTTTGCCAACCTCTAGCCACATCAGGCAGGACCACGTCGCTTTCACGATTTATTGTTCCAGATTACTTATATGCTCGTAAGTTCACCGGAGCAAGTTACCACTCACTAAGTGCGGCTGTTCAGCTCCCGAACGGAGGTATTTTGTGAACAACTGTTTGCTGTGCTCATATCTCATGTAACTATGTACTGAATTTTATTGGCGATCCGGTCAAACCAAATTTCAAGACAGATAATGGCTGCTGTACCAAGGTATGAAGGTACAAAGGCCGCATCATCTAGGTTCCTGTTCTGGTCCATGATTTACGCTATCCACTGCCACCTAAAATGAGTTCTTGGGAAACCGTCCTAATGGCGAAAAAGGGACATTTTATTCGCGTACTAGTGAGCCTATTTATAATCTTGCAACGGGTTGTGTATCCAAAATTCTGGACTATGCCCCCTTTTAACCTCCGTTGCACGAACTAAGCACCAAATTTCCGTCCCTTTTGATCTGTCAGGGTTCCTCTTGCCTAAGGATTTTTTTCCGCAAAGTGGATGTAGCGCACCGGTGAACTCAACAGGAAATTTAGATGCCTCAACAAATAAATGGATGGAAATAGAGGTTAACAACGATAGATATACGTTCCATAGATTGAGATGAAGCAACATAAAATGTGGCATTCTTGCTAGACATCACCAACTATGTAAAGTACACCAAGCTGAGGAAATCATGAACTGAGCATCTTCTGGATAACATCTGAACTATTTAGTGCGACTAACTTATTAGTGGTGCTCATAATCTACACGAAGACCTAGTATAGCTGACATCATCCGTTTTCATCTATTCATTTGAAAATTGTTTCTATGTCCATGGATCTGGTTCTTACTCCTTGAAATAGGCTACTGTTTTTTGGAGTGGAGAAAACTGCTGACGAGCAGAAAGCCACAGCAAGTGAGGAGAGGAAGTAAAGTCAATTTTTAGACCAATGTTGGCGCTGTGTATGGCGCTGAACGCGCTTTGTAGCAAGTTATAAGCTATTGCATATTCACCGTCTTGAGCAGTACCTCATTTAAACGAATGATAAAACCAGGATAAACCACTAAAACCGTGGAAGAATACAAACGAATTCACTTAGATATAGCCGAAGTGAAATTCACTTGTCGCCTTCAAGTGTTATCTTTCAAAAGTGGATTGTGTCAGCGTATGTGCATCGGTCACCAATAGACGAGTTTGACAACGGACCAGTTGCTATTGGGGAATACTCTGTGTAGGAGATCAATGGCAGTTCGAATAGTGCTATGACACGACAACCGTAGTTCTCCTCTCGGACGAAACTACTCTTAAGTTTGCTGAAAACCCTTCCACAGCCCACTACCGGTTTTGCCCTACTTGGGACTCATTAGGTAGGAGCACTCCTTGGGTTTCCATCAAATTCATACCCCAATTGGATCCAAATTTGCAAACTACACTGATTTACACACCAATGTGCTCTCGAAGTTGGACTCAACTAAATCTAGCTTAACTTCTGTTTTCAACTAAATGTGCTGCATCAAGGCCGCCTCATCTTCAAGTTCGTACGGTATTCGATATATCTATCATATTTTCATGAAGGAAACTAATTATAAGTTTGCTGAAAACTCTTCGACAGTCCACTAGTAACTTCGCTATTCTTGGACTTAATCAGGCAGACGCAGTCTCGGAGCTTCCGTCAACCATATATTTCTACCGTCATAAACGAGAGGTTTAGTTAGGATTCACTTGAGTCGCCCGTTAAAATCAAATTGCTGTATATTTTGTGAACATTTATATAATGTTATTCGGCGAGCTATTACTTTGTGAGTTGTACAGTATACCCAGTTTTTGCTGAGAATATGTGCACGTTATACAGGAACGCCGTCCTTTTATGCCAAAATAAAGGTCGCCCGTCTTGTGTGCTCTGCTTCCAAGGCATCATCTCACAAGATTCGCCCATCGTAGCAACCGCATTCGAGTGACCACTGCAAAATGAAAGGTACTTGTAATCATAGGAGCGACCTTCGCGCTCTGACATTTGTTGCCATTCCACAGGAGTTTCAGAAATGTGTGGATGTGCAGTTCAATCAGTGTTTTATTGAAGCATTTTGAATTGGAGTTGTGGTGACTAGCAGCATGTTATTCACCTATCAATAATACACTGGTAATCTCAGAACTGAATAGGCAGAGAGCGGGCATTGAGGGTCAGTCGATAAGGCTGCTTGGAAAAAGGTATTCTCTTATAAGCGAACTAATTGTAAAGTTGTCAGAGCGTTATAAGCTCATGGAAGTTTTTTTAAACACCCGTAGGTAAGTAGACGCTATGATCAGATAAGTTGTTGTTTTAAAACTCGTAGAAATATCTCGTATTAGGTTTCCCGTCTGTCTCCTCTCAGACGCACACTTTGGTCAGTATTTGAATAAATTCACTTGTATCAAATTACATGGTAATTCTGTCTGAAATAGATTCACACAACTTGCTGGACTGCGACTAATCAGTCAAACTAAATGCCTTTCTCATTAAACACTCATTTATCTCGTTTGACAGGCCGCAGCTGGTATAGCAGTGGGCTCATTTACCAAAATGTTAAAATGTTTCGCACATTGGATGAGTGGGCAGTCAAATTGACAGAATTGACGTAACAGTAAAACTAATGACGCTGTTACAAATAAAAGCTTCACGTTTCCGGTATCTTATTTCCCGCTGATATCGGATTCTGCTCTGTGCACCGTACATTGCATTGAAGTACATCTGCCATATGATCAACTGTCGCTGCTGAGTCAGTCAAATAACTTTAGTTGAGTGGTTCTATGGTATCTGACCCTTTGTTCATCAGTGACCACCTATCGTTGCGAATGTGGCGAACACTGACCTTGGCAAGAGAAATGTGGATGCAGTTTCTGAAACTACATACTGATGACCCGGTTTAGATCCCCGTCGGACATCTCAATGATGGCTGCCGCGTCTGTCTTGGTACTGCCTGTACATACTCTGTTTCGGCAAGAAAGATGTCGATGTTATTTTAGACAATTGGTTGTGAAAAATTTCAGTTTTATGTAACCTACGTATACAATTAACTGTGTCTGGTACATATTCATGCTTTTTACGGTAAAAAGAGTTTTCTCCTGGAGTACTGGTTAATCAAATGAGTAAGAAAGTCTGAAAAATAGTGGCATACATTTTTGGATCAGAAGCATAAAACTTGCAGAGGGTTTATCATCCGGTTGATCTTTCTTAGCGGCTAGTTCGTGAGTCTTATTCAATTTAATTTCAAAGTTTAGATTGCCTTGGCATTTAATTCAAACAAGTGTTTGGTTCAAAAGAGAGTGCATTGGAAAATACATGAGCGAAATTTACGAAGCTTAATAAAGTGCGGCCTTTCGCTCTAATTAAAGCGGAGCTTGGAGAGTGGATCACGTAAATGTTTTCGCAACATCAGGTCACTGACCTCAAGAACTCGTGACTGCTTCTTGCAAAACAGCTGGAAAGATGCGTCAGGAGATTTTCATGTCGTTGGTACAATGGGGTTGGTTTGCTTTTGAAATCACGTCTCAATTTGGATGTGTTTCCCTAGATGATCGGTACATCTTACGAATGTTTGTGTGGCATTTTTGTTGTTGCCGTTTTGGTTGAACTGCAAGCAAATTCAACAGAACTTTGCATACTCTTGGTG
The DNA here is from genome assembly GCA_004794785.1 of Opisthorchis felineus. Classification (NCBI taxonomy): domain Eukaryota; kingdom Metazoa; phylum Platyhelminthes; class Trematoda; order Opisthorchiida; family Opisthorchiidae; genus Opisthorchis; species Opisthorchis felineus. The sequence goes on from SJOL01002461.1 coordinate 48,101, forward strand.
AATTTTCATTTCTGAAATTAACGTTTGATGACTTGCATGCACGGGTTTTTTCCCACAATCTGGTTTCACCCCCTGAAGTCCCTTGGAAATGTAACAAATTTACCGCCTTTCGCCGACTCACTGCGGCTAACAAAGCCTTCAGTGTTATACCCAGTTATTCAAACATCAGTACCCCCGGGGTTTTGCACAACACAACATAGCAGTTTCTGTGGCCTTTGGGCTAATTTGCAAATAACAGCCCCGTATCCTTAGACGCAAATAAACAAGTGGCGTTACCACAAATTTCAATGAGGCAAATCGGCGTCGAGTCTCCCGTCTTCAGAAAATCAACAGGCTAGGGACGTCTGTCGATATAATGAAAGGGATTTCACCACTCGTGGCACCTCGTACAGTGCAAGCTGCGTAATCCTTACGAAGGAGTGTTCTATGGAGTTCTCGTTAGTTCTTCTGAGTTTTTCCGCCAACCTTGAACCACCTGATAATCCCTCATAATTGTCTTGTGTGGTATTGCGAAGAACCATCAGTTAATTTTACAAGGATCAAAGGTAGGATCTAAGATGTCTTGCAAATAGAGGGTATAATCGCGGCTCATCAATTACTCCTGCGGTCTTACATGTTTCAAGTTAAAGATAGGCCCGGAATCGAGTAGACAAAATGGTAGCATTAGACATTTCATTCTTGGTGGACCTGACTAAGGCCTTCAGTTTGTCGATGAACGCGTTATTTTGCATTTGTTAGAAGGATTGGTATCACAATAATTCTTCAGAAGGTGATTCTCAAAGTTTTAGAATTTAAAATGTCTTTTATTCTGTATTTTGGATTACAAGGTACCCGGAGCGCTGAATGAATTCCTTCCCTCAGTAAAACAAATCAAACGGAGCTGATGTCTGTTGTTAAGTCATCATGTTTAGGCTGACTGTTGGTATTCAACCGGCCTGTGCCTTCTTCCCGGAAGTTTCACTCTTTTGTGTCTATATCGGCGTCAGCGCCCCACACGGAACGCTGCTGTGGCTAAGGACATTTCGGTTAAGTGCCAACCTGTCAGTAGTAGTCCAGCTGCTCAGCGAACAAATCAGCACCACTTGCCAAGCGTCTAATCACGGCTGCAGAGCCAAGGTGTTTCTGGAATAGGTTGCATACAAGCGTGTTATTTTCAAACCCTGAATCACCCTCCCATTTCCGGGGATGGAATGTACGAAAGAGTACTGACAGGCTCATCACATTAAATTGAATAAGCTTCCGAGACGTTTTTCAAGCTTTTCGATGGCAAAAGTGTTTTGGCCAGCTCCCGTGTGCCGGAGGCGCACCATTCAGGACAGGTTTCTAGCAAGCCAGCAGGCCCATTTTCTTCGTATGTCATACAGTAGTGGTTGTGGACAAATTTCTCAGCGACCTATGCTGACTGAATATTTGTAAGTAGATGAATAGACCAAGTTATGTCGTTGTGTATTTTGAAGCATAGTGTAAGTGGTACGGCACCAGATATTGCTTGCTCGTTTTTGTTGTATATATTGCGGTGTTTGCATATCCTCATGGTTATTTTCCAAACCCAAGTTTTTGGCGGTTGGACAAAACTGATTTTTCAGGATTTGATCTGTGCCTTCAGTTAGTAGGGTGTTCACAGCATCCTCTTGGATATGAAGTCTTTATTCTACGGACCGATTACTCAACTCATGTGCGGAATAGCACTCATATCCCCCTTATCCCTTCTGATTATGGGAACCGAAAAATAGGGCTTATCTTGCAGCTTGTGCGTGGATGTAGATAAAACCGCCTGCGGCACATTCCCACAGTGCCTGAGTGCTCCAATTCACATGACAGAATGTTATTCTGAAACCCAATATTTTCGTGTTTCGGCCGGAAAGGCATGACATTGCATTATGCTGAGTCCTGATAAAACATAGAATTAGTAGTTGAAAATCAGTTACTCCCTTGTAATGTTATAAATGTTCTGGATCTAGAGCTGTGGTTTGCATAATTCCACTTTGAGAACCTTCATATATGCACAACACAGAAAAAAGAGTCAGCTGTCTAAATCCGTTTAGATTGAATCACCACAGAGCATTTCTGAAACCATTTGGATATCCCCAAACAGAACATGACAAAAGGATTTCGTCCACTGTGGCATTTCTGTGGTCATAAAGTGCAATGCACACAATTTTCGTGGTTGTTTTCCCTTTGGTCAAAATAATGTACTCCCCTGGAGTTGCCACAAGGTCGTTCTACAAACCTCTTGCATTTAGATGCATTAGATGCCTTTAGAACTAAAAGAAAAGAGTTAGAAACGCTGAAGCACCCCCTCTTCTTATATTGATATAGGTTTCTAGTTGAACAGTTAGCCTCCTGTAAGTTAACAGTATTAGGACCTTTATCTTCTCTCCACATCACCACCGCTAGTCATAAAATGTTCAGCCATTAGTTGGAGGACGACGAATAACGTCTGAGGGAGTTCGCAAAACTTACACTTCGAGGAAGGTAAATTGAGCTGAATGAGAGATCAGAAATTTATAGAAAAGGAGAACAAAATGACCCGGGGATACCACCTCTTCCTTAGGGCAGTTAATATTTACTTGTTACACTTTTTAGAATGAGGGTTATCTTGCGTTATGCAACTTGCTTCTAGTGTTCAACTGGCCACTTGCTTGTTTCCGCCTCCTGATCACTGAAACCTCTGTGCACTTCATGTAATGATGTCATTCACATTGTTCCAATCTGGATGAAAACAGAAATGCGCGCTGGCAGGTCCAGTGCTCCCACAGATTACAACAGAAACCAGTCCTTGGTGTTTTGGAATATGTGGAACATCTTACAGTAACGATGAAACGTCCAAAGCCTCTGTCTGTCTGCGGAAGTACGGACAGTGATAGCTGTTCAAAGGACCTAATGCGTAAATACACATCATGTACACCCATTATATACATTATGAGTTATTTGATATAAATTAGTCTCCATGGGTCAATACACTAGGATAGTTTATACTTCCGTAGAACTCAATTTCAGGATTTGTTTCATTTTGTGCCCGTTTATGGCAGACGTCTGTGGATTCATTATTTGACTATAAACGGTTTCACTCCATGTCCTCTGCTTGCGTTTTCATAAATAATTCATAAACGACTAGTGCTTTTACAAAGTTCCGCAGAAGTTTCACTGAAGTGGCTACTTGAAGCTGGTTTGCTTTCCCAGAAAGCTTCTAGGCAACATATCTCCTCCTTTCGTGGCTCGTTTTCTAAATGCAAAATCAGGCTTTTCAAACCAACATTTCACACCTCAATGCTTTATATACCGGCAGGTATGTATGTGGATGTTCCAGCCAGAGCCACTTATCTCGTATTCCTACGTCTACCTCAAGGGTCTCAGTAAGAACCTTGGTACTCGCGTGGATGCGATGGCTGAGGTCATTCCATAGCTTAACTATAATGTTCACCACTCGTGTTGTACTTAGGTGGGATTTTGTGCTGCATCAAAAGATGCCACCCTGTTTGTACCGCGCTGATACTGCACATAAGATTCCGGGCATATTCGTGACGTAGACCGGTAAAGGTGGTCACGGAACGGGTGACCATGCCGTTGGCTTTCCAAAACCTGTATTGTAACTGAGGGACAAACAGGCTCTTCTGGTTCCGAAAATAAGTGAATCAACTCTATTAAACGAGAGTCACCGTTTTAGAAATATAAGTAGTTTACTAAAAGATATCCCATTTATCTTCCGCTTGCTACGTTATTTGGTGGCGCTTACGCTTCCCTCGCATTTCGGGTTGTACATAAAATCTGTCGTTTTCGCACGTGTTGTAATCCAGCAAATAAGTGACAACTTTCATGACTCAGAATGCTCACAAAGTTTCCACTACATCCCATTCATCGCTTTGAAAACATGAAGGACACTGATTCACGTGTCCGTGACATAACGTTTATTGCGGTGCAAGCGACGACAGTGTACAAGTTATATTGCGATGAGATCCTCGAACTCTGTGAAAAGAAAGGGAAATTATCCAAGATATGTCAATTTTTCGGTAGACTTAAGCAACAATGAATTGAACTGGGACTCCGAGAAACGAGCCCCAGTTAGTTCCAGGTTAATGAAAACAGTTTTCAAAGCACCTACCGTTTGTAGACATTATTGCTATGCATTACAATTTGGTGGGATTAAAAGGTGCGTGAGGTCAGTATGATTGCCAGTTTACATGACGTCCTTCCCCAAATATGCTGAATTCAACAAAATTACCACTTATTAGAATGCTTACAGAATAAAATGCAGCTTTTTAGGTTAAGTGTTCTAGCTCCACCGTTCCGATCACTGTAGGTGAACTTAGACAAGTCATTTTTAAACCATGTGAGCCCAAGCGGGTAAAAAATAACAGTTAGTCAGCCATTGTGTGCGACGATTGGTATGCCTATTACCTTAGTTCTAGTATGTGCCGGGCGTGCTATTATTAGAGCTGATTATTACTAAAGTTGATCTTAACTTTTAAAAGATCAGACCGCACACAAACTTTTTGAAAATTTTGTGAAGAAAATATACGTTTAAAATTTTTGCACAGCCTGTATGCAGATGATCCAGTAGTACATGTTATTTTCCCATGTGTAAGCGGTTTTTCCTGCTTAGTCTCCTAACCATTCTAACCTCATTGTAGACAACATTGTAGATTTACATTTCGCACTCAAAAAACAACATAACTATAGTCAGGTAGCCCATGAAGAAGGCATTTTTGTGTGAAACTCCTTTTTAACTTATGGTTTAAAGTTTGATCTTCTGTGTGTTTTTGCAGGAAACACAGTGAAACTAATCGAAGCTCGCAGCTGACTTAAAAGTCAAGTTTTCGTTCTTTGCCAGTTTCTTAGAACCCAACATTTTTACGCGTTTATTGCTTTACTTACATCCTCACGGATATCTGGCACTGGATTACTTCCAATGGTCTAGAATTCTCTAACTCACGATGGACTTCTCTCTCAAATACTCCAGATGAAATTCACTCAAGTAAAACCGTTTTTGAATGAAAATTTTTGCTTTTCACGTCACATGTCTGAAGTCACCGAAAACAAGCTAGCTTTTCATTTTGCTTGTAAATCTGGTTACATCTTTTCGGAAGTAGTCCACCACCCACCGTGTTTATAGTTCTGTGTATTCCCAAGTGTGATTGTGTTGCCACACCACCAAAGTAAACTGCCCCAAATGTTTTGCAATAACAAATATGAGACAACACGCAATACAAACCGAATAAACAAAACATAAAGGAAACCAGTTCAAGTCAAACCAGGTTGACGGGGCGAAAACATCTGTCTAAGTAGACAAGTCAAAAAGAATTCTTTTCAGAAATAATTGAGCGCCACTAAACCTGCCGCATGGGAGGGTAAGGGAAAGCACCTGGAAGCTTTTGTTTAATGAGTTTTTCTAGCCATACAGTATTTTAGTCGATGTCTGTTTGACACTTTAGTTGAGGGACTTAACATCTATGTGACACTGAATGAACGTAACACGAAATGGAATATTTCACTGTGGGCCGGTCTTATATTCTGGCAGATCTGTGTCTGTAAGCTTGCATACAATCTATGATGGATTTGCCTCGGCCGACTTGACAAATATGTTTCTTGGACAGGAAAAAGTACCAGCTGTTCGGCGGAATCAAACTGAAACCATTTAACATATACTAAGCGGCAAATGATGTGAAATACAAAGGACCGCCTATGGATTACATACTTCAACTTAATTATCTGCCCAATCGTAGAAAACTCGCACGCCGTGAGGGTACCATATAGTGAGGTCGTTTCCCGAGTCTCAGAAACTGCGCGCGTTTGTAATGACCCATTGACGGGCGAGTATCCTCAGAGAATTCAAAATCCTCAGGAATTTCCTCCTCAGAGATTTCGGTGTATGCTCTCCCATGTGCAGTGGAAGTAGAGCATAACATCACTGACACAAGAAGGATGCAAACAAAGGCTCTGTAAAAGAGAGACATGGGCCTAAAAAGAAAAGGCAATTACTGGAATCACTTATATATCAAGTTTTCACAAACATTTACAACAGAAATCCGGTAACCTTTGAATTCGAAGCATTTAATAAGAAATATGGTGTATTCAAATAATTTACAAACGCTTTTTCAATCAAGTACTGCGACTGAAGAGATAAACGCTGAAAAACAACGGTGGACCTCGAGAATCATAATGGGTTTCAAAACTGTTTCAGCGCCATGGGGTTGCAAAGTTGCAAACTATTCCTGATTAACAAATGATGGTTCGTTTATTTTACGTCCAAAATAATTTCTGTTTACATTTTAAAAGTCTTTCAATTTGAGTAGTTTAACAACCACCTAAATACAATCTAAATTTGATGTAGTTACCCTACGAAGTCAAAATAGATGCCAGCTTAGCCTAAAGGCAAACAAACAGAAGAGATTGCTCATTCACATAAAATTAGGACAAAATGGGCTTTTTAAGAACTCCAAGAATTTAAATCATAGTGTTTTAGGACAATACAATGCTACAGAAAACTACTAATAAATAAATCTGGCGAACAACCAATGATCCTCTGTTTTAACCTGATGGTTAATGATTATGCTTTGTCTAACTTTGGATGGTTTCCGAATTTGAAGTAAATGTATTGCCTTTGATTAGTGTTCCTCCAATCTTGGCAGGATTGTTCTGATCAGTCTTACCCAGAACAAGGCTCTCTCTACCTGACTTTTGTTACTGTGGCTGCCCATTGGTGGGGATATACACATATGCATATATATATATATATATATATATATAT
>SJOL01002461.1:54871-82253 GCA_004794785.1 Opisthorchis felineus
ATATATATATATATATATATGAATTGTGCAACTACTCTCAATTTATCGAACAAAATACTCCGAGGACACACGAGATCGAGACGTTCCGGCAGTGGCTTGGTTTAGTTAGCACAGCCGACGCAGTCACTGGGTTTGGATAAGACCCCGCTATTCCGCTGTTATGTATGTTTAAGATATGTATGATGTATAAGATTGTAGACAATACAATAGCATGATTTGTGGCAAAATCGCGTCCAGCCACAAGTGGTAATTGTTGCAGAGATGGTCACGGAATATCCCTTTGTGACATAGCTTTCTACACTCTGGAGGAAAAATCCATGTCAGTTACTTGAACATTGTTCAGGGTGCTGTCGGATTTTGTCAGTAAGGCATGGCGGTCAAGCAATTAGCTTACAAACCATCTAGTCATGAAGTATTACTTTACTTAGGACATGTTTTTATTTACTAGGTGGTCATCCGGAATATTGACAATAGGTAAAACATGTCCAGAATTTCCAGGCACCACAAAAGCATACCGCGGTCAGGTATAAGCTGAATTAACCTCGAACTGTTATTTTATTTTTTGAGCATGCCACCACAAAGCATAATCTTCAGCGTTCGTCCCAGAGTAACACATTGAAATTGTTCATAATGTGAAGTGGGCTTTCATTTAGTGCTGACACCTAATTCGTAGTGATAATTCCATTTCTCATCTATTTTGAAACTCAGTAGACAGCATTCACACCATAGGGCATATTCTTTTACTTGTAAGATACAGCACGCGGTACCCCACGTGGTAACTGACAGAATAATCGAGAGACATAGAAAATGGTCACTGAAGGATGTCCCGCTCGTTTGTGTTGATGTATTCGGGCTGTAAATCGAAACTGCTATAATGTTGACCAGCCTTAGGCACATATAAAAATCTGGAGAATAAGGCGTGAAAAAACAGTGCTAAAAGACTATTTGTTTTTCGCACTTACGCTTGCGGCAGCAGGTCAAGTTTATGGAATATATCAGTGGAGTAGCATGCTATAATGTATGCTACCGAAGCTGACGACAGTCATATGCAAATTTAACTACATTATACTGTTTGTTGCATGTGTTTTCGGCTTGTATTTCCTTGTGTGCATACACATTGCTGAATGCATAAAACGGCACTCTGCTCATCAATATGCATTCGCTCATTGATGTTTTATCGGAAAACTGTAAGAAGTTCAGAATTTGGTGGTCTACACGGTATCACGAATTTTTGGAATACACAGCAAAGCGCTTTTTGTGCAAAGACTCCAATCTAACAGAAGAAATTTGGTTTAAAGTTAATTGTGCAAACAATCATAACCAGGCGTTGCTGGCAGAAAAGGATCTATTGGGAACTCCGCGTAAAATTTTCCGGAGGCTGGTAGTAGGAATGAAACTTCATCATCAATCTGCAGTCTGCTCAGTGCGAATAGATTAATCTTTTACGAGAGGTTAGGAATAAAGCAAATCAACGGCAAAAATAATGTGAAGTCTGGGCGAAGGTGCAATTAATTAATCTATTTTGCTGGGTAAAATTAAGGGAGGACAAATGTTATTACGCAGTAGATTTTCACGTGCGCATTTCATTTTCTTTTCGGACTGTGGTTGTGATACCAGATTCTGCTAGTCTGACCGACGCGACCCAGTGCTTTACTGTCGAGGCAGACAAGTGAACAGTCAGTTTCTAAAACAGTCCCTTACGGAGTCTACATTTGAGGAATTGCTTTGTGGTTCCAGTTTGCAGGCATTCTCGGCGGCTTTTCCTGGTCCAATGGCTGGACAGTGGCTGCCATTATTCAGTATGAACGTACTATCAGCACACAAGTAGCAGAGAGCAGGATTGCGGAGTGCAATACAGGTGGCCTTAGGGATGGACTCTGCCACATGCGTAACAATGTGCAATTCAAATCCCCCAGTTCGATTCCCGTACGTCACATGTGGAGTAATTCAGATGTGTTCCGGCAACTTTTCAGGTAATCTACGCGTACTTCGAAACCACCAATGCTACTTGTCTAAGGAGAAAATGCTACCTTCCCCAGTATACAGCACTTTTTGTCCATGGGTTGCAGTAACTCAGCTCTATTATATAATTCACCTCACCAATACCCAAGATTGTTCCAGTCGTACAGATATGATCTTACATTTCTTCGCAGGGTGTAAACCATTAGAAATGCAGAGAAAGTGAACTACTTATTAGTGTTTCAAAAAACAGGGCAATAAGCAGCACGATGTGCTCTGTTCTACGATTAAGGAGAGTCCAAAAAGTGGAATCGGTTGTCATCACATGAAGAATGCAAACAGTCCGCTTGAGGGTAGTAAATGGATTAAAATAAACTAGGTTTTCTTATTTTCGGTTATGGCCTCTCAGTTTTCGACAAAACCAACACCCACAGATGGATGATAGAATCTGACGCTATTTGAGCAAAGTGCATGTATTTTTGCTTTTTATGTTCGCACAGCATTGAGGCAAAGCTTTATAGCGTAATTAGCAACCCCTGTCTTTACAAAGGTATCCTAGGCACTCAAGTCCCTTTTTTAATATTTTGCAGGACTTTTCGGCAAACTCCAAGTCAAAAGGTTGATTTACTGTAAAAGAATGAACAGCTAAGCGTGGCCGTGTGATACAACACCGTTTGTTCCATTCTACTTTTTGCCATTAAAAAATCTGTTGCTAATTTCATTTTCGAATATACATGAGACAGCTAGGTCCATGAGATACAGTTATCTTTCACCGGGATCGGTGGGCAGTTAATGTGATGGCAGCATTAGTTTAATCGGAGCATTTTTCCTCTTTTGGATTGCTTTTAAAAAACAGTTGTGCTTAACGGAATCATAGAGGGCAACGTGATTTTCAGTTGTCTGTGTAATTAGAGAAACGGAAAGTGGAGAAAACAGTGTTCAATGCGGCAAGCCAGCGGTGTGTACTCTGGTTTAGGTTCACTGACTGTGCATGGTCTACTGGCACAAAACTGAAGTGGGTTTTTGATAAGCCATTGAGAAGATACTTCTGTTAATGTTATTTCATTAAGGTACTTCACCGCTTCAGGCGTTCCACTCCAAATTATTACCTGATGGGACCGAACGCTAGTTGTGGGTCCTGAAAAGTGCTCTCTTCCTCTACGAGAAGGCACGCAATAGAAAACATCTGTCTGCAACTTCTGATGGTAAACCGTTTCTTCCTAATAACTTGTAGTCAGCAATTTACTAAACGTACTAGTCTCAAACCATGTGAAAACAGCTTTGTCTCCCCTCTCAACATCACTCCGGTAGTTGTCACGTCAGAGATCATATTGGTCTGAATGGTTTAGTCACTCACAATTAAGAATAATAATCTCTCCATAGAATCGATGATCATCCAGATGGAAGAAATAATTCCAACAAAAAGATGGAGAATAATAATTCTTTCCTGAAGTAGATGTTTTTAAGCATTCATAGCCCGCTGGTCTGCCGTCGACAGAATCCTCTGAGACGATCAGACAGCCAGAAAAACCCGTCATTAAAAACATCAATATTATTATTTAAAATTGGTCGATATCCACTAGAAACGAAGTCCACTATCTGTTTCATGATGCCTTGCAAAATCTGAGGCATTTTCGGTTACTTATGAGAGCGAGGATAACCAGGATTCTTTGATGGTTAAGTTCTCATGGAGCAGAACAAATCTGAGTTGTTATTTTGTAAATTCTAAATTCACCGCATACAGCACATTACTTGAAAATGTCACCACAGGTGTTGGCACACCAAAACTATAGCACTTTTTCAAAAACAGTTAACTGCATTGAAAGAACTATACTAAGGACAGCGAAAAAAAGTAATCTCTCAGAAGAGTCGGACACTCCGGCGAGGGATTCAGCTAAAAACGAGTGCAGGACAACTTGGAGAAATTCAGGCTTAATTTGCCTCTTTTCTTTGTCACAGACCCACGTAAACGTCTTTTGAGATCTGTAGCATTCGGGGTGGAAGCGCTTGCTGTCTTGCTGTCTTGCACCCGCACAGAGCTAAAGGTAGTCTATTAGGCAGGTTTATTGCAGTGTCCTTGTTATATATCAAAAGCAGTCAACCTAGGTTAGGCTATTGTTGTTAACGCTGTAGGACAGGGAAAGCTTTGTGACCGAATACGGTGTACCGGACTGGCCCAAAGGGCATAGAAGGGTCGTATTTCTGTTACCTCTGAATCAAGGGATGCCCAGCACAACAGAATAAGTCTGAAAGAATTAGTCTGGTGTATGTAACCATCAAGTGGTCTTGTTACCATTTTATCCTTCTACTTCAAGGTGTGATGCATAAGGACAAACGAAAGCATACATTTGCAAACAAAAAATACGTGGTTTGTGTTGCTCATTGAGCGACTACTTTAAGTGTATTATGCATTAGTTGGGAAAATACGAACACCTTATTGCACACTTCTTGCCTTTTTGTTGCCCGAAACCCTTCTCAAAAAGGATATATGGTCTGAAATAAAAGCTATTCACTCCAAAGTTCTCAAATTTCCTACAAGCTATAATAGACACATCAGATGTGGGGTTTTCCAAAAAGAAAGCACCATTCCTGTATATCCGGTTGGCTGCGGAGACCGGATTGCGGGCTGCTGGCACTGAGGCTACTTAGGATTCCGTGGCCAGGAACGTACACTGCTCAACTGGTGTCTGATATTAAAAGGATATTTGTTAGTGAACACATACTACTTTACTTACTGAATCACAAAAAGTTAGGAGGCGATTTCGGCTAATTCATACATAGCATTGCGCATCCATACAAATGCCCGGGCATAGGGCGTCAAATTATATCGCTTAATGCTGGTAATCCCAGATGATATCGGAAGTATAATGGGAGCAGAGGAGATCCGTTTGGTCTTTAGTTCAGTCCCTTACGGCATAGGCGATTGCACGGTGGACAGATTAAGCCGTACCAGCAGATTATAAGTAGCTCGCAGGAAGAAACATTCACATCATGACAGGACTTTCCATCTGAGAACTTGTCACTAGCTGAGCCAGCCAAAAGGTGATCACTTGTTATGGATTCCGTAAAGGAAGAATGGTTGGCGTTATATCGTGTCTTAGTTTTAGTTAGTCGGACTTCTGTCCATCCGCTCATCGCTCATCTGTTTAGTGTTACACTGTTAACCTAGAGGACGCATGTTCTCGATTCCCTTGGGTTTCGTAAAGTGATGATCCTTCTTAACAAAAATGAAACAGCCACCCAGAGCTTCTCAGTTTTTCGGCATAGACTGGCTCCCCTCAAATGAAAAATGTACTTTAATAATCTTTGATAATAAGCAGATTGATTGTTTGCTTTACAACATCCTGCCAGCCATCTTTGGGAATGACGTAAGCTCAGTCGTGCATTGAATCAACTAACTCTTTGATTTTTTCCTCTTGACGAAATACTGACAGAGACCAGTCTTTTGTGCCAGCAGTCAAGCGGTTTTTTAGGATCCCAAAATTTAATGATATCCTCAAGGGAGCCTTAGAACGATCCACTCTGCGAGGGGGTTAGGTGGAACATCCCTGACTTAGTCTCTACCGATGGATAAATGCGTTTAAATCAAGGACATCCCGGAACTAGTCTTTAGTTGACTACTCTAGGTGTGCAATTTGCGCTATGTAAAGCGATTCCAGTCCAGTTTTTTAAACGGAATCTTTCTGCTTGATAAACTGTCTGACTATTCACTGTAACTTTTTGCAGCCTAACGACAGAAAGAAACCCGTCCTGTTTTTCACGCGTTGTATCGACAGGGTGCTTGAAAACTAACAGGGAAGTGTCCATATTTTTTAAAGGACTATAATTAATTGGAAAACAATGTATAATTGAAAATGTTCCATAAAGGTAGTCAAATACAGCATTGGGTGTGAGCTGCAGAACCACAGAGAATTTAAGAAATTCGGAAGGATTTATATCAGCGTTAAAAAATTAGGTGAAAAATAAAACATGCCCATTGATTTGGGCAAACCTGACTACCTGGTTGCTGATCCGTTTGCCGAACTTGGCAGATGGATTGCATACGCTTCATCGCCAATCAAGGTGACATTGTCACTATCGGATTGTCAAAGATTTCGCCTTCATTGGTGATGGAAAGTTGGCATTCCGAATGCCTTACACAGTCCCTGACAAAATTCTGTGTTAAGCGTTTGAAAAGCCGTATGAGACATCATCCAGTTGTTGTAAAGAATCTATATCTGTCTGTATAGACCCTGCCTCGTTTTTCGTGAATATCCTTTGGTAAGCAGTTTTACCATTTGGCCGAATTCTTAGATGTATTCTAAATTCCGTCGTAGAGTTAGGTGGGTAGCAGCCCCCCCTTTTGTTCATTGTGGGTACCAGTATTATTTTTAAAAGAAACTGGAATCGGAGACTCATTACCTGATCGTTTATCCTTCATACTCTATTCATTTCCGAGCTGTCAATCAGATGTTCGGTCGTGAACCTGAACTAGCCAAACATGTACGAGCACGCAATGCGCCCTGTCCCGATAGGTCCACCAACGAACAAATCTACTTTTCTGATTGTGCGCGAATTACTTCAGGTGAGTGTCCTCATAGTAATTAGACCAGTGTTGAACTCTGGGGGAAAAAATATCGCGTGCGCACCTATGAACTCAAAACCTTCCATTTCCCTCAGTTATGAATTAGGAGTGGCAGACGAGGATGTTTTAATTACGGGGGGGGGGGCTTCTCCCGGGCTGCTTGATTGTACTTCTTTTCACCTTGACTTACAATAGCTCATATTTACTACTATCGTGGGAAAAATTCTTGGGATAAACATCTGGGCAATTAGCAGATAGATGGTCATTCTCAATTTTTTTCATCGAACAGTAAAGTTCATCGAGCATGTAGGATTAAGAACTCAATACCATGAATGTTTAGTAGTCACCACAGAGATATCCTACAAAGTAACCGATGTGCTTGTTCGGCAACCTCTTGCCGATTGAACATGCACCTTTTGAACAACTTAAATCTTATGGACGTATATTTCAACGCAAATGCACTCTGCTCTACAAAATTTGACTACAAACGAATCATGTTTTGTCATGCTGAGACACGAGCTGGTGTCTCAGTGGCAGCCCGGTCATCAGGTATATCTAATCTTTGTGATAAGCATAGAAAACAAACCGAACTGTCGATTATTGGGGCTGGTTTTACCGAGTTAAGAATCTCGACCGCGTAGGTCATCAGGTGATAACAGCGTGTTTTCCTACAGTTGGATTAATTTCGGCAGGCAACATGTTAAACGAATAAAGTATCAACTTCAGTAATCGGAGAAATTGATCTTGGTCGTCGATTTGTCAGTTTTGTTTCATCGGTGTAGTGGGAAAATATGTAAGAAACCAAGATCAAAAGAAATCCTGAGAAAAAGCAAAGAATTCGTCCGAAAACCGGGAAAAAGGGTGTAAAATATCTTTTTTAATTTATGGGCTTACGCACTCTAACCCAAATACCGGACTGTTATATGAACTTCTCAAACTAACCGGAAATCGGGTTAATTACAGGTGAACATAATGAAATAAGGAGGTTGCAACATTTTACAACGAATTCCTATCTGTGTTGCCATTGCAGAGCGAAATTCGTTACTGTGTATCTGAAGTGATTACGTTCCAAGTTAGTCCTATTAACCGTCATCTTATCTGAGAGTGGGCTGAGCTATGAATACCCTACATACTTCTTAGACGAGGACAACTCAGCACCCTACAAAGGGCGTAATTCGAGTTGCGCATTTTGTTAACAGCAGCCTGCATCCAAAACAATGATTACTTAGGGTGCGTGTGATTTTTAAAACTTCAATACGCAATGTCTACGGCGGTTATAAAAAATGAATACTGGTCAGGGCCGAACATCAGATGGTACGCTGATATTATCAAAAATAAATAAGGAGGATATCAGCCCATCTGAATTAGATTTAGCATGGTAGTACTGATAACTTAAAGTACCTGTAATATTGCCGCGATCTATCGAATTTGTTTAGATCTTGCTACGCCACGTCTTACCTACTGCGGCCATACCCGTCAATCTTTGTCTCGTCAAAACCTGTAGACAAAATTCCAAACCTGTGAAGATCCATTTTCGATGTGCCTGATAACAGAAATAGGAAGTTTCAACTTCATATTAACTGACTGATTTATTGATATGCATACTATATTATTGTAACAATATATTAGTGTCTGTGAAAATGTCAATATCTTTTACTTAAAAATCATTCGCATCACTTTGTTTATTCTTTTTCTAGAAAAATATTTACTTTTGTGTTTTTGAAGTGTTCCTATGAACTAAACCTTTCCAAAATACTTACTCCCGTTGTTGTGTGTCATGATGATTCAGCTAATATTGCTGTAGGAGAGATAAAATAAAAAAACATCCTTCTTAAATGCGTGCCCATCCCTTGCGCTAAGCCAGTGCGATTAGTGAGTTTTCGACCTTAAAACAAACAGCAATTTAGGGGACTATACTGTTTGGCTGACGTATTTAGTCAGACCAGATTTCGGGCTCTTCAACAGAGATATTACCGGGAAAGGAGTACTTTTCTGTGCTGTGCATGAAAATCTACATAAATGTGTTGATTTAAAATTGTCTTATATGGTGAAAAATTGTAGTGGTGTTACTTCGCGTGTCTTAGCTTATATATCAAAATTCACAAGAAAACATCTTTGTCAGTTATTTACCCGATCGGATTCCAACTTCCTTTCCTGCGGGAAAATAGCTAAAAAACGTTCTGGAGACAGGTGTGGTCTGATTCAGGATTGTTGATTCTCATCAGGGAAACGACATGAGCATTCATCACTCGAACTACCAGAACCCAAATATTAGATGGCATGATCTTACTTTTGTTCAAAGGAAGGTGCAGTAGGCATCGTGTACGCTGGTGCCAACCAAGCTGTGAGTTTCAGTGTGAAAATTTCAAAAGAATCGACTGAGTCCATTAGTTTGCCACGTTATTTGAGTGAGCATCCTCAGCCTCGATGTACGCGAGTTTGGTATGTAGTTGGTCGGGCTTGCTTAGGCTTATCCAAAGACTATGTAAAGTGATCAGCCAATCAAATTCGTCATCCGGATATCACTTTTTACGTAATTTCTAATAGGGCTTACTGTGAAACTAGGTAGTTTACGTCGCCACATGGTTTATTACCCAAGATAATGGAAGAGGCGTTATCTTGATTCCAAAACACGCAAGTTCGATAAAGGCTCCATTTGACATTTGTTGTGCTGGCCATCTGAGGGCACTGGCGTGGAACCAGGTTAAGATTATTTCGACTTTGTTAGACGACTGACTTCAATTACAAATGTGTATTCATCACATAGAATAAAATGTATTTGCGGCTATTTCCACAACTATTCTGATGTATAGTACATGTTGTTTTTGCCACAGACTAAATGTGCTTTTTTGAAGGAGCACTGGGCAGTTTGGGATACTCAAGACTTAACAAACTGCAGTCATATGCAACATTGTAATAGCTATAGTCGTGCTGTTAATTACAACCTATAAAAATCCTGGAAATACCAGTGGCATTCATACCTGAACATAGAGCATGATATGTTGCGTCACGGGGCTTCTGGCTATACAACTAGAATGCTAACTGAACAGTCTAAACTGCTAAAGACAAACGTAATCCGAGACAATTAGAACTTGAAAAAACATAGCAAGTATTTTTGAGATGTTACACTCAGAAGGTGGCTTGATTAGTTATACGATATTTGTCTGATGTTTCAGCCACTTATTCCTTGCATAAATCCGGCCAAAATTTAGCAGCTTTGCCCCAGTAATTACACACTTTTGAGTTCACCTCTACTGCGATTACCTTAGTGTATTAAAGATAGATAAAGGCAGTTCGCAAGGAAAGTAATTCAAAACAGATGGACTAGTAAAAGACAACTGAGTGTCACGCTCACCTTCCAACTGCGCGTGAGGTCACTATTACCTTCTAGGAAAATTTGCTTCGTTTCAACTAACTTATAAACGCTTGTCGCCGCGTTTTTAGGTGGGTGCTCGCACACGTGCGTGCGTGCGCGTTATCAAATGGGTAATGCTCGCTCTTACTGGATGGATAATCTGATTGGCTGCCAGCGGTGGCCGAATTTGTACAGTGGCTCACTGTGGTCGTGCATGAACTGTGCACTGCAACCACAAAATGTAACCTTGTGACGTAAAACCTTGTCACATTTTCTTCATAATTATTCCATTTTTAATTCACTGCAACCCAATAACGGGGGTTGTATGGAGCTTCTGAAATGTTCGTTAGTGGTTTCTAGTATCCACACGGTTAACCACAAAGGGGCGTGACAACATTACCCACAAGCGTCATCCTGACGCTAAATTTGATCTATTTTCAAGTCAGTTCACACTAGCCTTATCCAAGTTACCAGTTGCAGTCTTACATATAAGCATTTCGACAATACTTCCGGTTACGAAAATGTATTCACTTGTGCGCCCGTCTTATCAGATTAGATTAACCTAAAGTTTGAGATAAAATCTATCCACCCAAGGCCCGAATTAGCAAGATTTCTCATACCATTTAAGTTTGCCAGTCTAGGTGCTAAAATATAGGGACGCTAAGTACCGCATATACGATGCAGCAATAAGACCGTTCCAAAACTGTTGAGAAGCTTTAACTGGATGCCAGGTATTGTGAGCATCCGGGTGAGAAAATTTTGTTTAGACGAGCAAGTGGCAAAGATTGCTTGTAATATAAACATTTCCAGGATGCTACACATTTGTACAGTAAGGCGATTTTCCGGGCGGCCAGTATTTTCATATCAGTGGAATGGGTAAAGAGATTTAAGAGAGATGTATCCAACTATTGCACAATCTGATAGGTTAACGGCTGGTCGAGCCTGCTAGTGACGTAAATAAGCATAAATAAGCCGTAAAAGCATAGTCCAACCTATAAAGCGGGCATTTAAAAGCTTGATTTGCGGAGCAATACTGCTCTCCGCACACTACGGCGAAGAATACTATAAAGAGCCAAGTTAGTTCCAATACACTGAACAACCCTACAGTTATTTGTGCACAGAGCCAAAGAAGAAAGTTGATGGCCCAAAGTGGATTGCCTCAAGCCGACCCATTTTGTATGACCGCGATTAACCACGCAGATACCTTTTCAAAAGAAAATCATCAGTGATCAGTTTACACTGTCAGTCTAGAATATCATAAACTGGCTTCACTATAGAAAGGTTAACAGAACTGGATGCGGGCGACGTTTGCTGGAAGAGTTGTTCGAATATATAGGTTTGCCGTTGAAGCTCTGAGCAACATTAAATTGGCAAACGAACGATACCCCCTTGAAGCTGGAGTCGAATACACAGTCTTCTGGACACGAGTACCACAGGACGGCTAACGGGAACACAGAACTAGATCCATAGTCAACATCAGTTCGATGCTACACCAGATTAGATCAATCCGGAAAATAATGGCAATTAAAATTCAGAGTGCATGAGGACGTTCAGATGCGTTTGAGGCTGTTGGATTAAGACTTACGAAGACCTATTTAGACCCTCGGTTCTGACGTTGACTAGAAGGCACACTCACCTTTTGACCACGTAAGCACTCCCCAAGTAGACTACCTACATGTCCTCCTCACGTGGGGGATATCCGGTGCTAAATGAGGGATGAACTGTTAGTTGGTACTGACCAATGTGACCCAGAAAATCTGTCACCCCCCCCCCCGAAGGAACATTACGGCCTTATGATTTTGAATGTATTGCAAATTAGGAGCTTGGCTTGTACTGAAGTTTCAAAGGATCTTAGATAGATAACACACGAAATCAACTCCCCCCAATTCAGCGAAGCAGAGCAGGCTGTAACGAAAAAGTACAAGTTTGCAGGCAGTCTCGACAAAGATGGACTGTGGAAAATGAAACAAAAATATTCGGTTAATAAGAATGATTCCACAATTTCACCAGTGGTTGAGCGGAGAATATGGCTCACCAAATAGTGAGCCGAAGAACCCTAGCTCAAAATAGTCTTTAAACTGGGAACGCCTACATGCATCAAAGAAAAGGTAGAATAAATTCTGTCGTATTTCCACCTTCATCTTCCTGAAGGTTTCTTAAGAGACCTGTGGACCGAGAACTCAATGCAACCGCCAACGGGCAAACGCCTACTACATCTCGATATTTACTAATTGCGTGCTGAATTTATCCAATCACCCCTTGGAAGTCAAATAGAATTGGCTAACCTGCAGTGAGAAACCAAACACATACCCCTTTCAAGTCGAACCAACTGCAATCAGAGGAGGACTCCGGGGCATCTGAAAATGACGGGCTGGGTGCCAAAATGAAGAAGATTCGTGGGAAGAGATTATGAGACAACGTAACGTATTCAAAATATGAGGCTGGGAATGTCTATGAATGTCATACTTATACCACAATAATGCCGACAGATGACAGATTATTACTAAGGAATTAGGCTTCTTGGTGGTTTAAAAAAAATATTGGATCACACTCCAAGAAGTCAGTCAAACGTAGACATATTGAACTGATAATGGTACGCTGCTTTTCCGTGAGCTGTGCTTTACTGGCATATTCTCAAACAGAATCAAGCGTGCATTGACGCATGTGAGTTACAGTCCTCTCACTGTGGCTCCAAACTGATTGCTTATAATGTGCTTTCTACTAATTTTTTTCCAGGGTGTTCCAAAATCCATTCAAACAGAGGCGCTCCGTAGTGGGATGATGCGTTGCTCAGATTTCGCTCTCTCAGCAGCAATCAAATATATAGAGACGCCTTGAAATCTCAAACGATGAGGAATACCAATGTGCTGGAAAGACTGCGGAAGTGTGTGACGAACAATTTTTTTCTTTCCTATGGGACATGAATGGGGCCCTTTATTTGAAGTTGTTACACTCGTATACAACAACGAGACACGAACGGTGTACCGGCGTTCTATTCGAGCGCTTGATTGATTTCATCAACAGTGTCTGTCCAAGCTTGTTGTTAATCACTAAATAAAGTGGATTCTGAAGTTTAAAGTGCCAAACAAAGAGAACGAATACGAAAATGTACACTTCTATCAGCAGCAAGCTGCCCTATTTGGGCAGTATAAACCACACTTTGCTTGGCATTTCCAAATAACTGCCTCCTTCTAGGTTGAGGCCGAGGGAATTTGAATTACAGACGTGATGGAGACCACTGAAGCATCTGGTCGAATGCAGAGACGCCCAAAAGAATGTCACACATGAAGTTGTGGCGCACTTTGAGACGTACTATATCTAGATACTTCGACGCAAACTGCCCTTTCTTGAACAACCCTCGCAAACGCAACAACCCTTTTGGTGGTCGCTCTCTGCATACATCAGTCGAAATTGCGTGGCACCAGTTCTGCCATGCTACATCAGTTGCCAAGTGGTGGCGGTTAATTTGGAATAAGTTCCGTATGATCGGTGATGGTGCAGTTGACTCGTTAGTGTATCTATACTGCCTGTGCATTTATTACAGCTAAAGCTGTTCATCTTGGGAAGCCAGGGCAGCTTGAACTATCGGATATTGTGCGAAAAATGCAGTATGACGCCGGAACAAAAGAAATAGACGGATGATACTAGTATTCATTGAGGTGTTAAATCCACTTCAATGTCCACATGCTTAGACTCGCACGTGGCTGTCAAGCGACTGCTGGAAGTCTGTCCGCCGACACGTTTCTCTGAGTTCCTTTCATCCAACTGCTCAAACATGTTGGTAGTTTTGACTACGAGAAAAGCATCTATGTCATCATAACTACACTGTCCAAGTCATAGTTGACAGGCTGCTTCTTAGTAAGAGCTAGTCAATCATTGACGTTGATGGTTCTATATAGGACCGGCCATCTTTAGCCTGAAGACAATTTAAGACCTGTTGGGAATAAAGAATCCACTATCTTTCTTTCAGAAATCTTTTTATTCCGTGCGAAATTCCTCGCGTAAGCTGTAGCAAGCTGTCTGGCAGGATATGGCTGTATTTTACGCAGTGCCACAGACAGTTTAACAGTCTGACTGATTTTCCGCTGGAAGCACCGTTCTCATATTATAGATTAGCATCGGTTATTTGCACAGATACTTAGGCCTGGCAACCAAGCAACCAAACTCGCCCTGTATTTTCAAGCCATGTATTTAGGTGACCGTCCAGTCAGTCTGACAAGTTAGAAGGACGGCTTACAAAGGATAAGTAAGCCTAAGAATTTTGCAAACGCCGAAATGAATTTGCAGTAGTTTCTCCCGGAACCGCTGGCTGCGGGGTCATTTGCTTATGAATATCGGACTCTGATTATCTAGATGTGATTTTCTCTTCTTAGCTAAAGTTCGCAGATGATTATTACGCTGAACTCTCTTAATAAGGTACGTTAAAACATTTTGATCAGAGAAGTTTTACAGAAAATTCTCAAGGCGATTGACGGCGAAAATTTTCCCCCAATGTTTGTTGTTGACCGCGCACAGTGATTTTGTGACATGTTACTGTGATTTTCTTTTTTTAGAGTGAGTGGGTGTACAAAAGTGAACGAGCAATACGATAAGCCACTTGTGTGGGAAATATTACCACATTCAGGTGCATGGTATGTAGTAACCCTGTTTTATCCTTTCGCAACAGTTGAAAAATAGTGATACTCGCATCCTCCCAAAGCGCACTTCGCCAGGAAGTGGTTCACAAAAAATTAAGCAAACTTGAAATGTAGCACTTTTTCATCAGAATCTGAATGGAAAAAAACAGAATATTTGGCCATCAATAAAGTCAGAGTTTCAAACTTAAAAAACGGAAGTCAGGAGTGCGTGAGTACTAGAAATGTGGCTTCGGTTATCTTGAGAAGTACTTGCATGAGCAATAGCTGTCTGATAAGCCGATAGTAAATAGCCATCGGGCAAACACATTTCGGTTCTCAATAGAAATTTCGGCCTGCAAGTGAAGCCAATCTACACTGAAAAGGGGATAAGTACTGTGCAACTGTTTGATCCCTATTGGGAATCTCCAACAACCTATAAATAGATCGTAACAAGATAAGTTTATGCGGCGAATGAACCTTGAATCTCACATTTCGTCACACAAAGAGCCAGTCGTCCCAAGAACACATGAGGTGGATTCCGTAGTTGAAGGATAAGTGACGTTTTATTATGTCTAAATGAGAGTTCATCACACTGCCAGTCAGTCGCTCGTGGCCTAACTCTAAGTGATCAAACCATTATCCCGGAAGTCACGGGTTCCCAACTGCCGGGAGTTTGGTAAAATACGCGCTGCAGTTTCTGTTGCTGTCGGAATGAGATTTACAGTCCAATTAGTTTTGCACATATTTTTCAGTGCTCACCCTTGGGCCCCTACCCAGTGCCTCTCTCTGTGGAGATCCTGCAACAGGATACAATATTAAAATCCGTACTGCAGATTAGCCAAAGTTAAGAAGATATTTATACACGATTTGTCAAACTGAAGCTTGCATTCAGTTGTCGACAGTTTGTAAAATGAATGGTAGGACGAATAATTTACGGACACGTCTAAAGCTAATCAAACTCTGGTTAACTTCAAGTAAGCCAGCAAAGTTTGGGTCAACAAAATAGCACAGAAGTTCTTGCAGGTTATTTACTGGTCACATTGCCAGAGCTCCAGTGGAACAGGGGTATTGAAGAGCCATCAAATATGACTGCTAAATCGGTTTCACAGACTTTGAGTGAAAAATCCGAAGATTTGTTTGTCATTCTCAGTTGCAGTCATTTCACTCAAACCTAGTTAGGTTCATATGGCCTATGCGGAAAATGATACAGAGTCCAGTGTGTGCTTCGTCTGGAGTTTTCACTAAATTGGCCCACTCTGTTTAGTAAAGACTAGTAGTATGCGTGTTGCACCTGCCAATTCAATCAAAATGTGGCTAATCTTCACACTATCTCAGGTGCTGGAAGAACCATGATTCTTGAAACTAGTAATACTGTCGGGCCATGTCGACCATTGCTACACTAGGGGGTGCCCGCGCGACACTCACGGATTCTCTCACACTGGGCCGGTCACTGGGTGGAGGTTTGGCCCTCGAGGTTGGGAACTGGAACATGTGTGGTGACTGGCTGCTCAAAAAAATAGTAATGCCCTGCCATTTTCCGCCACACACTGCTAAATTGCAGCTAGGCTCTAGGCCAAAGGCTTTACTCGAAAACCCTAATTTTCTTCCCGTCTAGATGTGGACGCTCTGGTAGTATCCCATGTACAACAGTGATTCTTACAACTTACAATACTTTCATGTCAAATCGGCCGTAGCGTGGTGTCATCAGCCGAGTCGCCTAAATTGCTGCATAAAGTGGGGCGGGTAAGCGAAAACAGGCTACTGCTGACGCATCCCTTATTTCTCTTTCACAAGCGTTTTCTTCCTCCTCTCCCCACCCCAATAATAACTCCCTCATTGTAGGCCCAGCACTTAGGACTGATGACTCCGTTCGTCCTGCATCGAGTTTGCAAGCAACATCTGCGCGTCATCCGGCGCCGACATTCTCAGGTATCTCGAAATCAACATCCAAGCCTCAACGCCCAGTCTATCTGGCCGCCTTCAATGTCCGCAGTTCGAAGCAAGCAGAACAACAAGCTGCTCTTGCTCTCACACTGGACTCGCTTGACATTGATTTTTGCTGCGTACCAGAAACCAGAATTGAAGGTACAATTACAGTGGTTGAGCCAACTGCCCCATCTCTTTCCGGCTGCACACACCTGGCGATCCGGCGGCCACTGCAGTATGGTGTGCAGGGTTCCGCATCATCCTAATTCACAAAGCTCAAAGATCCCTACTTGACTGGATACCCGTTGATCATCGGCTCCTTATGTTTCGTCTAGCAACGTCTGCAAAAAACCTCAAAAGCCAGAAGCTGATCGTTGTCTGTTTATCGTGCCTCTTTACGCCCAGACTGTAGCCCTGATACCACCAAAAACAACCTTTAAGACCCCTTGAGTACCCTGTTACGGTGAGCTAAATGCTCGGGTATCCATGTGATTCCCGTAGATCCGAATGTCCAACTGAGCAGGTTTATCGTAGCTGAGACTCAACTCAAGTAGGGAGTTGACTTGAGTTGGACCCGGCGCAAACGGAAGTGGCGAACGAGTTCTTCAGCTATGTGCTGACTGCAGGCTCTCTATATGCAGTACAAACTTCCGAAATACCCAAAGTCAACTGTCCACATGGCGTTCATCAACAGCGTGCCAGCCGCGGACCTGAGTTGATCATATCGCCATCAGTAACCAAAGTCACAGATCAATAATTAAGTGCCGCCTGTGTGGTTTCCGACAGTACACTCTTCCGGAGTCGTTTCTCTCTTCGCTTTCCGGATCCATGTAAGGGGTAGACAACTTGTGAAGCAACTGAGAGAGTGGCAAATCCCGAAGTTAGCTAATTCATAAGAGTACTCTTCTTGAATCTTTGTCATCTTCTGTACCGTCTGGTGTCGATTCCTACTGGAACAAGTTTGACGAAGCTTTGCACAGTGCCGGGAGGTTTGCATGTAGCGTGGCCTGTAAAAGTCAACGAGGTTTACGTTGCATATGTTTTCCAAGGCACCACCAGGCTCCTGGTCCTGGTGACCTCCCACATGCATTGCTCAAAGCTATGGGTATAGTTCTCAGTCGGAGCCTCTTCGATCTACTTGCTTGCATATGGGAAAAGGATACTATTCCAGCCAACTGGGGAAAATTGGCTATAGTGATCATTTTCAAAACTAGAGGCCCGTAGTGCCTGCGGAAATCACAGGGGGATCAGTTTGACCACAGTTATAACGAGATTTTTGGCGTCAATTGTCCTTCGTCGACTTATGGTAGCCCCCGAAGCATAGATTCGAAGCAAGCAGGATTACGGTCTGGTACGAGTTGCTTTGGCAGCGAAGCATCAGTGTTGGACACTGATGTCATGCTGTCGATGATGTTGATGATGACGGGTCGCGTTGGACAAATATTCACACTCTGTCAGATACTAGAACAACTCCATACGTATAAATGACCCACAAGGCGCATTCAATTCGGTTGACCGGTTTGTTCTTCGTGACACGCTTGCCCAGCAAGAAATACCCAGGCGAATTTCGGGCATAATAAGTTCTTTGCATTCTCAGACCTCCGGACATGTGTTAATATATGGGGTTTTCTCTAAAGGCTTCCTTACACAAATTGACGTTCGCAGGGATGCGCAATCTCTCCATTCCTATTTCATTTCGTGAGCAATATTTGCAAGGCAGCGAATCACCCCTGTTGAACACCGATGTTATTTTGTTGAGGATGAGAATAGTGACGTGGCTGATTTAAAAGATCAGTCTTGTTTTCTAATATGAGGGGGCCGGTTTGCCAGCACATTATGCTGGTACTAAATTTCTAATTGCCCGTAGGCGTAGAGGCTGTTTTTACCAAGTTAACCAAGTTAAATGCTGTGGGTTATATTTACAGAATACGTAATGGTGGCGACAGCCATTGGGTTCAAACAACATAATACCAGAAAACGAACGACTCTAGTTAGGGCAAAATACCGTTTTCTAAACCCAATACATGTGAGCTGGAGGTTCTCTGGCTGCACGTATGAACTAAACACCTTGGTCACGTTTGCATGCAAATCTGCATTTATAGATTTTACAAGTCATTGTGTTCGGTAAACTCTCCAAAAACGGTGGTTTAACGACAGATTGTATAGTTTCCTGCGCGTTGGATAGGTTTCATAGGGCGTTGATAGGCAAGGTCTAGTTCTGATTGGTAGCAACCCACTCAACGCCATCTTAATACACTAGCTTTGCATGCAACCGGCAGAGCACTACTGAAACGTATATACTTGGAGTCACTTATATTTTGTCTCTTGGAGTGTTCTGCCCGCAACCTTGCGACTTTATAAAGTCATTTGTGTGCTACTCGTTTACAAAATTTTTTCACCAGTTTTTGTATAAGTTCTCCATCATTTATGATTGGACACTATAATGTTCTCCGTAAAAAAACTGTAAGATGCATTCACACGTAAAGTGACAAACCCCCTATAAGTCGATTCGGGTATCGTATTGCTATCCTGGATTTGCACACCAAATGGAAGCTAGGTCCAGATTTCCTTCACCTCTCTTCTTTGTAGGCTGTCTAGTCTATTTCTGAGCTGCAGTAAATTTTGCATCAAAGCACCCAGCCTGTGAGAATGAAGTGGCCTGTACATTACTCACACAGGGCGCCACAGTTGCTTCCTAGAGGACCGAGATAGGAAAAAGTACCTACGAAACTAAGAAGTGGTGGATTATGTAACGGACCAGAGTTATTTTAGACCAAAAAATCTGTCATATCCACAGGAAACCGGTTAACATTTTACCTCTAGATTGTCTGGATAACGTATTCGAAAAAAGCGCCCCTTTGAATTCCAAACTTATCTTTGGTGAATGAGCTGCACCATGGCGCCCAAGAGATCTCATTACGAAGGTTTTTCCACCAACGGTTGTGAGCACTCTTACTGGAAAAAGTGACTGATAAAACTCCACAAGGCCACACCAACTGATTCTTCCTGTTTAAAACTCACCATCTGATTGGATTCTGCATAATCCGGGAAATCCGTAGACCAACTTAAAAGGAACAGGTTCTTCGCACGTGGATTTCTGCTATTTACTCGGCGAAATGTCTCCTTTGGCGGATTTTCTGTCGTAGACTAGGTAAGGCCGCATGAGCCCGGCAAATCCAGCACATCACAACTTGGTTGGGTGGTGGTACTGGTCATAAAACCTTGAAATCGCCGGAGAAACACCCACAGTCTTGCTGTCAGCTATTTGTAGGCCAAAAACCTATATATATATATATATATTATGCGCGCACCTGTATATACTTTCATGAATGTATGTGTGAAGTGTCGGGTCAGATATGCATGTATATTTTACTCAGCCATTCTCTACTGCTCACTTCAATGAGGGAAACGAACCACTGAATACCTTCAAAGAAGGACTTTAGTCCAGTCTGTCAACCAAAAATTCTCCTAAAGACAAAATGCGGCCCACGGAGCCCGTCAAAATTTACAGTTCTGGAAGATGTCACTTGTCAGCTGAATACGAATTCAATACGAGGAACTGAATTCAAAATTGAAAATTAATTGCCGGGCTTTAAAAAGGGAAAAGCGAATTTCGAAATAGGTTTGATCGTTGCTCCGGATAGCCCAAAAAAAGTTCAAAATACAAATTTCCAAATGGAATTTGGAAATCACCAATAGAACTTCTGTCCCGTAAGTGAAATCAAACCGTGCTAAGCATCCAAAAAACACTGAACAACTGCTTCATCCTTGTTGGGAGTCGTGAGCAATGCACACATAAATACTTCACGGAGTTTCGACAATTCAGCTGAAAACTTCTGACATAGTTTCTGAATTTCTTCAGCACTTTGAACGTGGGCCTTAAGTGAAATTATAGTCCGTCCTTTGTATGACAAATTTCCAGAAATGTGACACAAGTTTGACTGTTTTACATATGTAGACTGTGCGAAATTCGTTGACTTGTTAGTTTGACTATAGAACATCATGGTAACAGTTTTCCAGAAAGCACACAAAAAGCTCGACTGAGATTATCCTGTCTACGGAATGATTATTCCCCGCAAAAATTCCCCGTTATTATCCGCTTGTCGTCAGAAAGAACCTTTGGTTACATTAAATTCCTTCCATTTTCCTGAAAACACTATATGACAGGGCTTGGATGTCAGCGTGTTGATAATCGACATGTTTTGTCAATTTAATTTTATTGTCTGCTGTCTCTTCTACTGCGTCACACAGGTGGCTTGTTCGTCCATCCACTCTCTTCGTACGGCCACCTTTTTCCCTGACAAGATTTTATCAATCAGGTTGTGGATTTTGGACGACTAAAACACACCTAGAAGCTTTAAACCCTTTTCAAGCTTTCTTGAACAGATGTGAGGTAACAACTGTTTTACAGTTCAAAATTCAACAAGTCTGTGTACTTGACACCACTCTGAACTCTTTCCATAGTTGTGCCGCTAATGCAAGCCCTTTTGGTGACTGGGTGATTAAATCTTGTTCTTTCTGCCTAGTAACCATATCTTTCAAGCTTAGCAGTGAATCTGTAAACAGAGACTGTAGGATAGATACAAGTTGATCAAATTGAAGCCCTGAGTCCTCCTGCAGTATGTCGATTACCGCTTCAATCCACTTTTATTTCAAATGTTTCCATATGCATATGAGATTCTTTAGGCAATTACGTTCAGCTTGTATGTCATCTGCTTAAGTTTCACGGTGAATATACCCCCTTTCTACTTTTGAAAGACATTAGTGCCCGCAGAGGACATGGACCATTCAGGAGGCACCTTCTGGGCTTACTACAGTGCTATATGGTGTGAACCGTTAAACTGCGTTCCGGGGACTTCCATAGCCTGCTGTATTTCAGTTTTGAGAGTAAAAGCTGCGCTAGGTTTGATGAACTCTTTCGCATCCATTTTTGGGGATAGTGAAGGAAGTAGATCAGCTTGCTGATATCGTTCAATAGTCTGCCCGCTACAGTCAGTTGGAATGCTTTCAAGAATCGCCAAACTTACACCAGCAGTAGTTGCCAAAATGCAAGTTTTGTGTTTCACGTGCCAGGCGGCAAAATACTTCATAACTGACTCGTAGTATCTCCTAGAGATTTAATTGCTCCTTCAGTAGATTTTACAGTAAATGTTTCAAAGTCCTGCTGACTAACTCCCGCCCTCGTCTTCACTCACAACCAGATTTGTTTGTTTGGAAAACTGGAAATCAAACACGCCTGCTTTTGGCTCGGTAATCTTCCTTGTCTTACCTCCAGCTAGTTGATTTCTATCGTAAGCTCCTTGTTCAATACCACTTTTGCGCACCGCTTGCACACCATACATCGTGGAACCTGTCGTGTTTCGTTTGGAGCACACATTTTGGAGAATCTGCATTAAGTGTAAGAATTCTCCGGTTTAAAATAGAATTATCAAAATTATAGGCGTCACAACTCACGACCATGAATGCCGTAAGACATTTATGCATGGAGAATACCCAGTTTCAACTATCGGCTTCAAATTTTGACTGCTAGCCTCAGGTTTGCATGCAGCACAGTGGTGTCTATTTTATCTCACATATTGTGAAAGGTTGAAATCTGGATGGTCTCAAGTCGGCATAACTTGATTCATGATAAACGGGTGCGCCGTCATTGCGAAAAACTCAGTTTCTCCCTCAGATGCACGTCAAGAGTTTAATGTTCATACGCCAAGAAAATGAGCTAATACACTTGAGGATCAGTTTCCAGCCTGGGATTCCGACAGTCATATTGGACTGGTTAAGCGTATCAGGAACAACCCTTACTGAAATTTTATTAGGAGCAAATCACATGTAGGGACTTTGTCCGAGGTCATGGGGCAAGTAATTAGTAGTTATGAACTATCGGGTCATGCGACTCACCACGAGAGTTTTAATGGCGAAGTAGACGCCTACTTTTTGGCAGTCATCCCAAATTTAAAACAGTATGAGATAAACTTATGTGAATCGATTGGGCTGTTCGTGGGGTCTGTAAGACGTTCATCAAGAACAGGCTTTTGAGTACTTGTTTGATGTTTCATCGGCTTGAATAATCCTCGCGAGATCATCCTAACGTGATGCACTTTATGGAGCTGAGCATAACCCAATGGATTTCCTCAAGCGATACCGGCAGAGTGCGAGTTAACAATGTTTTCAGTGAAAGCTGTGCTTAATATTGGACACTGCGCATCCAAACGCCCACATTACGTCAGGATTCAGGCATCGAGAATATATATTTCTCTGTGAAGAGACAAATAAAGGCACGCTAAGTTACTGCAGATGCTTTAATGGCAACTGAAACGTTGCCAACTTTAGCGATAGGAGGAAGTTGTCTTAACACATACTTGGGAAAATAACATAGCATGGCATTTTTTTAGCACAGAGGGAGAGCGTGCCAACTCGTCAAAGCAGTGAGTCCATCTGATGTTCTTTGGTGTGTTTCACGGACGCTTTTCTACAGCTCGAGCTGAGCGAAGATACATGCATTTGGTTCACTCTCTCTATTTTAATGCTTCTCCCATCAGCAAACAAAAACTCGCCTCAGATTTTTACTACCACTAGCTAGGGAAGAGTAACCTCAACATGAGTAGCTAGAATTTTCCATCTCGTGTGCCTATGGACTGTCGACTCCACAGCTTATCCTTGAGGTGCTGCATGTTTCGAACCCCTTAAAAGCATCCGTTGTTAACGGACTTAGTGAGCGCTCTAGAAGTATCAACACATATAGTGGCTAAGGTTCTCAATTTACGAGTGCACAGGAGACAGAATTTGCAGTCGTATTAAAGACGAGAAACATGCGTAGTACGTTGAACACAACAACAAAAGAGCGAACGTACAAAGTTTGTCTACATTTTTAATCGGTAGAACGGAAGAGGAGAACAGAGGATTGAACTGTGTCAGCATAGGGTTGTAAAGATTTGAATCCATGTATGTTTTACCCAAGAGCGCAAAAGTAAATTGTAACAATTTATTTAAGGTCATGAGAATTTCAAACGGAGTGAACTGGGCTATAAACAATATACGAGGATAGACTGCGATTTAACTAATGACCCGGACATCCTTTATTCCCTGACGCGCAAAAACATGTGAGGTCATATTTTAATTAAATGTGTACTAGCTAGGATGTGGGGCAGCTCACAAGCCAAACCTAATCATTCATCGGCAATCGCTGCATATTCTTGCTACTGAATCGCTTCATATATTATCGTAATAAAATCACCTACAGCTAATCCATCTCCGGATTTTAAGGTGATCAAACCTGTCACGTAAAAGATCAGTTGGGCTTCTAGCTAGTACTTTCCAAGCCACACAATTTCCACGACGATATGAGCAAGAAGTAAGCAAGCCAGAATGGATGCTCACTGTTTACCTGTGATCATACAAGGGACGTCTGCGGGAGGTCGTCACCAGAACTATAAAATTACGGGAAGTACACACAGGGCGATCTCCGTACAGCTGTTCGCGCACCTTTCCCCTGATATCTCTTAATATGGGGACAGTTTCACTCATCAACTTGGTATCCTATTTGATTCGATGGGATGAAAACTGTAATGCGGACAATGGTTTCATGACATCATCTAGTATGTCTAATTGGTAACTAATAAATGTGCTAATTTAGTGTATCCACCTCGTTCACCAATGTGCTTGTTATCGGAAAGGTTAATTAAATATGTAATCTTACAGAACACTTGGGCCGTGTCGAACCAATTCCTATATTAAAACTTCAAAGAAATGCTTTTACTTGGTACATTCAACACAACCCTTTCATCCAGTGCAAACAGTGTATGATACAGAGATACAGTAGCAGTGGGTATTCAGTTTCGACTAATTCAAGTCATGTTTATGAACTATGTTAGACGCCAGGTATATCCTGCTATCCCATAAACAACTCCGTTTAAGGGGTATTTTGACGTAATTTTTGTCATATGTTGTTCACATACAACTACTGAAAATCTCCCTCAATATTTCTTCAGCACGTATAGCAAAGCGTATACCGTAGACAGATTCTACGATTATCCAAAGGATTTGGTGCAAAACACTGGACTGACTTGACGGTACAATCAAGTGCGAGAAAGCACATCTAGCTTCCCCAACAGCTGCAGAAAATCACTTTCGACCACATACCAAAAGACGTATCGGAGGACCACTGAATACAGTACACGTTACTTGGATGTTGAGTGTCTCCAGGTTCCCGGAAGGTGTCCGGAAAATGGTCAACCGTTTTCAAACTCTCGTGTGAGTTGTGGTGTGCGTTTGCCTACTTTCAAGCTTAAAGCAATAAAATGGCATGTCCGGGATAGAGAGCAAAAAAGATCAAAAAGCTGTAAGACTGAATAGCTATCCATTTTCAGGTGCTGAGGATCAGTGGGATTACCTTCATGTCAAAGGGAGTGGTAGCTGATTCTGTGGCATAGGAGACAAGCACGTTTGACAATTACTGCACCAGCGATGGGTCTAGAATAGTTTAGCTGAACACCGAGGTATGTTTTCCGCTTGAGTAATGTCAGTCGCCAGGACCTTTACACTGACAGTTGAATTCACCAATCAGGACTTTCCCTCTCTTATGGTAAAGGTTGTTACGGCGGAAGTCCATTTGTTACAGTGGCGCTCAGTTCTATTTATTACACATTATTTTAAGCTGAGCAAAACGGGGGCTGCTTAAAACGGAAGTAATATACTTGAAGTACTATCACGATTAGGTTTTCCGTTCGAAATGGGTAGTCATTCTTTGCGACTTTAGGTATCGCCAAAATCATTGCAAACAAACAACCAAAGTCAGTGTCCCCACCGAATTTTTTTCTTGAATATTTAGAATTTACATCTTGAACAAGTGGAAATAGTTAAATGCCGGAAGAAGGAGTGGAAGAAAATATTACGTCACCTGGAAACGAACACATCGATCATCATACATGTGAACATTAACTTGTGTTCCAAACTCCAAAAGCAAAATGACGAGCTCGCACATCAAATATTAACAGGTACCAAATGCCAGATCAACATTTATCCGGAAGTTGTTTAGGCTATAACTTTGAGGTCCAAAAAACAAGTCCAGGATCATGTGGCATGAGTGACAACGTTTCAGCTCAGTACTATCACAACCATTTTTCTTATATATATTTAAGCCCACTTCGTCATCCCACACTCAACTGTGTTTTATGTGTTCTTGAAAACAAACTATACCTTGTCAAGTTTACCGATCCTAGCTGAGCTTCATGCCATAAAATTTAGTCTTTTAATTAAAAAAGGTAGAAATAAATCAGCAAAATCTTTTAAAAAATCATGACGGACCCCTCAACTGGGGGAATCTACAAATATAGAAACGCTCGCCATTTGTTTCCGATTTATTGGTGATATTCCGTAGGATGACAAATTGACTACGGAACAATCAATGTAGTGAAGAAAACAGCTGAACATAAACAGTGCTTTCAACATCGACAGTCT
Organism: Opisthorchis felineus; assembly: GCA_004794785.1. NCBI lineage: Eukaryota > Metazoa > Platyhelminthes > Trematoda > Opisthorchiida > Opisthorchiidae > Opisthorchis > Opisthorchis felineus. The sequence continues at coordinate 80,745 of SJOL01002461.1, forward strand.
GAGCTGTTGATGCAAAGCTCTCTTAAGTGGAAATACCATAGGCTTTCACCCACCGTGATTTGTTGGTTTCCTGTGTGGTGGAACATTAGCATGAATCATTTGCAGCCAGCTAAACTGGGGTTAATTTTTCACACGAAATTTTAGGAGAAGTTGTTAGCGAACGATGCGCGTTATAAGTCTGAATAAAACGGATGCTTCGAACATTCAAGGGATAAAGTCAGAGACCAATTGGTCAGCATTTGTGGCATCTCAGCTACTTATTGTGCTTCGTATTTGAGATTTAGCTAGTCAAAGACTACTACACATTCGTAAGGTACTACTCATAAGGTTGCTACTACTACACATTCTTCAAAATGGTACCAGTTTCTGACCTACCTTTTCCAAAATTGTAGAAGCATTTATTTTTTGTGCTCGAGGGTGAGTGCGCATGACCAGGTTGGAGTACAGTCGTCGCCACGGACAACTGCTGCTGTAAGACAAATGCTTTAATATGGCTGCTTTTGAGCGAAATGTTTACCTATTTTGGAGCATTTGTTTTCTTAGTTTTGAAGATTGCTTTGTTTGCAACGACATTTGCACGTAAAATACTTTAACTATTGAAATATATACTGCAATGCTACTGTGCTACTACTATTCTGCTGTGCTCTATACTATACTTTCATTCCATACATAGGGGTGGGAACAAGAAACAGTACTAATATGAAACCAAAGTGAAAAAATCTGGAAGTGTTCAAAAGTGCACTCGACCAAACTCGAATGAAAACTCTTGTTTTTTGTTTTACCGCCACATTTTTCCACAAATAAACAAAGTAAACAGTGGTGAAAAGTTACAGACGAGAATTGACATCATCCGTAAATTTTACAGCCCAAAAGCTTACATGAAAATTCGCCTACAGGTTAGGCGAATAAGTGACATCTTCGAATGCTTGCTTGATACAAAGCCATTCTAGTAGAAAGGACCCGCTAGTAACCTCACTCGTGAAGAAATGACCATCAGCTATGCCGATTTATCTCCCCACTGTAAATTCGAATAATTACTTCTATTCTACTCTGCTTCTAACGGCATGCTGTTTTGCTTTGATTTCAATGGAAGCAATTAACCGAGCAAATCTGTCCTACGGGTGTGACTGGTCACAAAAGCACTCTCCACTGACCAGTTTCCAGACGATAGGTGTACTCTTACTGTAAGCCTCGGCCGCATAGTAGCCGAAACAACGCCAGCGAGATCTTTTTAACGAATCCCAACTTAGACGACGGAAAAATACATAGAACATGCACCTATGCAACAATATGATCATTGCCACAGTAGTTGTGGAGATTAGTGATTCACAATTAAATGTCCAATTCAAACACCAGAGGTATATCACAATGGCAGAATGGCCCATATTTTGTTTACAATTTAACCCCATAAACCATATAAATTGTGGGGAGGTTTCAGCCTGTTCCATCAAGAAACCTACTCCATTGGATTGTTAGCGTTTTTCCAGTCATAACTACCATTGTTTTACT
>SJOL01002461.1:140017-155458 GCA_004794785.1 Opisthorchis felineus
GGCCGATATGGTAAGAGAGTATTGTTAGTTGTAGGAATCATCCTTGTACTTCGGCTGGGATGCTGCCAGGACGCCCGGACGTAGACAGGTGGACGACTAGGGTCGTAAACCTGAGCCTTTTTCTCAAAAGCCTGACCACGAGGTAGCCAGGTTTGGTGGGAAACACAAGTGAATTACCATTTTCACAGAACGAATCGCCACATATGTTTCAACCCCGAGCCTGGAGGGCCAGGAGACTGTATTCAGGAGACCCCTGAAAGTTGATCAAAGCAGCGCTCTGGAAGGTAATTCAAATATTAGGTTTAGTACAAACCGCTTGGATGTAAAAAGATTTCTTAAACAAGGCTATCATATGCAAATGGAACTAATATTTGAAACTCAGTAGACATCAAGCTTTTTCTAACAGGTTCATGTGTGTAGTTTTTTGCGTTGTATGCGTGGTTAGGTGTCATTCAGTAATGAGTAATGTGTTAGCTTAGGATACTTGCGGATTTTTCGACTGGAACTGAAGCTGACGCTGTCATTATACATGACAAATGAATTATTACATGCCTATCCGCATTGGAAAGGTATAGTGGTCAACTAATTCCACAGGAATCCTGACAAAATTCCCAATTTAATACGACTGGTTTTGTTACGTTTTCTGTCACTTTATCTACTCATGTGTAAACAGAGTTTTTACCTTGGAGTTTTCATGCCTGTATTTTGTGAACTTCTCCTACTTTGACAATAACAATTTTTGCTTCCCCACTAAAATTATTTTTGACGAATATGAGCGTACCCTAAGACTGTAAAACTCTAGGCACATCATAGAATTGTAAGGTGCAGCACTTAAGATAAATTTAACTTACTGAAATTACTTTGTGCACCATAATTCGTCCACACAAACTGCTTGAGTCCGACCTAAATGCCCGTTGATGCCGGGCCTAGATATCTCATACTAAAAGGTGCGATGAAGATCAAATTTATGGACAAGCAGTGTTGTGAACAGTGTACAAATATGCTTGTCCTACTTTCGCGTCTCACAACACGCGTTGTGCTGTTCATAAAACTGATAAAACGGTCGATCCTGATAGAAAAGAAAGTGTGAGATTCTCCCATCGGCTCAAATATACTTGTGTAGGCTCTTGTTATTGCACAGCAGCAAATGAATCATCTGCAGCTAACAGGATGTTGTTCAGTAACCCATGCTTTATTTACCGAACAGCAACAATAAAACAGAGGTCACGCAAGCTGGACGAAAACGTGAGCTCACTGCTTCTGTGGAGAAATAAAGCAATGGTCTTGGTTACCGCATTCTTTTGGAGTGGTTATCGGCAAAACCGATGGCCGATGATCGACAGGTGTCCATTCTATATTTCCTAGGTGTTGACTTAGCTGTCATTTTAAGTGAACCTAGGAAAAGCCCACAAAAGCTATCAATTAACTACATCAGTAAGCGCGGAATCAAAGGTTTACTAAATCGGTCGCAGCACTAAATATGACGACTTCGTCGGAAAGCACAAGGACACTTCGACAGCGTGTATGCTTGTGGGTAAACAAAGAAAAACAGGAAACTGACACTTCATTTGCATCAGGATAATAAAATTTTGGTTGTATGGGGGCATGGCCAGTTACAATGAGTTTTAGCGGAATAGTTTGCTTTCTCTGAGGTGAATGTGCCAGCCTCCAGTATTCCCGTATATTTCCGACTAAACCACACAATAGCGAGTTATCTTACAAGAATCCTGTTGGGTAAGACAGCATTGGTTTATGCGGCGATATTTTCTTATGCTAAAAGTGTACATGGAGCTTTCCATTTTGCAGAAATTTTGGAACTTCAATTTGGAAAGATACAAATAACAAAAACTCCCACATAAAGCGTCTATCATTAAAAAGCTGTGAAAATCCCATGCATCAAGTTAAATTAAAAGCACAGTTATATTGAGGTTTGCTGTATTCTGTGGAGAACTATTCAGTATGTAGTTTTCAGCGCCATTCCATTCATTCGTTGAAAGCACAGATAAAGCTTCCCGCTACCACTCCCAATCAATCTGCGGCCCAATTGATTGCGAACAGTTCATGATTTCAATTTCGTGCATTTTAGTAACATTCCTGTGGATTCAAACACTCAGTCGTTTCATCCTCCAAGAAGTTCCTAGTGGTTATTCTGTCCGTTAGCTGATGACCTTCTAGGAAAATTTTATCTAGTGCACTTCATCGACCCAGTTTGGTGTTTTCCAGAAGGTGATCTTGCTTGCATGTGGCAGAAACCCTGAGGAACATGAAAGGCTGCTGATCGCCGTGGCGCACTCCTAGCCGGACTGCTTAGCTAAATGTCGCCTGTCGTTGTACGCTGTGCTCATGTTTTTTTTTAGGTGTGCAATCCGCCAGAAGGATTCCTAATTCGAAATAATGCTCGGATATGTTTATTCTAACGACCTCCAAAAGTGTGGGCGCATTACTATTGAATGTCTTCTTTAAGGCCACAGGGAATCCGTACCAAGCCCGTATCTCCTCATTTCTTTACACCTTTCCCTAAGGCTTTCTTTCCTTATGGTTCCTCATGTTGAAAGTTAGTCAATTTTACTGCTGTCAATGATGATAATGGTGACTTTCACAAAGGCGGAGGCTAGTGTAAAACACTATCAAGGTAAAACAAAATGCTTATCAAATATCGTTTTTGATCCTTATGAGAATATAAATGTCCTTCAGTAATATGTTAAAACTCACCTTATTCCGTTGGTTTTCTGTTGACAGACTGATACACAATATCCTGTTTTCTTCTTGGTATTTGTGCGCACAGTATTAATCGTCCTACAGATCACTTAGGTTGCTCATAAGTTCTCAGAAAGTCTTCGGTAGCTCACTCTCTGACAGTCATTACATAACACCAAAAGTGACGTGGTTTTTTCAACAAGTTTCAAGATAATTTATCCCTTAAATATGGCTTCGAACTTCACTACCATCCCTGTTGACTTAAATTGTGGCTACAGTTGTGACTTCACTGACCGCTTTTTTGTAAGTTCATACAGGAATTCAATTCCACTCGGAAAATGGCATCGTTTATATCAGAGGATCAATTTTACTAACAGATCACTACAAAGCGGCCTATCCTCACCAGTTTTGAATGATAGTCTGACAGCTTGTTTTAGTTTAGTTGTTTTGTGGATTTATTGAATTGTTCCAGCTGTGTACAAGTGTAAAACGACTGCAGTCGTGTTCTCGAACATGGGTAACCGCATACAATCAGTTACATTTTCGAAAGCCACATTTATTTCTACATTCTCATACGCTATTTTTCTGGGTTCTTTTTAAATAAATAACCTGATAAGTGTATCTTTCCCGTACAGGGATTCCGTTTTACATGTTGCACCTGAGGCGACAAGTAGAACATTTTCATAGTAATAAGACATATCTCGCTGACAGTGATTGGTAGTTTTCATTGATTTACTTGACAACCTGGCCCATTATGTTGCAATACTAGTAGTCGTTTTTTCCTGCATTGGGATGAGGGCTATTCGGAGTGGTTCCTAAATATTACCAAATCCGTAATCTCCTCAAAATGTCCAATTGCATGTGTTAACTAATCATCTGAAAACCATCTATGAAATTGTTTTTGTATGTAAGTATGGGCGTTGTAATTGAACATGAAAAAGGTTAAATTTGTGTCACCCAAGCACTTTTTCAGAATTATGAAGTTTACTTAGACTCCACCCTGTGCAATCCAAATAATCTTATATTTAACCGCATTAAAGACTCAAACGCATCTAGAAGTTGCATTCCAAGTCACTCGTTTTTACTACAACCCTACCATTGTTGAAACTGCCATTTTCCCAGGTAAATCGGCTCAAAACTGCTGGCACTCATTGGCTTAGTGATAATATTAACTTAGAGGAATCAAACAAACCATCGTAGTTTAAAAAAGAGCTACCCGGAAAACCTTACGAGTCCAAAACGGTAAAGTCACAACAGCGGACTAGTGGGCGGTGGTGAACGAAATGATAGCAAAAGTTGCCTGATGCGAGCATCGTCAAACTAGTTTTCCTAGTGAGTATCTGTCAGTATAGACGAGACGACTTACCCTAATGAAATAAAACAGTTTATACACTAAAGGATTTGCATGTAAGCAAACAGCATATAAACAATTTTTCGATGACAACAAGCGTGCATAAACTTGTAGGAATTTTTGTTTACTTATTGTTTTCGGTGGAATCTTATTGAATACTGTTCCAAATAACGAGGGCTAGACCGATAAATATATGAGCTGGTTGACTTGATTCACTGATCGACTGATTTGCGGCTAATTGAGCTTTTTACATAACTTATGTTATCTGCTTTCCAAAGATTTTTCCGCTGATTTAAATCGAGCTTTTGTCCTGCAAGTCGAAACAGTCTATGCCGCAGAACATGAAAGCACTGCACAACTTGTTACTGCGCACTTGTTACGCATCCCACGAATCGCCAATGCGATTTGAACCTGTGAAGAACCCGAAGACTGAACCGTCCGGCCACGACGAGCAGATCAACAGTGTGATTAACCTGCACTCAGATATGATATCACGAAATTTAAATAATGTGGTCCAGTGTTGACTGACTCCTCGAGCGAAGAATTTTCAGATGGACTGGTGGAGTAGCCCTTCTTCCAGGCTACTTATAATTTGTTGACAGTATGATATTTGTGAATTCCAGTCAGTCGAGACTGTCATGATTTGTCGAGGGCGGGCTGTTGGTACATACTTTCGTCTGTTCTCCCTTCCGCTGTTTTCAAAACGAAGGCTTACAAGCAGAAAGTTTTTCCGATTTCAGAAAATTTCCGGTTAATTCACGTGGAGATCTGTCCAACACTGTGCAGATCATTTACATATAAATGCAGATTTACTCTAAATTTTCAGACGGTGCTATGTGTGGTAATAAATAGCCTTCTTTCGGTTGTTGCCGCTGCTCTAAAAATACCTTATCGGTATGGCTGAAACGAAGCACACAGTCTCAACGAAAACAGTTCTTGGGTGAGAACTGTCATCTCTTGCAGGTTATGACGAAACATGTTGGGACTTGAATATGCACGTGCGATTTGCATCAAAGTCCGAGGTAGTTCGTCTTGCAGAATACTTGTTTAGTAAGCGGAACTGTGTCCTCTACAAGAACCGATTTTCTGTTCACCTTATTTGGACCGGGTTAATGGGGATTTTCGAAATGTCCGTCTTTCCTATGCCATTTTTCCTACTGTTTTGGTTGGCCTTAATGCTTGAGGCAGAGTCACAAAATAATGAAGTCACATGCGGAAAAAAGATTTTTGGTTGATAATGATTTTAAGATTGCTCACGCGCTGTCACCACAAGATGTCACTCTTGTTTAGGTTTGAGGAACATTTCTTCTCTTCAACGTTAACGTAGTCACATACAGTGCTTACATATATCGCAACACAATGGGTGCATGTATCTCAAACTCTTAATGGCCTATTGATTGGACGTAATGGTATACAGCTGAATTTTTTCCTTGCCTCGTGAAAAAACATTATAGTCTGATTCTTAAATAAACACTGTCAGTGGAGAGAGGCAAGTTATCCATTGCCAGGCCTGGCATAAATGTACCACAAATTGGTCAAACGAGACCAAAATTTTAGTGAATAGTCCATCCTAAAAATGGATCAGTCTATACTGGGAATTTGAGAACCACTTTGAAACTGTTGCGTCCTTACTGTTAATCATAAGCAGGAGGCACCTCACAAGATACGAACACGCGACCTCCTGGCAATTAGTTAAAGAATATTCCGTTCGGCTGATCAGCGGTGTGACTGTCTGGCAATTAGACTGGAAAAAGGGTGACTCATTCCTCAATCAAGAGCTTCACACCACTTGGCCATGTGCTGGCCAGGTCCCCTGTGGAACACTTCTCACTTGGTGGTTTCCGTAACTTTTCTGAAGAGATTCTTTACAAACGATTGGTAGTATCAGGAGATTCTTAAATAAAAATTACTCTCTAGTATATAATGCATGCTTTGTACTGGTTTTTCTCATTGAAAACCATACTATGCAATCGGTGATGTTTGTGCGTGAATAGTGGTGTTCGTGCGTCTTTCGGTCTTTATCTTTAGGCCTGAGGCACGCTTACAGCTCACTCAAAACCGCGTGCATATACCGTCTTTTAGTGAAGATAAACATGTAGGATTACAGTCAAATATAACGTAAAGTTCCATCAGCTTCATTACAATTTTGAATTAACGTCCACTGTAAAAAACAAGCCAGTCTGCAGTCAAATGTTTACTCTCAAGCATTCTAAATTATAGTGTGCATTGTTTTGCACGACCGCGGACCAGGTTTCACTGTGTGAAAAAGCAATCGTTATCTCCTAGGAACCTAGCTGGAATATTCCTTATATGCGTTCGTCTCATTAAACAGGACTGAATGTCGCATCCCGTGTCAGTATTACTGATCTGTTTCGACTGCCCCACTGATGGATAGATGTATTTGACTACAAACTATTCGCTGTTATTTTGGCCATGCTCCGATTTATCTGCAAACAATTTAACATAATTGTGTAAACTTATACTGACTCAGTTATAAAAGCATTGTTGCACAATCAAAAATTACCGTTTTGTGGGATGAAAATAATCCGCTTCCAACTTTTATTCACCCTTATTTTAACTCAGCCTCTCTAGGTTCCAAGACAGACCCTTTAGCCATAGGATGCAACCAACAAGTTGAATGTGGTAATCCTGAGCAGAATTAATTTGCGATTCGAAGTAACACTTCAAAGAATGGAATGACTAATTAGTGGGTAAGCTGACGCCAGCAGATTTACCGAATTTGTCACAAATCTGCTAAGTGCTTTCTCACGTTAGTCTTTCATAAAATGTGGCGAATTAAACAGCAATGCAATTTAACCAAATCATCTTCCAATCGAAAGGTCACGTAATCTTTCGGAGTGGAACATGCCATTCATTACATGGGCTTCTAGAAATAAGCAAAAGATCAGTGCGTTAAATAAAAAGTTTCTACAGACTTGTTTCATCCAGATAAACTAAATTCACACACATTCTTGCTTTGCTGAACCACTGCATCGTCCCCCAGCACCCTGAGTACACACAATTTCCAGTAGATAAATAGCACGACAGAAGTGTGTATGCAGATTTCTTTTATGGTAAACTTAAGACATGCTTGTTTGCAGGTATTTTAAGTGGACTTATCCGTGCCTTTTCCATTGGCATCAGTGGAGTCATGTAGACGATTTGGAAAGCAGAACTCACATATGCTTGGTGGTTACCTTCGAACAAACTGTGCTTATAGCACTCTTAGGATTTTCTCAAGCCAAATCCGATAATGAACAAATTTTTGCTAAGAATACAAAGCCGGATTGTTTAGGTAGAATTGAAACTCACTTGCGCACAATATTCTAATTCCCGGTTTCTGTGCCACTTTAATGAAAAACCGAAAAACCGAAGCAATGGATACAACCATCGAAAGCATACATGGACTATCAATCTTTGGTCATCTAAAATTATTCAATGGCTGTTTGGAATGTACAGTGTTAGCCAAACATATAAGCATTCATCATTAAGACAAAAAGCACTGTATTTAAGCGATTGATCAAATAATCGGAAACACACCTAAACAAAAGTTTGGAATTAGGAACTGTAAATTAAGTGCGTGTATTGATTGTCACAAGCAGGACACATTTTAAGTACACATTTCTTGTGCACACTCTGCACATTACTTTGCAACAACACAGATATAAACTCCCGTTTGAGTCTCTCATATTCTATATGCAATGAGGGTTGATATTCCAAAAACCAGCGATATCGGAATGCAGACCTGATGGTATGCAACGAGTTTTAGGTTATAAAGTGGTACTCATGTTTTCATTTTCACCAACAGATTGAATTAAAACTCCGTTCAATCCACCATCGATTTCGCTCTTCTTGGGGCTCATCTGGTGGGTCTAGCTACACGTCACTCAACATAGCTTTTGGATTACTGGGTAATCCTTTAAGATCTTAGGGAAACTGTTTCTGATTTTAAGTTATAGTGTGCCAGCTGAGTTGTTGATAGCATAAATATGTTTCCATAGTAGTGCACCGATTTGTCTATAGCGCCACACTGAGCAAATAAAACGGAACCACACTATTCACAATAGCTTCAATGATCCGCTCCTTTATTGTGATGTGGACCTCTAAAGCAATCACCAGAGTTGCATGTCTGTTAATTAACGGGTAACATTCCAGAATTTCTGAGCATAGCATTTCCCATTGTATTGTATGGAAGCAATCTAGAACCAGACTTACTTAACACTCACTTCAGCTAACACTTGACCCTAACTAACTACTAACACCTGCTTACCAGCGCTGGTATATATGAAATGGCAAAATCCATAAGCTTTTTGTCCTTGTAATCTATTTTTACCTATTTCTCTTTCCAGCTAGCCCTGAGTGTAATAAGGATGCGGTAATAATGACTACTAAAGTGGTAAGAAGAGGGCTATCCCAGGTAACCTCAAAAACTGAACAATTTTGCGTCTTTGTTGAACAAACAACTCCGATCCCCGTTTTCTATTTGAAACACTAATGAATGACTGTAAAAATAATTTACTTTGTGAGCTATCAACGTTTTCTTTGAAAACCAACTAAGGAACAAAATGAAAAATCAAAGTGCATCTAAATATTAGTCATAAAAGAACAAACGAGTTCCGGTTTGATGTCGTTTGAGAAATAAAACACGGTATATTTGGGACATTGAACTTAAACCTTAACCAAAATAGTGTCCGAATTCCCAGGAAGGTTAACTGTGCGTTAAATTTCAATTAATTCTTTTACGCTCAAAGGAATTAGTTCTATCATCTGTATTTTGATCAACTGACACAACCTGACCAACACGTGTCTTCAAGTGTAAACGTAAGACTGAAATCCTCAGCACAATCCTTATTACAAACCTTATTACAAAACAGTCCTCATGCTTTACCCGTAACACCAAAATTAATGCGTTAGAATTTTGGTAACTCAGTTACGTTTATTGGTCGTCGAGCAACTAACCAACGCACCACCTATCCATTCGCGCACGAAGCGTGTGTCAGTCAATTTCTGGGCTCGGCAAACAGATCAACAGCCACCTAATCGACAACCAGCCAAACGCAATGTTGTTATTAGGACTAATGTATACAATAATAGCAAATTTGACTGAATATTTCCCAATAATCGTGACTGGTACTTCAACCGTTATACAGCACCTTAGTGTTATTGGTATTCCCTTTCTTAACTCCATTAGTAACAAGGTTGGCCCCAACGATAGTATGGTAATAATATGTATTCGTAGTGCGAGTAAAGTATTTGAGAAAGGCAAAATTCTCATCTCTAGCCCAATGCCTAATGTACAAAACCTAGTGTCAGAACAGGCACGAGAAAGCAGCGTTCCTTGAAATTGCTATTTTACAACCGTAAAGCGGAAGTACATGTTAAATCAAAACGTCCAATTCTGGGAGAGCGACCACAATAGAAAGCAGTTAAATTTACATAGGGTAAATTAAAGTGTTCAGGTGTAATACATTTTCGGTGCCTACCTCCTATGTCACACGAAGGAAGCACAAGGGCTGAGTTGCCCAAACCCAGTCTAGAGTTGGGGTTAGGTTAGTAATACGGACCTTTCGGTCAGTAAGTTCTTGCTTTACAGTTACATTAATCACTATGATATTCAATAATGAAGGCAGATATTTAGAAAAATTCAACTGCGTACGTACTACAGCACTTATTTGCGCCATTCTTGCCTTTCGGATGCCATCAAGGCGGGGAAATATTTTGGCTGATTTGCTCTATTTTTGCCCATTAGCTATTCACCTTCTTAATCCATAGCCTTCTTAGGTCCAATTCGCACTACGTGCCAAAATTTCAAACGCTGCAACCTCCTCACAATCCTTTGAAGCATGCATATATTCCGAAACTGACACCGGGTATCTAGAAAACAATCGCAGTTGTCAAGATGGCAAAACTGTGCTGCGTGGAGAAAATCGTGTTTATATTGATTTCTAAGCAAGTGCATTGAAAGAGTGTCTTCCTTTTGCCTCATATATTGGTCACCAGGCACCCTGGTGGTCAATATCTCCTCGAAGTTTTAGCACGATAACTGTTGCACGCCGCGTAGGTACTGCCTGACAATTCATTATATGGAAGTCACTGGGTCCTAATTTTTTCATCCATGAATGAAGCACATGGCCGCATTCATACTCACTGTATGCTTACAAAACGAATTCAGAGCATTAAGACTAACTTCCTTATCAGACCAATACTTCTGGGAGTTCATCGTCCTTACAGTTCAGTTATTATCACAACTTGGTTTCACGTGTTTCCCGCTTCAACTCGTTAATGCGAGTTAAGACGTTTCATCGTCTTTATTCCCTTTTAAAGTCAGCCGCTGCTAACGATGCCGGCTGTGTTAGAGCGGTAATATTAGTTACACTGATGCAGCTCAAGTCATCTTCCAATTGCTTTTTTAGGTGAAACTCTCTTCGAACTTCACGCGCTACTTTTGTGTATTCGACACTTTCAGGCCAATATGTACGGACTAAATGAGTAACAACATTTGCTTTCTTTGAATTTAAGCACATATTTACATTCTTCATGAGTGTGACATGCATGGATAAGTCCTAGATAGTGTCATCGTTGAACTAGTCTCTCATATGGAGCTGGCTTTCTATGGTGTTTTCCAATCGCTATCCGTGGCCTGATTAATTAGTGAAGTGGAGCTCGAATGACAGGGTGCATGCACCATTTTATGCGTTTGAACCTGGTGTAAACCAAACTTACTTATGGCTATCCCACGTTGAGCTGATTAAAGGCCTTGGTTCGAAATACAGAGAACATTCTTTGTACCAAAAATGCCTCTATTCGCTAACACCGGATATAAAATAGCCCTGTATTCTGTTTAAGTGCACTAAAATTTCTCAACGAGTAATTGGAATTTACCTCCCCTCTGGGAAAAGCACACTACGTAAGACGGGCCACATCAGGAGATAGCTCCTTTGAAACCGGGAAAAACTCGTTTCACTTGAAGTCTCTTGCTTACGAATGGACTGAACAAAAAAGCCACTCTGATCAAAACGCGCAATGGTGGGTAGATTAATTCGCCGAGACTTAGACGAACACCCAAAAATTCTCTGAAACCATAGTTCGGATGAGGGAAAATTAACATAAAGTTTTAGCATTTGATGGTATTTATTCCAACCCTCAAGATCTTCCCATGCGGCCGCAGTTTTGTTGGATGTTGTTTAAAAGTACACAAAATCCGCTATGGGCGCGGAATGTTAACGAATGCCACTGGCTTCGCATGACGTGAAGACGGTGGGAAATTTTGTGAAAGAACCGATTTCTTCACATGTTTCCTTTTGTATTGGATTTGGAAATAAGTTCAAAACCATATGAACAATAACTACGCCCTCTGTGTTCACGCAAACTCGAACTGAATCAGCTATTCGTGAGCTGTAGAGGAGAAATTTTCCACCGTTGCGGCAGGCGTCCAAGGAATTCGTCACAGGTAGGAAGTTGTTTTTTGTTTGTTTTTTTCATGAGGGTCACCATGCGCTATACCGGGTGCACGGCAAGGTTCTATCTTCAACGGTATATTGATCTCTTGATAGTGCCGTTGAAAGAATTAGTGGGTTTATGGGCAGAGCAAGCAGACACTACAATAGGATGGCCAGTGCTTTGAAGTTCTGGAACAAATTCAACTGATTGGGACGGTCTTGTGGGCTTATGTAACGATCGGTCCGGAAATATTAGGGATATATTGAACTACGGGCAAGCCACCAGGCTGGGTGTGGCAGTTGCGGTACTCTCATCGCGACGCCGTACTTGGGTTCGTGGACAGCCCCGTACATAAACATCTTGAGTGAGTCAGTTGGAGTTCTCATGGCAGTTAGGATTGGTAACGGAATCGTGTCAAATTAAGACCAGCAGTGTTCAAGAACATTCTTGGGTCCCCCGAGAGCGCGTGGTGGTTTATTGCCCCTATTCAAACGAGGCGATAAGAGATCCAAGTCTACATTGGGGACCGTGAAATGGGAAAACGTGTCAGAAAGTTCTGGCAGAGGGCATTATGGTGCGAGTTAGACTGCGGCCCGAAATAGCAGGCAGCCAAAAGTTATCACAATTTCTAACAACTGCAGTGAGGCGATACCGTCCGATTTCAAAAACGGTAACCGGTATGCAGATGTAGATAATAGGTATGTGATCGATGCAAACGGGTGTGGGCATATGTGATTATGAGGGTTCTGCATTGGTTTAATTGTGCGCAACTAAGGTAGCCCGGTTACAGGGACATTATATCAGAGAAAAAACGTGAGTGTCTGGCGTTGCGCGTTTGTATGACGAAGTGACCTCAGAATAACGTAGTTACAGTTTAACTAAAAGCGTGGAGCTTTGCGAAACGAGTTGCCTCTGAGGCGTAATACCGCGTGTATTTAGTGAGTCCCTGTTGGCATTTTTTGCTGTGCTGTCAAGGAATTTTCCGATTTATAGGGGGATTGCCCGGGATATATGCTACAACCAGGGCAAGCTCAAGTCGGAAAAACAAGCGTCCGACGAAAGTTGCTTCTACTTTAGTTTTCCCTTCCTGCATTGCAAAAGGCGGATTAACAAGTTCAGCATTCTCCATTCCCACTTAATTTCGTGACCAATGAGATAATGAGACGAAGGCTGAAATGTCTCCTGGACCCCGGTTTTCAAATATATTCTGACGAGAATGTCGTCGATCTGGAATATGCAGACATCGTTCTCATCTTTGAAGAGGAGAAAAAGGCGCAGGTGTTTATGGATGAACTGATCAAAGTCTTCCTGTCCTTTGGTATGCACTTTGCACCCACAAAGTGTAAGGTCATAGTAACAATGTTTATTCCCAACTGGTGGGTGACATAGCGTCAGGCATGATCATAAGCTTACAGTCATAATAAAGCATGAGTTTGTTCGCAGTTGCGGGTGATAGGGTACAGTCAAGAGAAGGAAGGAAATAGTTGCGGGTGTGCTATCAAATTGGGTATGGTTGTGCCATGCCATCATTGCACTGAAATACTTCGGTTTCTGGACAGCCCCGTAATGGACGTCATGTGTGAGGTCATGGGGCTGGGATGTGCAATCCTCTGGGCAGCGAGATACTTTTGGTTGGCCGAGGGAATCCGCAGAGGTAGAACAAAGCCGATGTAAGATCGCAGGTACTTTTCTGTTCCAGCTGGAGATCAATGTGGGTGTAGATAACAAGCCACGTGGAATGGATAACGGGCAAACGGGGAGTTTGAAACAGGTATTGCCGAAGGTCGAAGCTTGGAAAAACGAGAAAATGGGATGAGATCAGTAAAGCCCAGTGAGACTGAGGAGACATCCACTAGGATATAGTGCATTATCAGAGACGTAAAACTTAACTTTTACCACAATTAGGGTGGTGACAACAAGCGATTAAATGATACAGGATAGGGGTAGATTTGTACTTAGTAGACTAGCAAGCAAGCAGGGGTTGAGGTTGCTAATGTATGCTATTGTAGTACAAGAGTTCTAGAGCAAACCGCAGAGAGGTGGTGTGGATAGGGAAACCAAACATATAAGTACTGACGGGAGTAGGACTTCCGAGATGACGTACTAATTTTTCTGGAATTTATTACGTGAGTTGGACAGTATCATAATCTAGGAAGGTGAATGTAAGAGAAATGGTTACCAGTCCCCGAAGCACTGCTCCTGGACATGCAGTCACTGAACATGCCACTTACAGTCCAAGCAGAGGCATACGGATTTGTGGAGCGTTTTATATACATTCGAAGTTGTATTAGTTTGGATTGTAGTGTGACAGATGAGGTCAATGCACGAATATGCAAGGCTCGGGTCGCGTTTGCTAATTTGAAACACCTATCGCGTCAAAGCCGTATATCCCTGAATATCAAGGAACGTGTGCATCAGACTGAAATACGGGCTGTTTTGTTGTATGGCTGCGAGACTTGGCCTGTTCGAGCAGCGGAAGACGTCTTCAGGTGTTCGACAATCTTTGTCTCAGAACCATGGCTCGTGTGGGTCGGTGTCGGCGAATCCATAACGAGACAGTAAGAAAAGGATTTTTCGTTTTTGCACCAAAGACTTCCATTGAAGAATGCGTCCAGCACCAGAAGATGGGCATGCAACTTTGTTTAATTGTGTGTTGTATATACGAGTGTATACGAGTCGTAATTGAGTATACATTTTTCCTTTCAGAAACCCTGTAGAGTGAAAGCGGCTTCCTGAAACTGAACTGGATTGACTACACAACACGTTTGTACCGATGCAACCAATAACTAGAAACATGATTCGCCAAGGTTGTTGTGTATTTTTCAGGCATGGGCTTGGCAGACGGACAACATATTTAGATATGAAGGACCGACGTTGGTCGTCGGATTAGTCTATTATTTATAGTTGGGGTCTTATAGTCAGGTGCGAGCATGGGTACGGGTCCGGCAGTTACAATAAGCAGCCAAGGTAGGTGGCATCGAATACACTTATGGGTATGGCGAGTCGTCGTTGGCCATTTGATTAGGTTACCATGCATATGTGAGGACTCATAGTCAACGTCGCACATAGACACGGGCCTAGCAGTCATGACAAGTGGTCGAAGTGAGTGACAACGACTAACGTTATCATAGTGACCGCTTTATGACGTATTCCACCTATGGAACATCATGTTTCTAATAGGAATGATACCCTTCTGTAGGAAATTTACCTACCGTTATCTCGGGAAGCTGTATTGTCCACAGGCTAGTTATGAATATCTGGGACAGGGATGACCCTCGAATCTCCACTGCAAAATTTATGCTGTTGTCTACCAATGTTGTACTTAATGGAAGCTGAGCTCCATAGGAAAATGTGTCGTGGCGAAGTTCACGGAACAAAATCATCTCATTTGGTAATCTGAAGAGTATAAAGCAAACAAACGTCAATGACCGATTATCCTGGGTGGGATTTGAATCGGCAATTCTGTAGGTGTTATTTCATTCCGAAAGAACACCGAAGAACGCCAAAATATGCTAAAGTGTGATTTCGTGATTTATCCCCCGTAAACCGGTATTCACGGATTCACGGATTGATACACAGGATCGAGGCTTTTGCCCAAGTTTCCTGGGTCGGTTGTGTTCTTGTCGTTCTGCGGTTGTCATTCACCTGAAAGACACAAGCGAAAAAAGGGTGTAGCACTGCCCTTTAAGTTCTCAGCGCGGGGCAGTAATTTTGCCAGCACGAGGACTCGCACAGGAAAGTGTCTAGTAGTGCTTTGAACTGGGTTCTAGAAGGAGCGTGGATAACTGTCGGAGGAAGGTTATTCCACGCAGCTACTACACGAAATGAGAAAAAAAATTTGCCTAATAAAAGTGTTCGCTCCGAGCTTGAAAATCTTCTTACCATGTTCCCGCCGTGTGTTTGCTGGCTCAACGGTGAAAAACCTGTTGGCCAAACCTTGTTCAAACAGGGCA
>SJOL01002471.1:0-17498 GCA_004794785.1 Opisthorchis felineus
CGGATCAACTGGAATAACCTTCGGGCATTACCGGCTTTCTGGGCCTCTTCCATTTCCTTGGCTTTCTGTGTCCACCAGACTTCATGGTCGGTTCGCACGCTCACTTTCACCTGACGTCCGATAATTCGTCGCACCAAGTTATGTTCGGGACCGGCTGAGATATTTCTCCGAGATTCAAGCAGTACCACTGTTCGGTCAGATACCCAGTGCTTGAGTGAGCCTGGCAGGGCCGTGCTACAAGCAAAACTACCAGCACTGTGCAAAGAGGTGGCGACCTCGTCCCAGTATGAATTCACACGTGGTGGAGCATTTGGAAGAGACTCTAAAAGACGATTCTGGTAAGTTCGTCTAACATCCGGATCTCCCAGTCTTTTAGTTGCCAGACTATTTCCCGCACCTTACGCGGCCCTGGAAAACGAAGGGAGAAGCGACTGCGAACGAGTGTGTGGTTGGAATCCACAAGTGCGTTCAAAAATGAGTGGCAATCAGTTATTGATCCGTGCCATTGGTAACTCATGGCAATGTGATCGAGTTGCGTTCGTGGCCGGTACGCCGTTAGAGGACACAATGTGGCCAGACGACTTTGGCTCTTCCGGAAGTTAGTACTGAATAAAAACAGCCTGCCGTCAACATACAGCTGAAGCAATCGTCCACCATTGTCCGTACGTACCGAGTTCAATCCATGTCGACCACCTAAGTGAGTCTCGGATGCGATAAGCCTGCCCACTTGTGCATTCAGATTTCCGACGACATCTGAGCTTTTTGCTCGCCACAACAGGGCACTCAGGGAGTCATAAAAGTTGTCTTTGATGGTGTCAGAGTTACAATCAGGTGGGGCGTATGCAGACACGATAAACAGACATCGATCAGCTTCCCGCTTGTGAGACTCCTTCACAGACGTTGTCAGACGAATCGCACAGAGGCGACTATCAACGGGTATCCAGTCAAGCAAGGATCCTTCCGCCCGGTGACTTAGGACGATATGAACCCTTGCCATCTTGCCGCAGCAGCCTCTGGATCGTCAGATGCGTGCTGGCGGAAGCGAGTTGAGAGTGGTGGGACTGTTAGCTCAACCAATATGCTTGCGTCTGATACACAGCACACATCAATGCCAAGCGAGTCCAGTGTGACAGCAAGAGCAGCTTGTTGTCCTGTTTGCCTCAGAGTGCGGACACTGAATGCAGCGAGATAGACTGGCCGTCGAGGCTTCAGAATTGACTTCGAGATGCCTGAGGATGTAGGCGCCGGATGGCGCGCAGATGTTGCTTGCAAAACCGATGCAAGTTGAACGGAGTCATCATTCCTAAATGCTGGGTCTACAAGGAGAGAGCTATTAATGGGGTGTGGAGAAAAAGTACGTGAAAGGAAAGATGGGAGGCGTCAGCAGTAGCCTCTTTTCGCTTACCCACCCTGCCGTATGCAGCAAGAAAGGCGACCCGGCTGATGACACCACGCGATCGACGTGGCATGCGTTTATTTGTAAGTGTGCCATTCATGATTGTACGTGGGCTGGGATACTGCCAGGGCGCCCACACCTAGACAGTAGGACGATTAGGGTCCCTAACCAAAGCCTTTGGCTCAAAGGCCTGACCACAAGGCAGCGGTGTTTGGCGGGATATGTAAGTGCATTTCAATTTTTACAGAACAATTCGCCATACATATTCCAACCCGCAACCTGGTGGACCAAGAGATAGTGCTCATCAGACCTTTAACCATTGACCAACCTATTATGACAAACTGCGAGTGTCGGACGAACACCCCCCAGTATAGCTCAATGTGTCGTGGAGGTACAGAAACCGTCACACCATGAGTTCCAGTCTCTTCATGACGGGTGTACAACATTGTTAGCATCGTGATTGGAATTGCACTAAAATTACCACACACCAGATTCATTATTGTTCTTCGGGTTGGCGCACATGTCACGTGTGCCGATCGCTATACCTTTTACTTCGCTGAACTGCTATCACGATTCTCATGCATAGACATGACGTTACGGATAAAATCAATAAAATAACCGAACTTCCGTGAATTTAACACGGTGCTCACTCAGTTAGCTGTATTTTTTCCACCATTTTTATTATAATGGAAGTCTCACTCATTCATATAGTGAATAAATTCGTGTAATCAAGAGGGCGGGATCTAGCATGTTTCTGTGGATTAAGTGACCTTGTATGGCAACTTGAGGTGCGTAGAACGGCGTGACGTCATCGTAGAACTTCGGATTTCAAGCAATTTTGTAAAAATGCCTTTGTGCGGAACAGAGACCGAATTTTCTGACATCGCCAATCTGTTCATGAATGACTTATTCACGTTCTTGAGACAAGATGAAGCCACTGGCATCTTTCAAGAGCTCATCCGAAAGCCACCGTGACAATCAACAACTACACTTGGAAGGATAATACCATCAGTAGGAATAAACAGACAGTTCAAAATCGCGGTGTCAAGATTTGATTTGCCGCGCTTGGCAATCAGATGAATCACCAGTGCGCAGCTGTGTGACGGTCGTTGTACAGTTACCGATATCACCGCGACTGGTGATGAGCTTTTTGTGAATAAGGTGCCAACTTCAGTGAACAAACAAACAATCGACAAACACACATTGGTTACAAATATTTCAACTAATCGATAGTCATGAACTTCTACAGCATACAGTGCACTTTCATTTATCTCGAATAATGTAAGCTGGAGAGATCTATGTAGCTCTCAGGAACACCTACTTATCAAAAAGATAAGGGAAAACAAGCCCCGTCAACCGAAGCAAACATTGTGTTTAAGACCATAAATACAAGATGTAACCTCTTTCTAACGATTCCTAATTTTTAATTAGCCCTCAAAGTTAACTCTAAGGCCTGACTTCCTTGTTAATCTGAAATAATGACGTCTTACCATTAATTCCATTCGTTTTGTTGGATTAACACTAGTCGCCCAATATAGGTGACACTGGTGTGTTTGTCAAGCACCATGTGGCTTCTTGAACGCCGAACTCAAAGGCAGGTGAAACACGGATTCCTGGCCCCCAAAAGAACAGAAAATGCGCATGCAGTGAGATTAACTATTATATTGGCAGAAAGAAACAACTGTTCATTGACAGTAGACATGTTTCATATTTCGGAAGTGGTTTGCTATTTGGAGAATAGTTTACTTCAATCCCAAGCTCATGTTGAGTAGATGTACAACTCCCAGTATCACAGGTTGCCAAGCCACGAGATAGCGAATCAAATCGAGGAATTTGCCGTAAAATATATGCGGCTTGTCCCAGCTACATTTCAGAATCAAAGTTAGGGAAGTGATGGAGTAAAGAGAACGAGCAGGACAGATTATGTTGGCACATAGGCATGAGCAGCAAGCGAGCCAGGTGGTATGATACACACACATTATGATGCAATTGGGGGACGATACCCATTCCCAACCCAGTACCATAGACTCTATCACTCGTCAGACGGCAACAAGTGTATGCGTATTTTTAACTGTGACAGATGAGGAAAAATGCTTAGAGTCAATGATCGGCTGTGGTCGGTTTGCGTCCAGCCCTGGCAACATATTCACTTCCTCCAATAAAAAGGTCTTCATTGATTACTTACATAGATCCCTTGGAAGTCGAAATTAGTTCAATCCTGAGTGATTCAAGACCACAGACTTTCTTTCCTTACGAGGGGATTCTATCAACTGTCTCTGAGTTTACTTGTTGAAAAGTGGTCGGCACACTTACACAATGGTCCCGCCAATGGAAAAAATGTGGGACTCAGCGGCTGGTCCCCTCATGGAGATCGTTAACCCGGAAAGGGGTACACGTAGAGTGTAACGGCCTCCCACCCACAACAGTGTGCTTCCAAGAGCAGCGCAAAGTGGATTTGTCCCAAATTTAGCCGCATTATAAAGGATATACTGTCATCCAAGCGAGATGCTTCGAATATAGATGACCTGGTCACTTAAGCTGAAATGTATCTTTTATTCATGCGCACAATTAAGGCTTCGGCTGCACAATTAGAGTGACAGTAACCAAAATACATTCTAGAACCGGTGATTTTAACAATACCAACATCAGCACGATCGAATCAGGAGGGTGTACCAGAGAGTAAGGCTACCACAGACCAGCAACCGGCTGCAGGAACCATTAAACTCATCAAATTGACATTATAGGACTTCTACACATGCACAGAAGTACACCAGAGATTATTTTGTGTGATGAATAGCCGCAACTCACGGAGATGTTTCACGGTCAGAACCACGAACCTAACACCAATAGACGTAGCGTTTAGCTGAAGTTGCTTTACAACGCCGTCCCAATCACCAGTACATAAGATAGTTTTGAGACGTGTGGATTACTTCAAGCTTATCGCGCACTGTAAGTACAACCCTGTCGGAAGAAGACATAAGGGCAGTACACATGTCCAATAACAGAAAACGTGAACTGTGGATTATGGAGAATTTTCTGCCTGTTTTCGAATTCAATCAAACATTCCCAATAAGCTCCATGTCCACCCGAGTTAAAATATGTATGAATGTCGCTGTCAATTATCGAGCGTCAATAACTATAATCGAATTTCATGGAGCTGGCTTATTCTCGGAGTTACCTACATTAAATGGAACACGGATCATACCATGTGAAGCAAATCAACCATGAAAAAGTTAGCAGTTGAAAGCATTCCCTGCCGCTGATCTACTTGCGCATCAGATTAGCGTATTTTTCAGGCCTGACCTTGCATTGCAAGCAATTCACGTAGATAAGAGGACAGGGGTCGAACGAACCGAACAGCTTGACGGTTAGATGAACGCGGACAAATCAGAGTTATATCAGGGCCAAATACGCATGCGCTGCTAGAAGTGATAGATGACTAATATAATATGAATGAGTCCAATGTTTTAGGTCGTCAGAGTAGTTCTAAGCACTGAGCACAAACAGGATGACAACAAACACGTGAACCTGGCCAGCAGTAATATATACGGGCATTGTTAGATATCCATAACGAATACGCAAAAGGATACGGATTGGTGAATGTCTTTCGTAAATTGACTTTCTCCTTGCAATAGGGACACATGTCCTTCTTACCCACAATGCACCAACCACGGATACAAAAGTCATGAAAGCTGCAGCAAGCCCAAGTGATTAGCAGTCATTAAGGATGATGCAGTGTGGATTTTGGGATAAAAAAGTAGGGAACGAGTTGTTGAAAATCAAAACAATTTAATGTGGAGGCACAAAGCAAAAGCGAGCATCCATCGAATGCAGATGAGTGTCTTCGTCCATGAGTGAAGGTATTGTATTTTATCCTTACGCACTATCGAGTGCAAGCAAAAAAGACAAGCCACTGAACACTATATGGATCGATAAACTTTTTGTGGTGTACCTGGTGCAGCCGGAAAAATCTTTTCACTGACACAGACTCTCCGGAGATACTCATTCTGACTAGTACAGTTTATAGTGCTACCGATCGATTTTCACTCATCGTAGCGTTTTCTGACAAGGGCATCCAATTTTTTTAATGGAAATTCTGCACTTTCCGCTAATCACGGCCATAGTTAATTCTATTCCGATTCATTATGGACTGCTTATATGCATAGTGATCAGTGACCACAGCTTAACGAAACCATTAAAATATGCCACTTCCGGTGGGTTGAACTAACAAGATAATTTTGTAAAGCGACCAGTTAAACTTTTCCCCGCTGACAGTATTTATGCACCTCATTCCTTCAAGTGCAACTAACGCTGTTTTTTAGCCCAGAACCTTAAACATTAGCAAATAATTGAATAAAGCAAAAAAAATCTACGAGCCAACTACCTAGGAAGCACACAGTCGAAGAATAAGCTCTGAACTTCAGATCGAAAAAGGAAATCGCTCGGACACGAAACGATCGAAGATCTTTCTCACTGGTTAGATAGATTGACTCTGACACGACAGTGCTCGTGTTTCAGTGCGACAACAAGAAATCCAGCATGAAAAAGTCAATGTAAGCGTACTTCTGCCCTGATATGACTATCGTCTTTGTTTACACACTTCCCGAGGAGAAAGGGCATTCAGTCACACCTTGGATGTACGCTGGACCACTTATTGACCAAACATAACAAACGACGTTTGTCATTCTGCAATTCAAGCATCTCGTTTTTTCTTGGATTCCCAGTCCATAATTATAGCACACATATTCCTTGGACTTCCGGGACTTACTCATTATCCCCTGTAAGCTAACACCAAGAACTTGATAAACTAAAACTTTCCGCTATCAGTTCTGAAGGTGCCTGTTGTACAATAGGTTACAGCTGAGGCAAATGTTGATACACTTATGTGAGTTAATTGATCAAGGCCTACTTCAGTTGCTTAGAAGCTGTGGGCGTCTAAGACCGGGATCATAATGATTATACTTTTGTCTGACCCATTGTTTTCAGTGATTTGCATTCTTTGGGAATTGCCTGAAGACAATAACACAGGGCTAGTAGCTGAACATGTTTAGTGGAGCGATCGCCAGGGCAAAGCATGAAGGTCTTAATGCTGCACGGCTCCTAGAATGCAAGCCTTGGTTGTTGATATGATTCATCGTATCCAAAGTGGCTAGCAAGTAAAACTGCACATTCCGTTCAGAGGACCGAGCAATGAGTTGGCACCGTTTAAAATAATCAGATCACAACCAAAAACATATTCTCCAGAACTTCGTATTGTCACGAATAGTGATGCAACCAGTAAGATATATGACGCTGCAGCCGCTGTCAAGCTAAGGTAATGAATGACAACTTTAGCAGGAATTTTCGATACTTGAGCATTTCTGGTCATGTTTCCAGTTATTTTGAGCCAACTGGAAGACCAGAGCTCAAAATAAATAGTTACTTTTGCCGCAATGGCCTTTCGTTTTCTTTGTTTGTGTGATTTTCGTTAACGCTCGGATTTGGCGACAGGTTTACTTTTTCCTTGTTCGATGACCTGAAATGGTTAAAGTTTTTAGATTAAGGCTATGTGAGTTGTCTCCCAAAAACGTGTTCGCAGGGTTTGAAAATACCTAAACTTAAAACTACGCTTTTGAAAAATATATAGAAGAGGGATAAATCGGTGCATATTCGGTCAAAGTTAAATAGAAAACCATCTGGAAAAGGATACGCATGGGTGCAATTCAAACGGTGTATTTTCTCGTTGTCGGAGCTTTCGAGCGGGTATGTACAAATGGAGCAGACTGTCGGATCCAGTCTTCTAACCGGCATACCTTGGGGTACGTGATACTGAGATGAAACGAAAATAGATAGGAAAATCACGCAGAAAATCGATGAGAACAAATGAATCTGTACTTTGGGTTGGGTGACCACATGCACACGGTGAGGAAGTAAGCGAATTATGATTATTGACAACGGTCACAATTATTCGGTACAAATTAGAAGTAAGGACGTTCAGTGGGTGCATCATATGTAGACCGAGTAGGAATAATTGGATAGAGAGGAAAAGTTACCGAAATGCATAACGATATGAGTTAGTTAAACCTTATATAGAATGTAAAGTCCTGCAATCTAGTGGCATCCAGGTCTTCACGTGCGAATTGAGATTATTGATCGATTGGTTTATTGAAACTGAGAATATTTTACAGCAATCGCCACTCCTTAAAGACATAAATGAAGTGACGCATGGTAGTACGGAAGCACAACACTCAAAGATATGTGGGTGACCTCGCACGCATCCTCGTTTAGAAATTAGGTGCAGTGAAAAAATATACGGATGTGCAAACAACACAACAAGAAGGGCATGAAGAGATGAGTAATTTAATCTATCAGAAAAAGTTGAGATACTCGGAGCCAGTCAAAAGGAGGGTTGCGTATCCAACACATGTAAGTGTGCGCCGACCCTATCATCACCCTGTAAAATCATATTTACAAGTGTACGTCATACCTAATTAGCGAGCTATAGACTAGGTGCGCTGCTTGACTTAGTTGAGGAGAGGGGCGAAAATCCCGACAGGAGGTCACTAGTCCAGATGGCCTTGACAACAAAGAAATGTGGTACCCAGTCAGTCAGTTATTCAACTACAAACCGTGTAGCAAAGTGCAGTGGTTCCGGGTGCCGCCGAAGATTGCACAGGGAATTACGACAACAAAGTGGGGACGATGACCTGATCAGTTTATTGACGTCAAACTGCCCTACCTGTCTGATAAAGGATGGAGTGGGAGGAATACGCAATGAAGGCAATCACTTTGATGCAAGAACACTGAGTGATTGGACCATATCTGTCAGGGCCACTAGCCACTGGTGTACCTTGTCCAGTGGTCTCCATTCGCGGGGGGGGGGCAGTGGTTGCTAAAGCGATCGAGATGTAAGGGTCTTCATACTTCACACTAAGACATAGACTGATTGCGCCTGGGTCCTTTATGCTCGACACAACTGAATAAAGAGGGGTCTGTGAGGCCGGCCACTTATTTTTCCTGAAAACCAACTGGGATGTCTTAACAATAGTAGACTCGGCAAATATTCTAGGTTGGTAAACGTCGCCCTATCCTTGCGAGAAGTAACTTCGCCAATTTACTGGGACTTGTGCAGCTGCCCAGATGGAAACCAGGTGGATTCACACAGGTGAAAAAAGTATCACGGTTCCCGAACAACCAGAGCGCAGTCATCCAAATACTGTTGTTATACCTACCCCTTGTTGAACTAAGTGTCAGCTTCTGAAGGCAAATGTACTCGATAACAAAGAGCAGCGAACTCAAAACGACAGAGAGTCCAAGCACCAGTCAAATTACGACGGATAAAGTAGCAAGTGAAGTGGCTCTTTTTAATAGTATCATCTTACTGACTGGCTCGCCAAAGATACGAAATCCGTGTGACCACATACTGTATTTCGTCCGAAGACGAAAGGATACATTTCTTGAAACAATTTCAAGAGGACAAAGATAATGCTGCGTTACCCAACTTGAGATCACCAACCACTGGAGGGCGGGATAAAAGCGCTTCCGTTGGAACACAGTGAACTATAGCACCCTCCATACTTTGCTGCAGGCTATAACAAAGTGCCAGTCTTAAATGCTGCAACTCAGATACTAAGGGGTATTTGAGCACGGCAAATAGTCCGAAAGGATCTAAAGGGAGCAGACGAGATTTCTTCAAGTACATTCAACTTAGTGCGCATTAGATTTCGCGTTTTCTGTTCATAGACCTCCCGTCCCTTTAGTTGGCAGTGTCCACCCTATAAGTTACAAAAAGGCTACGTGTGTTGTTAGGTTCAGCGCTGAGTCGAAAAGCACTTTCCTTCAGGTGAAGGGCTGGAATGCGCGTTAAATGCTAACGGAAAAACTGGTAGGGTAAAATCACTTAAACCGGGATGCAATCAAAATGGACCTCGGAATTTCGAAGACTTACGCCGATCTGTGCAGCCAACTTGTCAGTACAAACTTCGGCGAAATCACGCGATATGACCCCGTAGTAAATGCCATAGAACAAGGCTAACAGTGAAGCATCCATAGCCATACCAGTTGGCAGGAGAAATACAACATTTAGTTGGAAAATCGTGAGCATCATCAGCACGTAGCCACCAATTCCAAGGGCATATGATATGTTGTGAATCAAAAGGAACCATCGGTAAACGCGCCTGAAAAGATAGGAAATCGAAAATTTAATAAATCTTGAATGGAAACTCGGGTAAAACTAATACTAACAGGCCAAACAAATTCTCTTGAGTGGATCGCGAATCCTCAACCTCTTGTCTGCCAGACAAGTGCTCTACCAGCTACGAAGCAGCGGACACTGCCTCACATCGCACACATGCAGCTGAGTTCCACATTGCTTCGCCACAAAGGTAACTCTGAGCGATATTAAATACACGTTATGTTATTTGACAAACTTAGGTTGAATAAGAAGTGACAAGCCTGTGACTTTACCGACCGGCTACTCATAGGCGAAAAATGTAATCCACGTCCTAGGTATTGAATGAGATCGCGATTCGGCTCCGACACATGAGGCAATGCGTTTTGGGAATTGCTCCCGGCAGCGTGCGGTGGACACGCGTAGAATACAACTACATAATACACAGTTGTGTTCACAATTCAGAAAAACTTGCATAAGGCATGTGGATATCATGAACATTCACCCGTAGCAGAAAGTGGTTCACACCAAGTATGGTGATTCAACGCTAGAGCTTAGCCAACGTACGACGGAAGGGCACCTTCCAGTCCTCCTTAGAGGAGACTATTCGACCCTGAATCAACTTATACAAATAGTCTGTACTATGCCACGTTAGAGTCATCCGAGTACCCAAGGTATGCCCAATATGGCCCAAAAAGACCATATATATAGTGGACTGACATCCGTTTTCGGATTGGTCTGTCACACCGAACTAGGAAGATAAACCGCAAACAATAGTTAGCACCATACGGTCTGCACTGAGTTGAATGTGCGCCCATCTGAAGACCCGTTCCCGCTATAAACTCCGTGGAAAAGGATGGGGGTGAACAAGCGAACAGTTCTAAAGCACTCAAAAATGCCCAGCTGGTGGCTAGCACCACTCACGAGACGCACACTAGGCGCACACATAACTAGCCTATGCTAGTCATCACTCAACTAGGTCTTCACAACGTTGGTCACAGTCGACTCTAGCACCGTTGGTGGTTTAACAATCTTGAATGTTCAGTGTTAGTCAATTGCGGATGGGTACACGAAATACACATAAACAGAATACATTAAGACATTAAATCACAACCCTAGACGGTGTACGATACAATACAACGTATACAATTTAGATATGAGGTAGCAATCAAAACTAGACACAGCCTGACAATCCAAACCACAGCAAAGCACTTACGGCCCCCTTCGGTTATGGTGGTGGAGACAACCATGTATATGGTACTCCGAGTATGCAAAAGATCGTCTGGTGAAGAGCTTCCTGTTCACACATGGCTATCTACTGCTAACCAGTATTCAGCTTTGTCTACAGAAAGATGGTTCCATAAAGTCACTTTCGGCATTCTTGTAGGTTTAGGACTCCGGAAAATCCAGGTCACTAGGGCGGGTCTTTGCAGACACAGATGGGGACAGCTTAGAAGTTAAACTCAATGGTATCCGCTTCGGATGGACCGAGAGCTCACACTACTAGCAAGCCGAACCCAGAGGGTATCCGCATGGTGTTCTGTAGTTAGTCACGATGCGACTCCATTCCATCCAAGCGACAACGATAACTGAAAGTCATTTCTAGCACCATCATAGGCTGAACACACCGAAACGCTCAGGGCCCTGAGATATTTTGGTCGCCTTTAGTTTGTGCGGCGATGATCACGGAAGTCGCTTCTAGCAAAGTGACAGACTAACCTATATGATAATGTCAGCTAAGGCGGACCTGGTAAACTTATCCACCGGCATCTCGCCGATAGGTCACTGTCTGCCGGTGGCCCATCAACGCAATGCGGCAAGCACAGACACGACCGAAGCCACGCAGGTCCAGGTTGTTCGGCTCCCAGATGCAACATGACCGGTGGCATTCTTGTGACTTGCACGCTTCACTTCTCTGGAGGAAATTCGGTGATCGTTGAAGTGGCAATTCCAGTTGGTATCGTTTCCCTTCATGCAGCTCTGTTTCGTACTTTCGCTCTCCACTTCACGAGATCGACATCCGCAGCTTTCGGACTTTCAACAAGTGTCCAAATATCGAAGCTTTTGCATGCCAACTTTCAGTTTAATCTTACCCAGTTGGCCATACAGAAGCTGCTCCGGAATCCTGCTCCCGTCCATTCGAGAAACATGTCCCAGCCACCGTTGATGGATGAGTGTGATCGTGGCCTCCATTCCATTAAAGGCCGCCCGCGTGAGAACCTGTGTCCGGCACTCGTTCAGTCCAGTGAACAGTTAGTATTCAGTTCAGCTCAGTTTGTCTGCTCAAAAACCATGCATCGGAATGCCGTGGTTCCAGCTCTTACAGTTTCATCCACCGAGGATAAGGAAAATAAGGGAATGAGCGCTACGTGTTGGAGCTGATGGCCCATTGCTGTCGAATGGTTCTATTTGTTCGGTATGGCAGGGATTGAGAGCTACGCAGTGAATGCAACAGCTTTGGTGCAAGAACGCCACTGCCATATCTGTCAGGGTCCTTAGCCATTGGTTTACCTCCCCATCCAGGGAGATGTCATTTACTAACGCAAATGAGTTTAAAAGTAAGAGCTTCCATGCTTCGTTGCCAAGCCATGGACTAACCGCCTGGGTCACCTCCATTCGACATAAGGCTGACCAAAGAGGACTCTACGATGCAAACGGTTCTTTGCACGAAGTAAATGGCTTGACCAGCGCAACCTGTGGAGTGTGACCAGTTAATCTATCGTGGGAGAGTGAACTCTCCAGAAGACCATTTTGCACACCCCAGATTTCATGATCTGATGTTCCCACCAGACCCGCGAAGTGCTTCGGAGGCACCGACGGTCAAACGCATGTCTTCCAAAGGGAGCGTCCATGTCTCTCACCCATAAAGTGCGACAGATGGGACCGCGACATTGTAGGATCTACCCCAATGTCACGTCAGTGCCACAAATTTCGGTTATCAAACGCCTTTCTGATCTCCCCAATCCGGGAAGTGACTTCGCCAGCCCAGTGAGACTTAGGCAGCTGCCCGGATGGACAAACTTATCTACTAGATCGACCGACCGATAGAGTATTCGAATTGGGGTGGGGTCGGGAAGAAGAGAGAATACGTGAAAATGTAAGAAGGGGGAGCCATCATCATCATCGACAACATGACATCAGTGTTCAACACCGATGCTTCACTGCCGTAGGGCACCAGCAGTAGCCTGGTTTCGCTTATCCGCCGTGCTTTATGCTGCAGTTAATACAGCAGCAGATAATACCACGCGACAGCCGCTGTGATGTGATATTATTCTTAGCTGCGACGTTCATGATTATGAGCGGGCTGGGACACTGTCGGGTCGCCCAGACCTAGACAGCAGGGCCATTACAGTTTTCAATCAAAGTCCTCGGCTCAAAACCTGACCACGAGGCAGCGGGTGGGTTTGTGCACACCACTAGTACAATTTTCATAGGGAGCAAGTCGCCGTATCTGTTCGAACTCACAACCTGGAGGACCAGGAGACTGTGTTCATAGGACCTCTAAATAAAAGTTGATTGACGTTCCGAAACGGAAAAGCGCAAGACAAGACTTGATCGACACAGTGTTAGAAAAAAATCGTTCAGCTGTAGCACCCTTTCGGTGCCCAACTGCCATGCCACCAGAAGGAAGTACCAGGGCTGGGATACTGCCAGGTTGCCTAAGCCTAGACAGGGGAAGTCGAGAGGCAGAGGTCGGGTTCGAACCACGGATCTTCCGGTGAGTAAATTCGCTCTCTAACCATTGAGCCATCTCGCCCCCACACGTGCTAGAAATACACCGAAGATTGGAAGATGGGAATCTGCGTCGATGAGAGGAAACCATGAAGCAGTCAAACAGTCGTTTCTCGCCAGGTGATTGAAGTAATACTGTCGTAGACTCAGGATCGGAATTCAGATAGGGATTGTCGCTTGATATCCAAGCACCGTTCAATTCCATTAACTAGGAGCGTACTTATGACGGAAATCATCTATGGTACCAAATATTTGTCGTGGGATGTATACGGGGTAGAGACGACTGATGATACATCATCGGCTAAGTGGGTCAGACTATTGAATCATTGGCTCCGGGACGGGTCACCTCCACCTAACAACCGATACCTCGCGACTCAGACTTTTGAGTCAGGGGCTAGGGGCAGGGTCCCCGAACAAAACCCAACATCCTCCCACTACCTTGTAGGTCACACTTTTGAGTCAAACTCCCTTCTTTGGCTTGGGCAACCGGGGAGTATTATTCGTCCTTACAGCTTTTCGCTCAGCGGACTTCCCCTACACCCTCTCCCCACCCATCGAACGTGTCCCAATATGTGTAGGCGGTAATGTTCTATGATTTTTACTAATTCACCGTCATTATATTCCCATGGAACGAGTCACTGCACGTCGATATTACTCACCTACTGCCACCACCAAACAAGCGAGTGCGTTATAAACTAATATTGAGCGAACGCCAAGGATTTTTAAAATACATTTTTGCAGGTTGTCCTGGATTTGGCGAGGCTTGGAGCATCCATTCGCAGATACTTTTCTTCCCGTGGAACGGGGCGAGATGGCTGTGGTTAGAGCGCGAATTTACTGACCGGAAGGTCCGTGGTTCGAACCCGACCTCTACCTCTCGACTTCCCCTGTATAGGCTTGAGCAACCTGGCAGTATCCCAGCCCTCATGCTTCCTTCGGGTGGCATGGCAGCTAGGCACCGAAAGGGTGCTACAGATGAACGATTTTCAAATACATCACCCCGAGTGTTGTACCTATCAGAATATCATCGGTATGGTCAAGTTCTTGAATCCTGCTACCTGGCAGAAGTTCCACACTATCGCCAATATTTCCAGACACTGCACTAATGAGAGTGTCATGAACGATGAAGTTCAATAGAAATATGGAGATTGGATATCCATGACAAGCCAGGCTGGTGATGAAGAACGGATGGAATGGTTGGCCATAAACGCAAAATCAGCCAATAATTCCTCGAATTTCACTAAGAAACCAATCCAGATTGGACAATCTCACATCACTGTCCGATCCCGATCGAATGCGGCTCCGATACCAAAAAAGACGATGATCGTGGGTGTTGATAAGCATAACAATACTCCAGTGATTACTGCATAGTAAGGACTTGGCCAATGCAACCACTGCCAAGACGAAAACAGGCATGCTCATCTCGGCTTGGAAGCCCACGTGTTTTTGAAAGCCCGAGAAAGATGGCAGTCACTAAAATCTTGAAGGCTAACGAAATAAGAAAAATTAACCGGAACGACGCTAGATTTGGACCCCTAGTTGGATGAATGTGGCTAGGGATTTGTTGGAAGGGAGGATTTCCTTCTATCTCTTGTACAGAAGTGAACCGATGAAGATAGGCCAAGAGAATTCAGCAGGTTGCTCAGTTGAAGCACGGTCCGACTGCCAGCGTAAATGAGCCCAGAAATGATCTACCCACTTATTAACACGTCGGTAAATATTGGCAGCACATGACCCACCTATTTTATGGATCGCTTCACTGGCTGATTTGATTGAGTGGACAAGCAGACGACTGTCTTCCGTTGCCCACGAGAATTCAGGCATCCCCATTTTAAGTTCTCACAAGTTCTTCGGTCGATCTACAAGCTACTGGACGGTTGAGGGCTAAGCTCTTGACGTTGTCTGGTTTAAGCGTGATCCACCTAGATGGCTTGTTAAAGAGTTATAAAATGGACCAAGGTAGCTGGTAGCTACAGCTTATGTTGGCGAGTTGATACCCCACAAAGGTAGTGGATTGGTGGTCTGATACACAACCAAGGATCCTCAGGGACGGAAGTTGTGGCTGATCTAATTTTAACTCCCAATGTGTGTTCGAAGGTTAGGGAGCTTAGTAACACTAGGCCGCTTAAATCGACCCTGTCAACGGCTATATAAGCGTATGAACACCTTCGCAAACAAGGTCACAGCTTACGCAAGTACACCGGTAAAATTAAGCCTTGTAGGGAATCCTTCCAAAGATAACTAAGTGTACGATCAATATGTGTCCAGCACTTGTCAGTGGTTGGTGGATGCAAGGATGTCAGGTGCCGTTCTTGTGTCGAAAGTTCAGTGATTAGGAAAAATAATCAGCACACACAGTTAAGAGTCGTTCGTCGCTGTCACCTCCGCATACACGTGCAGACCACGTTCAATTCAGTTTATTAGCTACAAACCATGTACCAAGGGTATGTTGGTTCCACCCGTTACAGTTTCAACATCGGAAAAATGGACACCGGGGGGATGTAGCCAAACACTGGAGAGGATTGCATAATTGGTCGGTTTTTATTGAATTAGTCTACGTATTTGAAGGAACGGGAAGTTGGGCAGCTATTCATTGAAGGTAGTAACTTTGATGCAGGAAAGTCAGTGCCTGCGTGATTGAGCCATGTCTACTGGTGTCACTAACCACTGATGATTGGAGTCCAAGGGTCCCCATCCACGGATGCGGCAGTTGTTAACCCAGCTGAGTTTACTGCCTAGTGTTTTCATACTCCGTTACCAGGTCATACACTGTCCAACCTCGGTTGCTTCCACTAGGTACAGGCCTAGGCGAAAAGAGCTCCATGAAGCAGGTCCTCTGGCAAGTATATATCGTAGCCAGCATAAGACACGAAGCGTGAGTAGCTTACCAAACGTGTGAGATTTTTTCCTAAAGCCATCTGGCACACCCAGCACTGCTAATCCGATATTTCCACTAGACCCGATCAACGCTCCGGAGAGATAGTCAAAAACTGAGTTTCGCACATCCTCTGCGCGCAGAGGCCACGATTATGATCCACAAAGCAACGCGGATCGTACTGAAGCAGTGTATACTCTATTCTTGACAGAAAAATCAAGTAACCTCAGTGCTATATCTGTCAAGAATCGGTACGATCGGGTCGGCCTTCCCGATTCGAGAAGTAATCTCATCTCCAGCGAGTCGACCGGAACCTATACAACTGCCACAACGGCGATTGGCTGGTCTGCAAGCATGAGGATTGGGTTTGAGCCCAGCCAGCGACCCAAGGCTGCCACCTTGTCGTGGTGGTCGGGTTTCTGTGCTGCAATGATCCTGCGGGCTATACTGGCTGGAACTCAATTCCTAAAGGTTCCACCATGCCAGGAAGGCCAACGGGGAGCAGCCCGACGAAGAACAGCGAGTCCCCGCACTGCGAGTAATCGTATTACGAGGCGGTCTGGAGGTAAAGTCGTACTGTCCTCTGCGATAGGGGTGTGAAGACAGTAAGGCGTTTCCCCCAGGCGACCAGCATTTGTGGAAGCAACGATGCTGCCTTCCCCTGAGGAAGGACGGGCTAGAAAAGGTCGGCCCCAAAAACCGCACACTCCGATCGCCCAACGGTTGACCATGACCGCCAGCGCATTATTCAATACGGTCGAAATACTTTTAAAACCAAAGAGCTTGGTGCTGCTCAAAAGGCACCTGCTATGCGCAGCCGCATCAGGAGTGAGACAGTAATGCCGTACTCTCTGTGCCCCCGGGCCACGTCGGCCCCCTACAGCCAAGTAGGTCAGACTATTGAGTCATTGGCTCCGGGAAGGGTCTCCCAAGAAAACCTTAACAACCGCTGTCTCGCGGTCCAGACTCTTGAGTCAGAGGCTAGGGACAGGGTCCCCGAACAAAACTCTACATCCTCCCACTGCCTTGTGGGTCAGACTTTTGAGTCAAAGGCTCAAGGTAGGGCACCTCAACTAAACCCCCTTCTTAAGCCTGGGCAACCGGGAAGTATCATTTGCCCTTGCAGCTCTTCGCTCACTGGCCTTCTCCCTCCCTCCCTCCCAACCCATCGTACAATGCAGTGCAGTCAACCCATCTGCCAATCTCCTAGCCACTGTTCCGCGTCTCAACCATCGCCCAGAAAAATAAACCAAAACAATCACCTACTGACCTCAAAAGATCTTATCCATGTGGCAGCCTTTAATGTCCGTACTCTATGTCAAATTGGGTAACAGGCATCCATTGCT